>RJVU01070129.1:2975492-3007830 GCA_003731715.1 Anabarilius grahami
AGCAAAGAGGTTCAGTGAAAGACGGATGTAAACAAATGGCAGATGTTTGTTCTTGCGGTTCCCCCTGAGCTGTACACAGAGTCCGGCCCCGTCAATGCCTCATGGCGAAGACAGAGAAGAACACTAGCATACAATATTAACACTAGCTCAGCTGTGTGGCTTGATGAGAAAGGACGTGCCATTGTTTCCTTCCTGAATAAGGATAAGGACATTTGAGATTCACTTTTGGAAAAAAAAAAAGTTTGGGCAAATGCACCTGCTCCCTTTTATTTGTGTTTAAAATCAAATTGTCAACGTTATAGATGTGGATGTTTGAACAGATTGGTCACTGAATCTGCTGCCAAATCATGTCTAGTGAAATCACAGTCAAATAAAACTAATTAAAGTTCACTCAAAAATGGAAATTCTGTCATTTTTACTCACCAATATGTTGTACCAAACCCATATGCTGTTATTTTTTTGTTATGAGAATAACACAGATGGGTAATTTCTGAGGAATCGTATGCAAACTTTTCAACAATGTAAAATCTGGTGAAAGCATCCATCCATCCATCCATCCATCATAAAATAGTGACTTAAATTTTTGTTCCAGCTTGACAGCAATGGTCATGATTAACTAATTCTTCTATAAACTAATACAAATAACAAATTTATATTTTAAACATTTTTAAAAAGCCTTGATAGTGAACAGATGACGTAATAAAAATAAATGATGCATGGAATGCACTTCAGCCCCCGCAGTGCTATTCTTATATCCATAAGCACAACACTATACTGTATGCGCTCATTGATATTTAAGAGCTTTTATAACTCTCCAATCACATTCGATCCATAAACATTGTGATGGAGCACACCATTAGGCCCAAAGAAACAATTATTTTTAATTATGTAAATAGCTGAATCACCCAATAAAACCCAAAGAGGAATGGAAAAGGCAGCCAGGTCAGCAGATATTTTCAGAGGCGCTGTAAAGCTCACTCCTGCGAGTTGCGGCATCACAGCTTGATTTTCCACACTCACAATCTCAAGAGTTAATTGAAGTCAATAACATTCAGCCCCTGGAGTGGAATTTAAATGGTTTGTTGCAGGTGAGTACTTTAAACCCTATGATTCTTTGATTTATACTCTCTCAGTCTTGTGGAAGAAAAATTATATGGAACAAAGCAAATCGCACAAAGAACGGAGGTAATTGTGATCACAGCATTCTTGTACAACATTTGTACAGACACAGGGTAAATCAATATCAATTTGACAGAGTTCAAGGATAGACTTGCATCGTGCACACAGTGTGACAATACCACAACATGCATAACACTCATTCATTCAGAAAAATGCACCATAAAAAACAAGCAATAATTAGTCACTAAAATGCAACCCTGCTGAAAATACCTGAATACATTTTCAGGCTGCTCTACACTGGTTCAGTGCTGCAATAAGCAAGATAATCAAGTGATAAAGGACGAAAAGAAAGCTTTGGAGGCATTGGACTTGAACGGAAAGTGTTGAACTGAAAAAATAAAACACACCCTTTGAGCAACAATCTTTTGTGCAGTAGATAAATTACTTTACTGTCGCAGTAGGAAGCACCTTTGGGTGATGTGTGTTGGAGTCGAGGTGGCAAATCTACTGAAAACTTTAAAACGGATCCAAACAGCCATGAAAGCTACTTCTACTACTCAAATAGAAATATAGAGGTAACATATAACCACAGAATATGGGGGGTTTGTTTGTTTAAAAGGGGACCTATTATGCAAAATTCACTTTTATAAGGTGTTTGAACACAGATGTGTGTGTAAACAACCACCCTATAATGGTAAAAATCAATCTGCTCCTTTATTATAATCCCCATAAATCATAAATTCCAAATAATCCAAATGAAAGGTTTCAGATTTCCCTCTACTCTTACGTAAGAGTATGGTGAAGCCCTGCCCATGACTGGTGATGATTTGTTCTATTATCTTAGCTCCTCCCCTGAGTGAGCTGTACACAGTCTGCCATGTTCATCTGCTCACCAGAGCATTTAACAGTAGCATTCATTTAAGAAATGTATTCTTATTAAAGCTACTAAAGTTATTCAATCAAGAGCAGTGAGTGATTTTCTGTTTTTCTTTTGTTGTTTGGTTCATATTAACAGCATATACAGCAGTAGGTACTGTATATTATGCTGCTGTCACTTTAATACACAGATCTAATATACAAATGCAATTCTTGCATTTCTTTCCCTGCTGTTTACGTACACAGACATAACCGACTGTGTTTGTGAACTTTGTGGTTTTTTTTACATAACCTTGTGTGACAGCCAGCTTTCTTTGTGCGCGCGCTCAGAAAATGATAAATTAGAAGTTTAATCTGATATAGCTTTAAAATGCATGCACATAATTAACTTTCATAATGATGAAGAACTGCTATGTCACGTGAGCGTGATCGCGATATAATTGATAATCAAAACCAAACAGAAGTTTTGTTCGTTTGTGGCAGAGTATCCGAGGCACGAGATGTACAGGCTCCGCCCTCTTCTGGAAAGTGGGGTGGGGAGAAGCAGCTCATTTGCATTACAGACACACACGAAAACAGCATGTTTTTCCATCCACTCAAAAAAATAAAAAATAAAAATGGGCATTTACAACATGGTATAATAAATGATCTGTGGGGTATTTTGAGCTGAAACTTCACAGACACATTCTGGGGACACCAGAGACTTATATTACATCTTGTGAAAAGGGGTATAATAGGTCCCTTTTAACTTTGCAACATACTTGTTGTCTCAAAGGCTACAGTTGTACATTAGCTATGTTTCAACCCACCTTTTTTTATGCACATTTTGGGATGTCGCATATTTAAAAAAAAATATAATAATATAAAAAAAAAACACAGCTGGATGGAAATGCCAAGATGACATGCACATAACCTATGAAACACATTTAATTTACCCAATCGTGTTGCACAGCATCTCAAATGTTGGTTTGATCAATCTGAAATGCTTCAGCCAAAGTCTGTTATCAAATTGATTTGGTTTAATTCCCTCCCATGAAGTGTCTCATGTGATTGTATTCCCAAATACCAGCATCCGAACAAGACAACATGACAGCGTTTATTGCGTTTCATCTGCGCACTCTGAGAAGCAATTCAATTATGATGGAGGAAAAAAGAGCTATAATTTCTTCTCCAATTGCAGCAAATTCCATTTTTATAACAGATTTTTTTGCAACAATATCCCAGGAAGTGATAATTTTGTTCTCTTGAACACATGGGATGGAAACGCTGCTTTATTCGCAAATGTTTTATGAGATATACCAATTTTGTTTAATTCTCAACTTTGGATGGAAATAGCTACCGACTAGGTTTCATAAACTCAAACAGAAATCCCTCAACTTTCTTGTCCTGTCAACATTTAATAGGCCAAAGATATTAATGCTGTTACGGAACACAACAACGTAGAAATGAAAATGAGGCTTTAATGATCGTTGCAGGGAATGCAAACAGGCAGGTGAGTAATATAGTCAAAACAGGATGGTAATATTGAATGAGAATACTGACAGTTTTTGTTTTGTAGAAGGTAGGAGGAGATCGTAGCTGTGAGCAGCCGAGCACACACTTAGGTGGAGATGCAGAGTAGAAGTTCATTTTAATTTTCCAGTCTTTTCATCAAGATGAATTTGAACAACAGGTACTCTTTTTGATGGACTGATCTAATGCTATATATAAAACAAATATATGATCTTAAACAGTAAAAAAATACTTTCCAAATAAAGGCCAAATTATATTCACAGCCCCTCTCTGTTGAAAGCATCCTATTATTACGATGTAGTTTTAATAAACAGTTGTGCCCATAATTTCACCTCTTGAAAAAATCTTTAAGATGTTTAGGCTTTTAAAAATGTTAGGAAAAAAAATGTTAATGGAAAAGTTCACATTTAATTTTAATGTACCAGATCAGTCTTTTCATCAAGATGAATTTGAACTACATGTCCTCTTTTCGAGGGATCGATGTAATGGCATTAAAAATGTATTTTAAAGAGTAAATTATTTCTCTGTAAAGGCCACATTACACCATATTCATACCTCTTTTTTGAAAACATTATTTGTAANAATGTGAAGCTGATGTCAAGCCATGTTGAGTGTACCGTGGCCTCAAAAAGCAAACAAAAACAAACAAACAAACAACAATCTGGATCTATATGCAGATAAAAAGATGTTTAATAGCTCCAAACATGAGAGATATCCATCACTTGACCATGACACTGAACATGTGTTACGGTGCTGGTGTGGTAGAGATGAGGCATACACGGAAATCCACAACACTGGGTACTTTTAATCAAACGAAGGAGATACACAATACACATTAGACTAACAATAGGACAGACAAGGAGTGAAGGGAGTGAGTCCATTATAAAGGGAGTGCAGATGATGAGGAACAGGTGCAGGAGATGAGTGCTGATGGGGAGATGACGAGGGAAGTGAGTGCAGGTGTGGAAACATGAGGATGATGGGAAATGGAGTCCGGGAGACAAGGGAACTGTGACAACATGAAGTACAGGCCCAAGGCATCCATAATCTCATGAAAGGCACAAGTACAAATCAACCATGACAAGAACTACAACAGAACATGAACGACAAAATACAAAATAAAAGACATGACAAAACTGAGTCCTGACATTATTATTACTATTTCTAATTTATTTATTGCCAGACTTAATATTGAGTTGTACTCATAATTTCACCTATTACAAAATCAAAATCAACAACAAACTACACACACACAGGTTTGTTTTGCTATCTTATTGAGGACATTGCATAGACTTCCATTGATTTTATATCAGGTCAATGATATTTTCTATCACCTAACCCAACCCCTACTCCTAAACCTACTCATCACAGAAACATTTGACAATCATTAGATTTAAATAAAAACCTCTTTTGGCTGAGAAAAAAACTAGTGAGGACCAGTCAATGTCCTCACTAGTGGGTTGTGAAAGTATTTCACAATGTAAGTGAGGACTTTGGTCCTCACAAGTATAGTCAAAACAGATACACTCACACTCACACACACACACAGACACACACACACACGCATGTTTGTTTTTGTGAAATGTGGGGACATTCCATAGGCGTAATGGTTTTTATACTGTACAAACTGTATTTTCTATCCCCCTACACTACCCCTATCCCTAAACCTAACCATCACAGGAAACTGTGCACACTTTTACTTTCTCACAAAAACTCATTCTGTATGATTTATAAGCCTTTTGAAAAGTGGGGACATGGGGAATGTCCTCATAAATCACCCTCTCCTTGTAATACCTATGTCATACCCATGTCATTATACACTTGTGTCCTGATATGGCACAAAAACGCGCACACACACACACATTACAGAGATCTGCATTGAATAGTATACAGTATTATATATACTTGTATGTTATACTGAGAACAGGTTTGCGTCCTCTTTCCGTGTCTTTGGGTGACATAAGAGTTTCCAAGTTTGTTTTGGAGCAGATGGATTGCGGACTCATTCCATCACAAGTATTGCTTAATTTCTGAATGAACAAACTCAAGTCAAAACATTTGTACCATGAGTGAGTTTTACATTGATAAATGAGTGAGGAACCCAGTCCCCTGCAGACGAGACCGCTATAAACGCACCACTGACACCAGCCCACTTATTCCACAAGCTTCATGGATATGGGACAAGGTCTTCTGTTTATTTTTAGACTTACAAGAAGATCTTTCCAAACCTGAAGCTAGCCGTCACAGATTACACTGCCTAGTTCCCTATAAACGCACATATATTTTTAAAGGATTGTGTGCGACGGATACATAGATGAGCATGGACTGGTGGGTTTAAAATAGCCCAGTTTTATATTCATAATGTTGCATCACTTCAGTGTTCCTCAAAATAACAAGTTTACAATGAAGACAATAGGGAATCATTAGAGAGCTCGACTACTGCTGGATTTTGTGTGGTGTGTCCAGCTGCTGAGACGTAATTGTAGTAGATTTGGTGACATAAATAACAAGGATTTCAGGATGTTATTGTCACAGGGAAAAAAAGCCAAACGATTTATAACTTAAACAGAGCTAAAAGGTTTGTAGGACTCTAAGGCTATGTTCAGACTATCAGTCTTAAATCAATTTCTGTGCATGTCCTATTGAAACCAGATCAGATTTAACAAGTGTGAATGGCAAAAAAAATCACATGAAATTCGATTTCTACAAATCCGTTTCAAGCTACATTCATATGTGGTTTGAAATCCTATTCAAATCTTTATGTGACTTTCTCATGCCACGTAAAACATAAACAGCATTGTTATAGGAAACATCCTGAAAGTAGTTTTGAAGCCAGCGAAAATGACAGCGTGGAATGAAGCAGCTCATACCAGCCTCTTACGTTTCTGCTGCTGCTTCAGAAGACAAACTTAAAGTCCAGCGCTGCGGCTACACAATGTCATGTTGTAAATAAGACAACATCTGTATTGCAAACCCCATGCATGTTGCGGTTGTTGTTGTTGTTTTTTTGGCATATGCCTAACAAACGCAACATCAAAGAAACCAATGCAGATATTTTGTAAATCGAAATGGACACACAAATCAGATCTAAACAGCTGCAATACACAATGGATATTTCAAATGGATATATAAATAATCGGATTTGGACTGACCGTGTGAACGTAGCCTAACTGTTGTATTTCCAGACAGAACTAAACTGAACTAGCAGTAATGATTCATTGCACATTATTTGAAGTTATACTGTACAATATAATCAGAAATTCATGTCGGCATTTACATAGTTCAGAACTGACATCATTGATAACATGAGGGTCGGCACACAAAAACATAGCTGAGAAAAAAAAGCTATGTTCTCAAAAAGAGTTTCTTCGAAATCTCCAAAAGATTTTGAATATAAAAAATCCATTAGCTTTTGTTCTTTCTGAAAAATGAATACTATCTGCAAATTATCTGGTGACGATTAAAAACTGTAACATAAATAATGAAATAAAATAAAATAAAATAAAAATATAGCTGCAAGCATCGATGACGGGCCCAAGCCCGGTTGCACCACCAACCCGGTGGCTTCAGAGCAACTGTGCAGGGCGGGCAATAGGCATTTAAAATGGGTAAACATAAAAGGACTATGTCAAAGTCATTTGAATACACCACATTTACTGCAGCAGTTGGTGCCCAATTGACCCCAAACCACAACAGCCACATCAATGAGATCATTTAAATTTAGATTTTTTTCATGTCATAGAATATCATAGGTCAATTTCAAATGAGTGCAGAATATCATCCTGTTCCACGCCTGGTTCCCAGCCTCTGCGGCGTCCTAATGGCGTTTTTAATCAAGAGTTTTTGAGCACGTTAAGGCCCCCAAAATGCCCCGGATGGTGGAAAAAAAATAATTCTCCTTAAAAAAACAGTAGAGCCCTGCGCTTTAGTGGCTTGCGCCCTAATAATAAAAGATGAATATACATCAGTTCATCCCTATATATGAAAATTTGGGAAAGTCAAAACGTCAAGTTATACATATAGCTAAATTAAAAGTTTAAGTTAGTCCACTGTTGGCACTATTAGAAAATTACTTAGGTAATGAATGGCAATGGCATATACCTTTCATTTCAATGTACCAACGCATTATGAAGATATGCTTTCTTAATTGTTTCGGGCCGCCATTATTCACAGAGTAGTGAAAAAAAAGTCAAAAAAAGTCAAATTCTAAGATGGCGGCCAATCTATTTATCAACAATTGCAAACCAAGTGTTGGTTTCTTGAGTATTACCAGTAGAGTCCAAATTACATTTCAAAGTGTCAAGGCCAAGAGTTATAAGCATATAAAAGTGATATTTCATCAGAGGGATTGTTCCCCAACAGTGGATAAAAACAAACAAACAAAAAAAAATGTTCCAACTGTTTTATTGACTGAAAAGAAGAATGAAATCAACAAACATAATAGGCGCTACACACCTTCAGTGGCCCCAAATATAACTAGTTTTACTGGTACTGCAAATGAAACAACTTCAAACAGCATAAACCCTCCAGCTCAACGACTTATTCAGTTTAATGAGGCGTTGTTTTAACCGGAATCGGTTACCTTCGGTGTAATACATACATGCTTTGTGTTTATCACATCTTGTGAATGTTTCCCATTCGCCCATGCAGTTGAACCTCATGCAGCACTGTATACAAACCGGCTCTAAAATTAGTATCAGATGCTCAAGCTCGACCAAAAAGCTCATTGCATCTGGATGACTTCCAGACCCTTTCTCCTTTATGGTGCTTATACTGATCGTATAAATTCTAGTGCGGACCGTAACTCAGAGCTAAAGTCTGAAACTAAAAACAGACCAGACTTGGCAGCTATGGAGTGCTGATGGTCTACAGACCCCACTAAACCTTAAACAATCAGAAAGTTCAACCCTGGAGCACCAAGAAAGCACACAAACCAGGCTTTTGGGCTGCTTTTCTAGTAAGGTTTCTCTTCAAACTGATCTGAAATCAGTCCTTCAGCTTGTTTTTTGATAGTGTTTATGTCTCAGGCAGGATGTGGTGGTACCAAAGCAGCTGAGAAACACTGGCTCCAATCCAGAGCTCCGGAGAAAGCCAGTGTGTTATTTGAACTGCATGTGATGTGTTTGCGTAATCATACTGTAACGCAATATGATAATTTGAACTAATGGGGAGATGCACATTAAGTGGTGTTTAATAAGTGGGGCTTGCTATGGCAAGCGTCTCTATTAATATTGCTCATAATTGGGGTTAGGGACATGTAATTTGCCCTTCACTATTGGTGCCATGGATGTGTGCTATTATTTTTCTTAAACTTGTGGCTTGGTGGACAAATAAACTGGGCAAAAATCCCTTAGACTTGCACTAAAGGAAGGATTTGAGACCAGAAAAATCACAGAGGCTTGTGGTTGGATCTTTTAACCACTCATAAACCCCAAACACTGAACCAGAAAAACCTCAAACAATCAAAACACTGCAGAGTCATTGTGGCCTCTTTAGAACATGTAAAAATCTCATTCATAATAATCATTATTTGCATGCACAGTGAATGTTTAATCATGCCCTTTTTATTAAACTACACAACAATGAAATCAAAATAATGATGGAAAAAATAAATAAATCAAAAACCCCATTTGAAGGAGGAATCAGATCTTCTGACCAGATAGAACACTCTAGCAACCACCTAGGATACCCTAGCAACACACTAACAACAACTCTTTAGCAACCACATGGCAACCTGGCAACCACCCACAACACCCTACATGTAGCATCATAAAAAACATCACTTATGTTTTTTTCTGAAAATGTGAAATTTTACTTCCGAATAATTACATTATTTGGTCAAAATATCATCCTTGTTTTGGAGTTTTAAATGTTATATTAATATTAAAATATATATTTAAAGTCCGCCTGTGGTGAAAATCAGGTTTTTTAATGTTGCTCATATGTCTATGTGGTGTTTTTAATATGCTTTAAGCCAAACCATGTGCATGTTAGAAGGCAGCTGTCTGACTCGCGAACGGGAACATGGTTTGTATAACATTAGCAACACATTATTAGCTGTTTGATAATGTAGAGGAGCAAAAGGGTAATCATATTAATTACCGTTGTGTGTCTGGTGTTGTAAAAAGCGATACCATTGTGCAGCTTTTACCTCAGTAGGTTCACCGAGTGGATCTCTTGAGCTCGTGCAAGTGAGTGGAGGCGGGGCTAATTAGTATATTCAAATATCGTATAATAAATGAGGCAAGGGTGTAGAGTTACATTCAAGCTATTTTAAGGCATGAAGATTTGTTTTTTTTAAATATACAGTGTGTGTATATATATATAAAGAATTTAATAATATAAACAATATTAAGCAGCACAATTGTTTTCAAGATTGATAATAATAAGAAATGTTTTTTGAGCAGCAGATCAGCATGATTTCTGAAGGATCATGTGACACTGAAGACTGGAGTAATGATGCTGAAAATTCAGCTTTGAAACACAGGAATAAATTACATTTTAAAATATATTCAAATAGAAAGCAGTTATTTTAAATTGTAATATTTCACATTTTTTTTCTGCTCATACTGTATTTCTGATTAAATAAATGCAGCCTTGGTGAGTATACACTCTAAAAAATGCTGGGTTAAAAACAACCCAAGTTGGGTTGAAAATGGACAAACCCAGCAATTGGGTTGTTTTGACCCAGCAGTTGGGTTAAATGTTTGCCCAACCTGCTGGGTAGTTTATTTAACCCAACAATTGTTTACAAATTACTATAGGTCTGGCTTAAAATGAACCCAAAATAGGTTGGAAATTAAAAATCAGACTCATAATTACTAGAGGCAACAATAATAATCAAAANTAGCATCATAAAAAACATCACTTATGTTTTTTTCTGAAAATGTGAAATTTTACTTCCGAATAATTACATTATTTGGTCAAAATATCATCCTTGTTTTGGAGTTTTAAATGTTATATTAATATTAAAATATATATTTAAAGTCCGCCTGTGGTGAAAATCAGGTTTTTTAATGTTGCTCATATGTCTATGTGGTGTTTTTAATATGCTTTAAGCCAAACCATGTGCATGTTAGAAGACAGCTGTCTGACTCGCGAACAGGAACATGGTTTGTATAACATTAGCAACACATTATTAGCTGTTTGATAATGTAGACGAGCAAAAGGGTAATCATATTAATTACCGTTGTGTGTCTGGTGTTGTAAAAAGCGATACCATTGTGCAGCCACTGGGTTAAAACAACCCAATCGCTGGGTTTGTCCATTTTCAACCCAACTTGGGTTGTTTTTAACCCAGCATTTTTTAGAGTGTAAGATACTTCTTTCAAAAACATTGAAAAATCTCACTCAACCGAAACTTTTGAATGGTAGTGTATATTTAATATGACCTAATTAATAGTAAAAACTAAAAAACAACAAGTTTAAACTGCAGATTTTCTAAACATTTTCTCTATGAACAATCTGAATAGATCAAAGCAGGTGATTCTGAATTAAAGTCTTGAGTGCCCCAAAAACAAAGGACAACACTACTTTTCACAGCACATTTTTATCTCATTACTTGCATCCTATTTTTATTCTTCAATTGAAGTGGTGACCAGTCCAATAGGAAAATGACAGTAAACACTGTCAGCGTCATGTCACATTTTTGGTAACCACGTCTAAGATCTTTTCGGTGCCATACTGGCATTTCCTGTGAACAGAGCGCCCTATTCATGAGATATTCACTTTGAAAAATTCAAAAGGCTCGTCTTGATGTCAGCTGGGTGATGTAAGTGGATCAGTCTTATCAGATCATTGCTTCAGCCAGACAATGAACATGCCCTGTAATTCAAAATCAATGAGTCATTGAGGCTTGAAAATCTGATGCTGGTCCAAGACAGCCGAGGATGAGCGCTGCCTAATAGACCGAACTGCAAATGATTGTTGGATATTTATTAGTGCAGTATATTTGAAAAGAAAGTTAGTATAGAATGAATTATGCATGTCATTCAGGCTTTTGGTGACCTTTTTCAAAGAACTCCAGGTGTTATGGGAGACGAAAAGTGTTGCATGACACGCAAAAGCCATGCTGAGACAACCTGAACTCTCTGACAGGGGTCAGTTTTGGACGTTGTTGCTTCTACGTGGGGGATAAACACGTACGAGATGAGACAGTGGTAGCTAGATCTTTCTGTGTATGTGTGCACAAGGCTTTGTTGACCTCTGTTGACACAAAGATCCTTGTATGATGTACCACTTCAAGGGCACTTTGATGCCAAAGTTTGACAAGTGCACATTTCTGCAACTTTTTGCATTAATTCCCCAGCCAGGATCTGAGTGACCATGGCTTGTCGTGAATATCAATGTCAAGCCTGTCAGACGAAGCAAAGACGAGCCAGTGGGATGTTGGCTGATGCAACCTGGTGCCAATATAATTCACCATCTAATTGATACCGCAAGTTCTGCTCCAATCGGAGAGAACCTCAGGGATATATTTACACATTAATTTCAATGTTCAACATGGGAATATATTAAAGTAATACAGCCAAGAGAGGCTGTACGTTACAGTAATTTTAACATGGTTAAGTGGTGTACTATGCAAACTGGTAAATTCAAACCCAACCTCAAGAGGCTTATTGCTTGTATGAAATGATAGCGACAGCAATGCTGAACTAAATAATCACAATAAATATGTATCTCCAAATAATTCATCGGTTCTCAGCAAGAATGTGAATGCAAATGCTTCTAGCCATTAAAGTATGAACAGTTTCACAATGGAACACAAGTAAGCATTGCATTCTCAGAGGCATGGCAGGGGATTAGCATTAGTCTTTTTCCATGGTCAGTTCCAGGGCTTGACATTAAATGTTCACCCAAAATTGAAAATTCTGTCATTAATTACTCACCCTCATGTCGTTTCAAACCCATAAGGCTTTCGTTTATCTTCTTAACACAAATGATCTTTTTGATGAAATCTGAGAGCTTTGTGTCCCTCCATAGACAGCTACGCGACTGAAATTTGACACTTCAAAAAGTTCATAAAGAGATCGCAAAACTAATCCATATGAATTAAGCCATTTAGTCCAAATTTTCTGAAGAGACTTGATCACTTTATATGATGAACAGATTTAATAAAATCATTGTGAATCATTCGTCAAAATTTATGTGAATAAACGCCTAAATTAAATCTGTTCATCATATAAAGCAATGGATTCTGTTCAGAAAATTGACAAAATTTGCTCAATTCATATGGATTAGTTTCACGTTCACTTTATGAACTTTTTGAAGCATCAAAGTTTCAGTTGCGTAGTCTTACGGGTTTGGAACAACACGAGGGGGAGTAATGTGGCGTGTAACGCAGGCACTCCTACTATCCACTTTGGCGGGTTGAATTTTATATATATATATATACATTTTTCAATTGTCTTTTAAAAAGGTATCTGAAATAATAAACTAAATGCAATGTTTTCGATACATATCAATACTGAAATATTTGAAATGCTTCCAGTACTCATTTTCTGCAGAATAGATACAATACCAGCTGAGTTTTCTCTCTCTCTCATCTCTCCGACTGTGAGTTGACACACAAACCCGCCTCCCCTCACTCACTTGTTTCATTTGCTCCAGATGAATATTGTTTGTGTTACAGGCTTGAATATCAGCATGGGATTGCTTGTATCACGCATAATTTTACACATTCCTGCAGATTTTGGGCTCACACCCAAAGTGCATGCACAATAAGCCATCTCTCAATACTAAATTGAGTTATTTTTCACTGCTTATTGCGCTTAAACAGTCAAATACACACAAAATAATGTCAAAATTCCAGTCTTGGTGAGTATTCACACAAACACAGTCAGTTATGTTTTTTTATTCATGAAGAGTTGAGAAAGAAAACGCATGTGTAACAGTATAATGGATACGAGAGTCAGGTCTTAAAGTGACAGCAGCCTAATATACCTGCAGCTAAATTATGAGATAATATGAAAAATATCTATATGGCAGTTTTTTCCCTATGGTATCGATGTCAAAACTGGCCAGTGAATATGTTCAGTGGCTAGTAACTTTGGAAAACCACTAGCCACAGTGGCTGGTGAGCAAAAAATAAATAAATAAATAATAAATAAATAAATAATAATGTCAAGCCCTGGTCAGTTCTGTCTTTCAAGTCACTTTCTGTCTTTGCAAAACAGCAATTCAAAAAGATCAATAAATGTTGTTCTTTTGAACTTTCTATTCATCAAAGTATCCTGAGTTAAGCAGTACAACTGTTTTCAATATTGATAATAATCAGAAATGTTTCTTGAGCAGCAAATCAGCATATTTGAATGATTTCTGAAGGATCATGTGACAGTGAAGACTGGAGTAATGATGCTGAAAATTCAGCTTTACATCACAGGAATAATTTACATTTTAAAATATATTCAAAGAAAACAATGGTAGTGTTCAGTTCAACTGACGTGTGATCACATTGGCTATTTAACGTTGCTTTCAAACGAGGCTTATCCACAATCAGATTATAAAGTTCATTCTATCTATTTAAACATTATGATGACATATAGCAGTCAAGACCCAAGACATACACTTCCAAATGTCACTTGCCTGTTCTAATTCATAATGCATTAATCGAGCAGGTACAATATACTCTACATTTGCCATGCACATCTACTGAGGGAAAGTCTTGCACACTGCAATTACATCTTCAAGCTTTGTCTACTCTTATGCCACCATTACATTCAACCATAACAGCAGAAAAGCTATTAGTTTAAGTGAAAACTCCTCAGCAGGCACAATTATTTCATGAATTAAAAGAAAGAAAAAAAAATGAAAGGGTCCATTTCTCCTCCATCTCCGAACTAAAAGGAAAGGTTTCTCACATCGGCGCCTTGTGGTCATAATTGATTCACAGCACCTGATAGCTTTGGTCATACTAGAGACTTCCTCAGGGGAAAACACATTAGTGCAAGGTGTGCAAGCTTAATTGATGCAGTTTCTTTCATTCTCACATCTGTCCATTCGTCCAACCTGTCGCAACTGTAAGCACATTTATATTCAAAGACCACTACTCTATTATCCTGTGATTGATCTTGGTACTAATTAGCTGTGCATGAACGGAGTGAGTTACTGTGTATCTGCACCAAAGTGTGAAAGCTATTATTAATGCAGGAAATGTTAAATCAAAGCCAATTACCTGCAGAATGAGGGCAGACTTATTTTAAAGCAGAAGTTTACCTCATGCATACAAAAGATCTAGAGATTTACTCAGTCGCAAAAGTAAAATGAGTATAAGCTCTGCAAAACGATCTCTGTTCAAAGACTGCATTACTAATTGTTGACACAAGATAACTCCTTGAAACAAATTAATTTATGCAAAGTAGATTTTGTGAAGTGAACAAAAAAAAATAAATAAATGAAACCGGTTTCTAAAACTCTGGCTCAGCATCCTTGATATAAAATTAATTATTCATCCAAATGGATGGATGGATGGATGGATGGATGGATGGATGGATGGATGGATGGAACCAATGGTTAATGACTGACCAATTTGGAAAACATGATGTTGGTGTGAATTACATTTCAATATGTTCCTCTCACAAAGCTACCATATAAAGACTTGGAATATATTGCATGTGTCATATATGCCATACTATATATGGTTTTTTGTCATCATTTGGAAGAGTTGCATAATGATCCTTCAATTTTTTTTTCCATTTTTGTTCCACTGGACAAAAATAACCAGCATACAGGGTGAGTAAATAATGACAGAATTTCATTTTTGGATAACCTATTCCTGTAAGTCGAGTCGAACCTTTATTTATATAGCACTTTATACAATACAGATTGTTTCAAATCAGCTTTAAAGGGGGTGAAAAAAAAAGGGAAAAAAATGATTCAATGATGCAAACAGAGTTAAATTCTGCTGTAAAGAAGCTCTAAAAAAAAAAAAAGGTAAACAGTCATTATTCAGCTGAAGTCAGTTCAGTGTTGATTCAGTTCTGTTCAATGACTGTAAAGATCATAGCAGCTCTGTGGAAAATGTGATATCTCACCCAATAGTGTCAGTACAGTCAAATCAATAATATTCTTGAATATTAAGTGTCCCCAACTAAGCTAGCCAGGGGCAACAGAGGTAAGGAACCCAAACTCCATCAGTGACAGAAATGGAGAAGAAAAAAACCTTGGGAGAAACCAGACTCAGTCAATATACCAGTTCTCCTCTGTCCAAACGAACCAACATGGTGATTGAGTCCACACAGACCTGTGGTGTAACTTCTTTCTTTCCTTTTTTTTGCATGAAGCTGTTATTGTTTTGAGATAAGGGGTATTGATATGCGGTGTTTAGTGCGAAGGCAAACAGTGATAACGTTTAGTCATGCCACACTAGTGTGTACTGCATGCTAAACTCCAGTTTGCCAAGATAAAGCATGATAGAGTTCAAAAGTTGGTGTTTATTATGAGATTTTGAGGCTGTTTTGTTGGTGTCAGGACTATGGAGCAGCGGCGGAGGGGGTGACTCATATTTTTGTGATGGATCCCACCGCTTCACAGTAGTAGAAGGGCTTGGCTTGCAAATACAAGCGACAGTGTGCTGAGTGAAAGAGACATGTTTATTGATGTCGAGCATCCTGAGAAGTAAGTGACAAAAAGATCTCAAGGGAGCGAACTGCTGAGTGTGAGTGTGGTGGCTTACTGAAGTTGCCCTAAATAATCGGGATTTCACAGAAGCGAGACAACTGCCTTCATTGTATAGTTATTGCTTCACCCAGACTATAATACACTAATGTCAAAAAATAAAAAAAGTGAAAATATTTTCTGTTCACTAAAGGGAATGTAATGTTGCTGTGAAGGCATTATGGATACTTTTTCTCCTACAGAATGCAACCTGCCAAGTTTCACTCTCGGATGCTGCATCATTGAACACATAGCCCCATAGAGGTTTAGTGTAATCCAAACCCGGTCAATACTAATAACATCAAAGCTTTCAGTTTGATCACAGGAGTCCATCATCTCTATGTCTACTATTGCCCAGTATTTATCTTGATATTCATGTACAACTGTAAAAGTGTAAATTTCACATCAAAAGGAACTGCTGTGTGTTTCAGAGAGCAGTCATGTTCTTTAAAATTTCTTCATATTGTGCATTTAATATTAGGCTACCACCATGGAGACCAGTTTGTTCTTCTACTGTATATTCTCAGAAGTAAAGAAGCATTGAACTGTTATCTCTGACTGATATTATTTTTTGCTCAGTAATTCTATTTCATGGGCAAGATGTTGATATATATTTCTGAGTGAAATTGGATATATATATCAACATCTTGCCCATGAAATAGAATTACTGAGCCAGTACTGCAAAAAATAACATCGGTTAAAAGCTTGGGCTAATTTTCATTTGAAAGTGAACTAATCCTTTAAGTTTACTTCACTTTCAAATGAAAATTAGCCCAAGCTTTAATCACCCTCAAGCCATCCTGTATATGACTCTCTTCTTTCTGATGAAAACAATCGGAGAAATATTAATAAATATCCTGATGCATTCGAGCTTTATTATGGCAGTGAACGGGACCAATGAGTATGAGCTGAAGAAAGTGCTTCCATCCACATCCATCCATCATAAACACATTCCACACGGCTCCGGGGGGTTAATAAAGGCCTTCTGAATCGAAGCGATGCGTTTGTGTAAAAAGAAATATCCATAAATTATGAAGTGAAATATCTAGCTTCTGCCAGACCGCCTTCCATATTCTACGTACGAAGAAAGTGTAAAACTCTTGAAGTTCAAAAAATGTATGCTACGTCCTACGCCTTGCCTATTCAACTTACGGAAAAAGTGTAACTTACGCGACGCCAGTTTACACTTTCTTCGTAACTTTAATACGGAAGGCGGTCTGGCGGAAGCTAGATATTTTACTTCATAACTTGTTAAGTATGGATTTTTTTTACACAAACGCATCGCTTCGCTTCAGAAGGCCTTCGTTAACCCCCCGGGGCCGTGTGGAGTACACGTTTATGATGGATGGATGTGGATGGAAGCACTTTCTTTAGCTCATACAATATAATTTATATATACATATTTCTGCCAAATGCGGAACTTATAATTTTTTACAAATATATATATATACACAACAGTTTTTTCTGTTTCTCGAATCTGATTGGCTGAGAGCCGTGATAAAAGCACTCCTATCTTTTCACCTCCGCTTGAATCGACTGTCATGGCGGCTGAGCAAATCCGCCATATTTTTTACAAATACTACACTTTTTGTACCACAAACTATAGTTTTAAGAGTTTTTAGGCAAGAATGTAGTTGTTTAGACCTGAAATATGTGACTCGTATTTAATCATAGCACCTATTTTACAATTTGTTTAGACGTTTTCAGAGATGCAAGCTACAGACAGTCAGCGGCCGTTCAGTGCTCGTGTACCCGCCGAGAACAGCTTCATCTCGGCCAGTGCTTCGATTATTGCCGCTGTCTCTTATAGTGGTTAAACATGAGATATAATTAATTTTGTGTCTTATTAATCTATTAGTTTTTCCTGAGCAAATCAAATTGGGCTATGTTAAATAAAAAAATATTGTTAATTTACTACAGTTGTGGTCAGAATTATTGGCACCCTTGGTAAATATGATCAAAGATGACTATAAAAATAAATCTACATTGTTTATCCTTTTGATCTTTAATTCATAAAATTAGCAAAAATCTAACCTTTCATTGAAGGAAAATAATTGAAAGTGGGGGGGGGAATCAAATTATGAAATAAATGTTTTTCTCAAAAACACGTTGGCCACAATTATTGGCACCCTTTTATTCAATAGTTTTTGCAACCACCTTTTCCCAAGATAACAGCTCTGAGTCTTCTTCTATAATGCCTGATGAGTTCGGAGAACACCTGACAAGAGACCAGAGACCATTCCTTCATGCAGAATCTCTCCAGATCCTTCAGATTCCCAGATCCATGTTGGTGCTTCTTCTCTTCAGTTCACTCCACTCATTTTCTTTAGGATTCAGGTCAGGGGACTGGGACGGCCATGGCAGAAGCTTCATTTTGTGCTCAGTGACACATTTTTGTGTTGGTTTTGATGTTTGTTTTGGATCATTATCCTAATAACAGATCCAACCAAGGCCCATTATTGGATTTCTAGCAGAAGCGGTCAGCTTTTGATTTTTTATCTGTTGGTATTTGATAGAATCCATGATGCCATGTATCTGAACAAGATGTCCAGGACCTCCAGCAAAAAAACAGGCCCACATCATTAAAGATCCAGCAGTATATTTAACTGTGGGCATGGGGTACTTTTTAACCATGTGTGAACCAAACCCATCTGGTGGGTTTGCTGCCAAAAATCTCTTTTTTTGTTTCATCTGACTATAGAAGCCGGTCCCATTTGAAGTTCCAGTCTTGTCTGACAACTGAGTATGCTGGAGATTGTTTCTGGATGAGAGCAGAGGATTTTCTTGAAATCCTCCCGAACAACTTGTGGGGATGTAGGTGCTGTTTGATTTTTTTTTTTTAGGCTTTCTGAGACTCAAGACTAAACTAATCTCTGCAATTCTCCAGCTCTGATCCTTGGAGAGTCTTTGGCCACTCAAACTTTCCTCCTCATCGCGCTTTAGGACGATTTAGACACACGTCCTCTTCCAGGCAGATTTGTAACATTTTTAGTTAATTGGAACTTCTCAATTATTGCCCTGATGGTGGAAAAGGGGATTTTCAATGCTTTAGCTATTTTCTTACAGCCACTTTCTATTTTGTGAAGCTCAACAATCTTTTCCTGCACATCAGAACTATATTTTTTGGTTTTACTCATTGTGATGAATGATTAAGGGAATTTAGCCTTTGTGTTTCCTCATGTTTATACTCCTGTAAAACAGAAAGACATGGCTGGAAAATGTCATGTTCATGATCACCCTGGGGTGCTAAAAAATGTAAATATGAATGAGAATATACTTCAGAGATATTTTACTCCTAAAAAATTCTAGGGGTGCCAATAATTGTGGCCAACGTGTTTTGGAGAAAAACATTTATTTCATAATGTGATTTTCCCCCCACTTTCAATTCTTTTCCTTCAATGAAAGGTTAGATGTTTGCTAATTTTATGAATTAAGGATCAAAAGGATAAACAATGCAGATTTATTTTTATAGTCATCTTTGATCATATTTACCAAGGGTGCCAATAATTCTGGCCACAACTGTATATTAAGGTTATATTTAACTATAACCTATCCTGTAGAGCACTGCTTTTGTACATTTTAATTAATTGTACAATTGTTTATTTCCTATTTTCATTTATAATGGCTATTGTTGTTAATTTAAATATTGTTGTTCAATAAATATTATTTTATATAAATAATATGCTGTATTTGGTATTGAGAAAGGGTCCAATAATGTGTAATATGGATTGAGTGAAAGTTACATTAATACGGCAAACTTCACGAGTAAATGAGTGTCAGTCGCAATATATATATATATATATATATATATACAGTCGGTACGGAAAGTATTCAGACCCCCTTAAATTTTTCACTCTTTGTTATATTGCAGCCATTTGCTAAAATCATTTAAGTTCCTTTTTTTTTCCTCATTAATGTACACACAGCACCCCATATTGACAGAAAAACACAGAATTGTTGACATTTTTGCAGATTTATTAAAAAAGAAAAACTGAAATATCACATGGTCCTAAGTATTCAGACCCTTTGCTGTGACACTCATATATTTAACTCAGGTGCTGTCCATTTCTTCTGATCATCCTTGAGATGGTTCTACACCTTCATTTGAGTCCAGCTGTGTTTGATTATACTGATTGGACTTGATTAGGAAAGCCACACACCTGTCTATATAAGACCTTACAGCTCACAGTGCATGTCAGAGCAAATGAGAATCATGAGGTCAAAGGAACTGCCTGAAGAGCTCAGAGACAGAATTGTGGCAAGGCACAGATCTGGCCAAGGTTACAAAAAAATTTCTGCTGCACTTAAGGTTCCTAAGAGCACAGTGGCCTCCATGATCCTTAAATGGAAGATGTTTGGGATGACCAGAACCCTTCCTAGAGCTGGCCGTCCGGCCAAACTGAGCTGTTACCTTTGTCTCAAAATCTGCATTTAATGAATACATATAATAGCAACTGCAGAAACCAGATTTTTGTTTGCATACTGAGTGATTAGTCTTACTTGCATATATTTATATACATATGCCTACTATTTATAGCTGTCTGTATAGCAGTCTTAGAGCCAACAGAAAACAAAACAATTTCACGCAGCATTTTATGTACAAAGACACCAAGCCTGAATCTTCAACACTATTCATTTGCTGCCTTGCAAGCACTGCCATTTCCTTCAGGAAATGCAAATGTACTTGGCCATATCTTTGTTTTCTTAGCAAATTTGGACCTATGTCTTTCCTTATGGTAACATAAACCACCCACAATATCTAAGCTGCTTGTGTTGGTGACGTTTTGGGAATGATAATTCACTGTGGTTATTAAAAAATCTGAAATATAGTAGCCTGTATCATAACTGTCCCCAAAGAGTAAAGATAATGGTCATTTATAATAAAGGTAGCGTGAAATGTTAATATCCTTTCAGGCGATGCTGTGCCATTTGCTGCAGTCTGTTTCGATTAACTTTGTTAAGGCATATATTTCCAGCTAATAATTGTCATTTTTATCTGTATTTTAGAAGGATATATCAGACATTATATCTGATGTAACAACAGTAACAGCCATCTGCCTGTCGTGTATGGCTTAAGAACTGCAGTTTAATTGGGAATGCCTTGGGAATGCAAATCCTGCTAGAGGCAATTCCTCTCACGACGCCTGCTTCTCCCTTAAGCAAGTCACTTAATTCATGTCCGCTCCAGGAATGCTCCTGGCCCCCCTGTGCACTGACCGCCCTCCTTCTGCATAAAAAAGGGGGAGAGAAAAAAACTGCTTCTTCCAAATGCGGAACTAATGTTGACATCCGCTAAACCTGGAATATGTAAAAATGTGGAATACGTTTCCTCCTCTTTCTGCCGAAGTCTTCCGTATCATCAGCCAATTCATTTAAAGTTTGGCTTGTTCATCTTACAGCTGCAGGGGAAATGCAGGTTCTGTTATCAAAAACTCATAATATGCAAATGAATTCCCTGAATATCAGTGTCATTCAGTTCTTTCCCCTCTGTGAAGTCATTCCAATCACACTGACAGGCGAACGGCGCAGATCTCGCATTGTACTTACTTAACAATACTGGGATCAAGTCCCTCAAGGCGTGTTCTTTAACCGACTTCGTACAAAGCAGAAATGCTATGCGTTCGTGGCTATACCAATGACATTGCGCACACAACATGAAGCAACCTGTTAGTTTTGCCGAATGCTATAACAACTTAAAGGCGATGATGGGAAAATAAACAACCATGATCCTTGGGTTGCGTTCTTGCATGGCTGCATTCCAGTGTCACTTTGTTTCAGATCATATATAAGCCTGAACTTTTCAATAATACATGGGTTATTTAATGAGGATTCTATATGTGGTGAAGAATGTGTGGGAACTTTTTACTGCAACTGAATAAAAAATAAAAAAGGTAATTGCAACTTTTTATCTCACAATCTGACTTTTTTTCTCAGAATTGTGTGATATAAACTCACAATTTCAAGTTATACAGTCTGAATGGCAAGATATTAACTCGCAATTGCGAGTTATAAAGTCCGAACTGCGTTATATAAACTTGCAATTTTAAGAAAAAAGTCAGTCTATTTTCCCCCCAGAATTGGACTTTATAACTCACAATTGCGTCTTTATATCTCACAATTCTGAGAAAAAAAGTCAGAATTGTGAGATATAAACTTGCAATTGCGAGAAAAAATCAGAATTGCGAGAAATAAACTTGCAATTGCGAGAAATAAACTTGCAATTGCGAGAAAAAATCTGAATTGCGAGAAAAAGTCAAAATTGTGAGATATGACTCACAATTGCGAGAAAAAAGTCTGTTTTCTCATCAGAATTGGACTTTATAACTTGCAATTGTGACTTTATATCTCACAAGTCTGTGAAAAAAAAGAATTGCGAGATACTTGCTATTACGAGAAAAAAAAACTGAATTGCGAGATATAAACTTGCAATTGCAAGAAAAGAAGTCAGAATTGCGAGATATAAACTTGCAATTGCAAGAAAAGAAGTCAGAATTGCGAGATATAAACTTGCAATTGCGAGAAAAGAAGTCAGAATTGCGAGAAAAGAAGTCAGAACTGCAAGAAAAAAGTCAGTCTGTTTTCCCCTCAGAATTGGACTTTATACCTCACAATTTTGAGAAAAAAGTCAGAATTGCGAGATACTTGCTATTGCTAGAAAAAAAACGTCAGAATTGCAAGATATAAACTCACAATTGCAAGAAAAAATGTCAGAATTATCAGATAAAAACTCACAATTATCTTTTTAAAATCATTTTATTCCAATGCAGAAAAAGCTTCCATAAAAATGTGAGATCTACAATTAATAAAAATGGGAATTCATTCATATATAAATGAAGGATAAGGTCTGTTTTGCACCTGCTAAATCCACAGTGCATACGTATCTCAGGGGACAAAGGATTCACACAGCCCATGTGAGCAGCATGAAGCTGTAAAAAACACACGCTATAAACTTATTTAACAATGCAACCATTTGCAATTCAGGCTTTTATGAAGTTACATCAAACTATGACAAAATACAGCTGCGATTCAGGTAACAGTGACATGCGGTCAAAAAGAAGTTGCTATTCAGTAAATATGACTGAATCCAGATGACCTCTAAAGTTTGCAGTTTTCAATAATACATGGGTCATCACATTTTCTGAGGATCCTATATGTGGTGAAGAATGTCTACAGTTTAAAGTTTGGCTTCAGTTCTGTGCAGATTAATTAACATTTGAATGTAAATGTGACACCCCTCCTCATGTAAATTAGATTTCATGATGATAAAGTCTTTAATAACTCCCAGTAACTCACTCCCGAAAACCATGTTATAATTTATGGCCATTATTAAAGGAAATACTCAATATAGTGAAACAAATCGTGGAATGAGTCAAATGCACACAAACTAAGTAAGTTGTCCTGGTGCTTATTAATTTTTCACTGCATTTTGTGATTTATTTTTGATTCCTCCTCTTCTCTGTTGGAAGTTTCATATTTTTTAGTAGCTTCTGCAGCCAAGTCTCCACCAGATGGCAAAAACTATAATTCAACGGACTTCATCTTGGAACCCAGTATCTCTAAGACATGTTTGTTTTTTCTTATTTATCTTTTTTTTTTAAACAGACCATCTGAAGTTGGAACGAGATTTGTGTATTTTATTTTTTTTTTAACCTATCTTTTCTCTTCTGAGAGCATCAGTGACCTTATCTCAAAACTGACATTTAGGAACACCAGAGTGAATCATTTCATCTTTATCAATATTTTCTTGGTCACTATGAACAATTCTTCAATATTCTGCACTCTAGAAAATACTTGGCAATGCAACCACAAAGAACACCCATGTAAACAACTAACAATGCACTTAGAGACCACCCAGAACACATATAGCATCAAAAAAGAAAACTCATAACATGTTAACAAATACTGGGAAAGTTATCAAGCTCACTCCTTGGATAAAGCAACCGAGATACTAAATAAATCTTTCTGATGTTTCTTTTCCGATAAGCTTTGCTCTTCAACCCAAGAGCGGTGTTATTTTTTTCTTCTTTCTGACCTAAATCATGACAAATAAACTGCCATTGTAGATGTAATGTATTCGCCCTGCTTTTTTCCCTCTTGTTTGCCACCATAGTCTGTCTCTAAGCTTTGTGTATCTCTTTTGAATTTATTTTGCCTTCTTGCCTTTGGCATGTATTAAATTCTTCCTGTCATACTTTAGCCATCCCTGACAAGCTGCCGTCTAACTGTGACAGCCCATCATCCTGGACATCATCGGTCAAATGCACTGTCCTGAGGATACTGACCACAGTCCAGTGGTAGCATACTGACCACCAGTGGCAAAATGCAGCTGTTTAACTCTCATCAGTTGCTGAAAGATGGACAAGATCGATAAGAAAAAAGCCTCTGTGCATTTCATAATTACAGCCTTTGAAATGGACAGGAGCGTGAATATTGCAGTCATTCCGAAGGAGGGAGAAAGTTTAATGTCATGTAATGGGAAAATTAATTAAAAACATTCTTAGGCTGGCAAACCGCAACCGATTGCTTATGCGGTGGACAGGTACTGTATCTGACAAGGAAAGACAATCCACTAAAATTCTTTCTCTAGGCATCATTATGACTCATGAGTCCACTGCTGAGTTAGTTAACAGTCCACTTGAGCTTGAACATCTTGTTACTTACATGCCATTTATCAGACACTTTTCATCCAAAGCGACACACAGTGCACTAATTGCAAGAACAGTTCATCTAGATTTAAGTGTCTTCAGTGGTAATAGACCAGGACTGTTATATCAGTACGTCTTTAGTGTCTGAACAATTACTGCTAAATGAATGAATGTAAAATGCATTTTGTATTCTCTTTTTAATGAGCTAATACAAAAAAATGTTTAGTGAAGTAGTTCTTGAACCATAACTTTATACAAATACAGTACACTTTGGTGTCCTATGGCCTTTTTTAAAGCATTGCTGGTAAAAAATCCAATGTTTCTTGTTATGCAAGTTAGAATAACACTTTATTTTACTGTGTTCTTGTGATATGTTACATGTAGTTACTGTAGTAATAAGTATAAATTATGCATATTTACATGCAACTAACCCTAATCAAACCCTAATCCTAAAATATAATCCTGAATATACAGTACTGGTCAAAAGAAACAGTACTATATTTAATGTTTTTGAAAAAAAAGTATCTTATGCTCCTCAAGGCTGCATTTATTTAATCAAAAATACAGAAAAAAAACTGTAATATTGTGAAATATTATTATTATTAAAGTTTTCTACTTTAATACACTTTAAAATATAATTTATTTATGTGTTGCAAAGCTGAATTTTCATCAGCCATTACTCCAGTCTTGAGTGATCTTCAGAAATCATTCTAATATGCTGATTTATTATCAATGTTGTGCTGATTAATATTTTTTTAATAACCTGCAATACTTTTTTTTTTTTCAGGATTCTTTGATGAATGAAAAGTTTAAAAAGAACAGTATTTATTTAAAATAGAAATCTGTTTTGTTTTCTAACAATATACACTACCGATCAAAAGTTTTGATTGATTGATTGATTGATTGATTGGTTCATTCATTCATTCATTCAAAATTAATACTTTTATTCAGCAATGATGTGTTAAATTTATTAAAAGAGATTTAAATAGTTAGAAAATATTTCTATTTTGAATAAATGTTGTTCTTTTTAACTTTTTATTCATCGATAATATATAAATATAAATATTAGGCAGCACAACTGTTGCCAACATTGATAATAACTGAGTATCAAATCAGCATATTAGAATGATTTCTGAAGGATCATGTGACACTGAAGACTGGAGTAATGATGCTAAAAATTCAGCTTTGATCACAGAAATAAATTATATTTTAAAGTAGAAAACCATTATTTTAAATTGTAATAATATTTCAAAATATTACAGATTTTTCTGTATTTTTCATTAAATAAATGCAGGCTGGATGAGCATAAGAGTCTTCTTTCAAAAACATGAAAAATAGTAATGTTTCCAAACTTTTGACTTATTATGACTGAATTATTATGTAGTTTCATAGTAATTATTATTACCAGTACTTAATGTATAATGTAACAAATTTAACTTTAACATAAAAAAATAAAGTGTAGCCCACGTTAGATTAGATAGTAGATAGTTTTAAACACACTGAATGTCTGTATCCCCCCTTAAAACAGTGATTTTGGCCTGACCCACCTCAGAAAATCAAAAAAGTTTAGGGTCAGTAACCTGTTTTTTTTTTTTTTTTTTTNTTTTTTTTTTTTTTTTTTTTTTGGAAAAAAATTTAATAATTGTAATAAGCAAGGACATATTAAATCGATGAAAAGTGACAGTAAAGACATTTACATTGTTACAAAAGATTTGTACTGTTTTTATTTCTTACCAAATACCTTACAAAGGTTAAGAAAGGTCGCCAATAGCTGGGGTAAAAAAAACAAAACAAAAATATTTTCTTCTTTTGTACCCTAGTTATGAAAATCATGCATTATAAGCAGGATAAGCTGCTCAATGCCTAAATTTAACCATGTACACTTGGCAGCTAAAGCACATTTTACTGTACATGAGTATCTTGAACTATTGTTCGCAAGAGTACAATAAGCTGGCCTTTGAAGATAGCACCGTTTATCCGAAGAAAATGTGAGAACATTGAGCATAAAAAACATGCACAACCCTACTGCACTTGCCAAAAGCAAACTGTGAGTCTGTTTAATGAATTTTGGCTCAGTGTATGATTCATCTGTTTGAATGGGTGCTTGGCAAGATGATTTGGCCGAAATGCAATATCGTCTTGGACGTGTAAAATAATAATAGTAGCACAAAACAGGTCTGTAGGTCTGATCTGACATCTGTAGCTCTTCTGTGTGCTGCACAAAGCAGTCTGGTGTCACGTAACCTGCTCTCGCATAGCCAGACGTTGGACTATTGGCATAAGTTGTTGCCCACATTTGTACCGTATCCAGGCCAGCAACCACAACAGACCCATAAAAAAATACAAAAAATAAAAACCTGTAATTCCATTTAAGTAATGTGATTAGAACTAAAATTTCATATCCTTTTAAATGATTAGCCCTTTTCTTATATTGTTGTGTAATTGACACTAATCTCCAGAATACATTTAAAAAATATGATGCTAGCTGGAGTAACCCAAAACTGGGTAAATGACATGATTTAAAACCTGCCATTTTTACTACTATATTGCAACTTAATTATACATATATATTGCAATAGAAGTAAAATACACTTTTAGACTGTTAGGGTTAGTAGAATAAGTTGACATGTAGTTGCAAAGTTACTTATATAGTCAGTTGGGGAGCACCAAAATAAAGTGTTAGTAGAGTGTCTGCTTAATATCTCCTGATACTCTAATGACTGCTGGTTGACATGTAGTTGCAAAGTTATTTATAGTTTGTAGAATGTCTAAAGTAGACCATCAAAAAAAAAAAAAAAAAAAANNNTAAAAAAAAAAAAAAAAAAAAATGTGTTTGTCATTTTATTCGCTGTACAATGGTTTCTTGCCAAGTGGATACAATGCAACTTCCCTTTACAACCTTTCAAGGTTATTTAATAACAACCATATGCGATGAGGCGTAAAACGACATCAAGCGATCTGCAACATAAATCATGGCATTAACGCTTGTCTTCATACAAAGTACACAAGTTCCGAAGGATGGCAGGTGGCACAAAACAAAAGACAGTGGGATCAAAGTGTGCTTTGAAGGACAGAAATGCTTTCAGGCTGAGATTTTATTTGAAATTCATACCAGTGACATGAGATTCAGAGAATATCCCTAAAGCTTATGACCTCCCACGCAGAGATATCCACAATTAGAGAATAATACACCTGATCCAGCTGTCATATGCGATGTGAAATCTTCAAATGTTCTGTAAGACTTTCTGACCTTCAGAAATTCAATGGGTGTCTAAGATAATGTCAAAATAACAGAAAAACTAAGAACTTATGGATAATTTATAGCACCTGCTGTTCAATACAGGAGTCCAAAATGTTTCTCTTAATGTTATTAATATTTAAAATCTCTGAATCAGGCTAACCTTGAAACATTGCTTTGATGATAATTTGATCATTTTGTTTCACTACATGTGCATAAAGCTCTCATTAAGAAACAGCTCAGTTGTTTTTCCTAGAAAGCAATGAGATTAAATGGAGAACAAATTTTGGATTAAATTTTTTCATGAGACCCCACAAAAAAATCTGTCTCAGAATTATGTTTTTAGAATTCGTCAACTGTCGCATTTGGTTTTGGTTTAGGTATATGTCTTTTACATAATCCTCTATGGTGCGATTACCTTGACAGAGGGGCAAGGGAAACACATGACAAACAGGAAACATGACCATGACTCAACTTCAAAATAAAAGACCTGAAAACAAGAACATGAACAAAACTACAAAGCAAGACATGAAAACATAAATGTGAACCAAAACCAAACGTGACATAAAAAAAGAAGCATAAACGTGAACCAAAATCAAATGTGACAAAATAAAACAAGAACATGAACAAAACTACAAGACATGAAGACATTAAGACAAAGGTGAACCAAAACCAAACGAAATAAGACCTGAAAAGAAGAACATGATCAAAACTAAAAAAAATTAAAATAAACGTGAACCAAAACCAAACGTGACAAAAAGACATGAAAACATAAATGTGAACCAAAACAAAACTTGACATAAAAAGACATGAAAACATAAATGTGAACCAAAATCAACCTTAACATAAAGACATGAAAACATAAAAGTGTACCAAAATAGAATGTGACAAAATAAAAGATCTGAAAACAAGTACATGAACAAAACTACAAAGACAAGAAAACATAAACGTGAACCAAAACCAAACGTGTCAAAATAAAAGACCTGAAAACAAGAACATGAACAAAACTACAAAAAGACTTGAAAACGTGAACCAAAACCAAACATGACAAAATAAAAGACCTGAAAACAAGAGCATGAACAAAACTACAAAAAGACTTGAAAACATGAACCAAAACCAAACATGCCAAAATAAAAGACCTGAAAACAAGTACATGAACAAAACTACAAAGACAAGAAAACATAAACGTGAACCAAAACCAAACGTGTCAAAATAAAAGACCTGAAAACAAGAGCATGAACAAAACTACAAAAAGACTTGAAAACATGAACATGAACCAAAACCAAACATGCCAAAATAAAAGACCTGAAAACAAGAACATGAACAAAAGGACAAAAAAGACATGAAAACATAAACGTGAACCAAAATCAAATGTGACAAAATAAAAGACCTGAAAACAAGAACATGAACAAAACTACAAAAAAGGCAAAAACATAAATGTAACCAAAACCAAATGTGACAAAATTAAAGACCTGACAACAAGAACATGAACAAAACTACAAATCTACAAAAAAAACATAAAAAACATAAACGTGTACCAAAACCAAACGTGACAAAATAAAAGACCTGAAAAGAAGAACAGGAACAAAACTACAAAAAAAGACATGAAAACATAAACGGGAACCAAAACCAGAGAACTCAATTATATCTCCTGAGCTATGAAAGAGCAACCTTTGAGCAATAAAGTTGTCCTCTGGGCCTTGAGCTTCTTTCCTGTCATAACACTGACTTTGTCCTCATTTCAAAAGTTATCGTTCTTAAATGTGTTAAGTCAGCATAAACATGGTCCAGTGCTATACTTCAAGAAACCTATAGATTAAACGCTTGAAACAACACTGTCTGCAGCTTGATGCTTTGTGTATTAAACTCTCTGTAGAAAATATATTGTCCACAACAGTTTAAACCTGGCTGCACATGATAAATGTCTCGCCAGTGATTATATTTTGCTGACAATGCAATCATTTCAGCTGAGCTTTGTTATGACCTGATCAAGTTCTTGTGGCCGTGTCCCTGAATTATAGAGCTACACACAGACCACAACACCTTGGGTTATTCTGCAAGGAATCTAGAAACCACTGCGGAGGACTGACTCACTCATCTACTGCGTGAACATCATATTTTTTGTCCCAAATCCAAAGGTTCATTTATGGTGACGCTTGGCATTATGACTGTTGAAAATGGGGAATACAAACTGGGTCAATAAAGACACTGACTCACAGTCAGAGACAGGGAAAACAATGTGCCAAAAACAAAAAAAAAAGTGCTCCAAAATGAGAATAGAAAAACAAATTGCATGTGCACTTGATGATTATGTAGTCTCCTAAACAACAGGGCACCGTCATCAGTGGTGGAAATGTGTGATAACAGCATTTTGAAACGCTTCAATTTTAAAGGGATACTTCACACAAAAATGAAAATTCTGTCATTATTTATTCATCCTCTTGTTGTTTCCAACCAGCATGACCCTCCTTCATGAAACACAAAAACACAAACCAAAAAAATAATGGAAAGAATATCCACAAGGCACATTTCCAGGATTTTTTCCCCTCCAAAAGGAAAGAGTAAAGACACTTCACATCAGGGCTGACATACAGTAAAATACCTGTGACGAAGAGGAAGATTATCACTGAATGATGATTCACTAATAGATACAAGTTTGTGGTTGGTATAAAATTATATAATATTAATTCAATTTAAAAATCCATTTTTAACATTTTAAATATAGCTGAATTGTCAGCATCATTACTCCAGTCTTCAGTGTCACATGATCCTTCAGAAATCATTCCAATATGCTGATTTGAAGAAAATAATAAGAATATCTTATTATTTGTTGAAAACAGTTCTGCTTAATATTTTTGTGGATACTGCAATACATATTTTTACATTTATGCTTATAAAATTATTTAATAATAAATGTCTTTACTGCCACTTTAACAGTTAAATGCATTTTTTCTCAGTAAAAGTGTTCATTTCTTTGAAAAAAAAAAATTATTTAATAAAACATTCAATAATATTGCTATAATTGTATTACTTCAATAAAGGTTATATTAAAGGGTTAGTTCACCCAAAAATTTAACTTCTGTCATTAATTACTCACCCTCATGTCGTTCCACACCCATGAGACCTTCGTTCATCTTCGAAACACAAATTAAGATATTTTGATGAAATCAGAGTTTAAAAAAAAAAAAAATGTATCCTTCATTGAAAGCAACAAAATTACCACATTCAAGGTCCAGAAATGTAGCATTGTTAAACGGTCGATGTGACTACAGTGGTTCAACCTTATTTGTCATGAAGCGACTAGAATACTTTTTGTCTGCAAAAACAACACAAAAATAACGACTTTATTCAACAAATTCGTCTCTCCTCTGCTACGCTATGTTCGTTGCAGCTTCCAGGTTCTACGTCCGAACGGCAGCTCAGGGGTTGGTCACGTGAGCAGCACGAGGAATGCGTGTGATGCTGACGCGGGAGCCGGCCAATAATGAGTCGGCGTTCGGACGTAAACACAGAAACGCAGCACTGCGCCAACTGCTTAACACAGTGGTTCTCAAACCTGTCCTGGGGACCCCTCACAACTGCACATTTTGCATGTCTCCCTCATCTAACACACCTGAATTAAGTCATCAGCTAATTAGTAGAGACTGCAAGAGTTTAATTGGGTGTGTCTTATGAAGGAGACATAAAAAATGTGAAGTGGTGGGGGGTCCCCAGGACAGGTTTGAGAACCACTGGCTTAACAGACCGACAGGGAAGAAGAAAAATCGTTAAATAAAGTCGTTTTTTTTAGTTTTTGCACAAAAAGTATTCTCGTCGCTTCATAACATTAAGATTGAACCACTGTAGTCACGTTGACTATTTTATAACAATGTTTTTACTACTTTTCTGGACATTGAATGTGGTAATTCCGTTGCTTTCAATGGAGGATAAAAAAAAAAAAAACTCTTAGATTTCATCATGTATCAGTTCATCAAGATGAACAAAGGTCTTATGGGTGTGGAACGACATGAGGGTGAGTAATAAATGGCAGAAATTTCATTTCTGGGTGAACTAACCCTTTAAAGGTTCATTTCACTGAAACATGACATATGGAGAAACAGCTTGGATATCCTTTCAGTTTTCCCCATTTGTTTTATATGGAAAGAAAAAAAGTCATGAAGGCTTGAAACAACATTTTTTTTTTAATTTTTGGGTCAATAATCCCTTAAACAGGTCATTCTTTGGGCTGTTTTCCAGAGAGTGTGTTGTACTGATTTTTTTCTGTGCTAAGGACAATAAGTTTTTTTTTTTTTTT
>RJVU01070129.1:3007867-3021398 GCA_003731715.1 Anabarilius grahami
CCCCCCCCCCCTTCAACAGAGTGTGACATTACCCAAGGCCTCTGCTCATATTCCCAATGTAAACTAAAGTTGAAACTTTGCCTAATGACCTCAGGGATCACTGAGTGGCCTGATCTTCTTCAAAGCAGTAATGTATCATGTCACTGTTGTTTTTCAGCCTCTCCAGCCACCTTTACCTTCGCTTTCTACACAGTCTGACTAGCAAGCACATTTTATCCTGCTTTATGCTGTTTTATTTTATATTTACATGCAGTCGCAGCTGAATGCATGGATGAATTTCACGAAACATCTCCAGGTTATTTACTTTATTTTATTTATTTATATATATATAATTGCTTTAAGAAAATTAAGTACATTTGTATGACTGTTAGAACTAACATTTCTACCCAAAATACATTGAAATGTGACCTTCATATGTTTGTTTGTTTTGTTTTTCTTGTGAGATTCACCAGCATCAAAATGTAATAAATAATTTACACTCAACTCAATTTTTCAGTGTAGAACTGTATGCTTCTTTTACCTGCTCACACCAGAGCATAACACATGCACATGTACATGGAACACGAGGATCATAACAATATATCTAAAGTCACATGTAGACAGTAATAGGATGGACGTGCAGCATCTGTTTATCAACAACAAGCAGAAAAAATGCCACTATAGTGAATAATGGTTTTTTGTTTCAATGATAAAGTCTATTGCATGTCTCTGGAAAAAAACTCTGTTCATCTAAATGTCATTTATAATAAGAAACTGCAGCATACAATTTATGTAGATGGAGGACGTCCCACAACAACCTGCTGCACTGTTTTTTTATGATGTTACTACAGTCAAAAATCCCATGTTCATCATTATATATACTGATATTGTGTGATATGATTTTAGTTGGAACTTTCCTGAATAACACCCCTACTCTGGGTAATGGAGCAGGAACATGGTATAAGACTGTATATACTGTGCACTAATGAACACATTTAGCACATATTGTGATTTCACAGGTCACAGGTGTTCGGCTTAAAGACCCAGCCGTGCAAGTGAAGCGAAAGTCAACATAAGTAGCTCAAACTGCAATCTACACAATTTCAAATACAACATAGAATAGAAATGTGTATATATAGATAATATATGTGACCCTGGATCACAAAACCAGTAATAAGTCGCAGGGGTATATTTGTAGCAATAGCCAACAAAATACTGTATGGGTCAAAATGATCGATTTTTCTTACATGCCAAAAATCATTAGGATATTAAATAAAGATCATGTTCCATATTTTTGTGAGTGGATATGTATTGCTAAGGACTTCATTTGGACAACTTTAAAGGCGATTTTCTAAAAAAATGTTTACTTTTTTTTGCACCCTCAGATTCCAGATTTTCAAATAGTTTTATCAAACCATACATCAATATATATAGATATATATATATATATATATACACACTACTATTCAAAAGTTTGGGGTCCGTTTTTTATGGAAAGAAATTAATACTTTTATTCAGCAAGGACACTTTAAATTGATCGAAAGTGACAGTAAAGACACACACACACACACACACACACACACAATATGAAATATATATATTTCAAATAAATGCACTTCTTTCGAACTTTCTATTCATTAAAGAACCCTGAAAAAATTAATCATGGTTTTCAATATGAAGCAGCAAAACTGTTTTCACTATTGACAATAATAAGAAATATTTATTGAACACCAAATCAGCATATTTTTATAATTTCTGAAGGACCGTGTGACTGCAGTAATGATGTGGAAATTCAGCTCTGACATCGCAGGAATAAATTACATTTTAAAATATTTTATATTTACAAAAGAAAAGTTATTTTAAACTTATGATTTAATATTATTATTGTGATAAAAAAAATGCAACCTGGATTAGCATAATAGATGTCTTAACAAACTGTATATTCAATCCCCTTACCCTAAACCAACCCATCACAAAAAAAACAAAAACAAAAAAAAAAGATAATTCTATATGATTTATAAGCTTTTCCTCATGGAGACCAAAACATTTTCCCACAAGGTCAAAAATTACTATCTTTGTGGGGACATTTGTTCCTCACAACATAGGATTTACCAGGACCACACACACACACACACACACACTGTATGCTTGTAGATTTGACTAGTTTCAAAATTCAGATGGCAATGCCACTGCAGAATGACCCAAATACATATATGTTTACAGATAGCAAATTAGTTCAGCATTTCTCCAAGAACTGCACCTAAGATCAAAGTCTATACAGCTCTGGGGGTATTTTACTAGGTGTGTGTGTGTAACCTTTTTTATGTGTTACAATATGTACCACAGTAGCATTGGGGCTATGTTCATTATTGCACGTTTTATTTGTCCACACCATTGAGCACAAAAGAATAGATCTGGCTGGAGAGAAGGTGATGCAATGTACGGCTGGAATAGAAAGTGAAGCATGGGCTATTCTGGTTCAAGCCTTGAGGGCTCGCTTGTAATGTAATACAACTCAATTCTATAATTCTAAATCAAGATGAGACTCTAAAACTGCTCTTTTAATACCACAATGATAAAGTAAACCGCTTTGTACATTCAAAAATACATTTCTTTGATTTTAATTTCTTGATTATATGTAATTATCAGCTATGGCCAAATTAAACAAGCTGTGTTCCTAAGAATGTTTTATTTGAACATTTATATTTAATAAGTTAACATTAATATTTAAATTCCTTTCATAAAAGAAAAAAAAAAGTGTTTTGTCTTTTAAAAAAAAAATAATAGAGTAGGCTGACTTCTTCCTTATTTAATAATTCAAGCAATTGATCTCCCATGAGCAAAAGTGCCCAAAAGCACAGCAAGAACTGTCAAAATCTGCACAAGAATAGTCTTTTATATCCAACTGATTTGAAGACCTCAAAGGTAGAAAAACTTTCAAAAGTGATTTATTTGTTATGTTTATTTAGTTTCCTCCACACACTACACGCAGTAAGCAAACCGAACACTTAATAATTTAACAGTGTTCAGTAATCTCTTGGTTCCCCCTTCTTCAGCACCGTGGAACTTTGAATACAATTAGCATGAAAGAACGACTCTAAAGGGCTTAAGTTGCACAGAGTCTGTTATTTTGAAGATACAAATCAAAGAAATAACCCCCTGCCTGACAGGCCCCAAAAAACAGCATTTGAATAGTCGTTGCAAATTATTTCATATTCTGCAGCGGCGCATTCCAGAAAAATACAATGTAGGGTAGATATATACACATTATGCTGCATTTTATAACAAAGTGAATAAAATCAATTAAATGCACAACCAAAAACATCAAGTATGTTAAGAGAACTGCTGGGTGCTCCATTAACAGGACAAACAACACAGGCGAGGATACTGTTGAAAATTGTGCCACAGAATACATTACAAAACTAGATTTTTACATATTCTAAAGGATGACTGCCACGCAAAACCCAATGACATGATTATACAGTGTTGCTGCTATGTGATTGCTAAGGTATTTTGAGTGATTTTTATTCCAAATCTTTTTTATTGGTTTTTAGGGACAGTACAGAATAGGACATCATAAAAAAACAGTAAACAATAAAATGTTGCCCATTATTAATCCTTTACATGATCCCCCTTCCCTAAATCACTGTCAAAAATAAATAAATAAAATAATCCCCCTTCCCTAAATCACTGTCAAAAATAAATAAATAAAATAAAATAGAAATAATACACATAAAAAAATAAAAAAAAAATACATTTCTTAAAGTTCCTTCTAAAAAGATCCTTCTGATGAGTTGAGTGATTTTTAACATGCTGCTAGGATATTCTGAGTGGTTTCTTACTGTACCAAGCCAAAAAAAGTCCACCTCTTACAAAAAGTTGGGACACTGTACAAATTGTGAATAAAAAAGGAATGCAATAATTTACAAATCTCATAAACGTATTTATTTTATTCACAATAGAATATAGATAACATATCAAATGTTGAAAGTGAGACATTTTGAAATGTCATGCCAAATATTGGCTCATTTTGGATTTCATGAGAGCTACACATTCCCAAAAAGTTGGGACAGGTAGCAATAAGAGGCTGGAAAAGTTAAATGTACAGATAAGGAATAGCTGGAGGACCAATTTGCAACTTATTAGGTCAATTGGCAACATGATTGGGTATAAAAAGAGCCTCTCAGAGTGGCAGTGTCTCTCAGAAGTCAAGATGGGCAGAGGATCACCAATTCCCCCAATGCTGCGGCGAAAAATAGTGGAGCAATATCAGAAAGGAGTTTCTCAGAGAAAGATTGCAAAGAGTTTGAAGTTATCATCATCTACAGTGCATAATATCATCCAAAGATTCAGAGAATCTGGAACAATCTCTGTGCGTAAGGGTCAAGGCCGGAAAACCATACTGGATGCCCGTGATCTTCGGGCCCTTAGACGGCACTGCATCACATACAGGAATGCTACTGTAATGGAAATCACAACATAGGCTCAGGAATACTTCCAGAAAACATTGTCTGTGAACACAATCCACCGTGCCATTCACTTTTGCCAGCTAAAACTCTATAGGTCAAAAAAGAAGCCATATCTAAACATGATCCATGTTCCATGTTGCATGAGTGCGTGTGGCATGGGCAGCTTACACATCTTGAAAGGCACCATCAATGCTGAAAGGTATATCCAAGTTCTAGAACAACATATGCTCCCATCCAGACGTCGTCTCTTTCAGGGAAGACCTTGCATTTTCCAACATGACAATGCCAGACCACATACTGCATCAATTACAACATCATGGCTGCGTAGAAGAAGGATCCGGGTACTGAAATGGCCAGCCTGCAGTCCAGATCTTTCACCCATAGAAAACATTTGGCGCATCATAAAGAGGAAGATGCGACAAAGAAGACCTAAGACAGTTGACCAACTAGAAGCCTGTATTAGACAAGAATGGGACAACATTCCTATTCCTAAACTTGAGCAACTTGTCTCCTCAGTCCCCAGACGTTTGCAGACTGTTATAAAAAGAAGAGGGGATGCCACAAAGTGGTAAACATGGTCTTGTCCCATTTTTTTTGAGATGTGTTGATGCCATGAAATTTAAAATCAACTTATTTTTCCCTTAAAATTATACATTTTCTCAGTTTAAACATTTGCTATGTCATCTATGTTGTATTCAGAATAAAATGAAATTTGAAACTTCCACATCATTGCATTCTGTTTTTATTCACAATTTGTACAGTGTCCCAACTTTTTTGGAATCGGGTTTGCGTATTCTAGTCCTTGCTTCAGTGTATATAACTGTAAAATGATGATTAAAAAACATTAAAAAGCCCCGTTAACAAAAATATGTTCTTAGTATGATTTGCTAACGCTCCCATTAAGTTAGCAATGAAAATGTTATGTCCTCTGAATATTCAAAACATCCAGATTTTTCTTTCTTTCTTTCTTTTTCTTATTTTTTTTTTTATGTTAACTCTTTCCCCACCAACATTTTCACGCGACAACAAAGTCACGCGATTTCAGTAAACAAGGCTTCTTTATGTCATAAGTGTTTCGAAATTTCAATGGTTTACCACATTGACTTTGGAAGTTTGATACACGCTCTGAACCACTGATTCGAAACAAAAGATTCGTAACGCTACGAAGCTTCATGAAGCAGTGTTTTGAAATCGCCCATCACTAGATATTGTTGAATAAAGTCGTTATTTAGTTTTTTTTGGCGCACAAAAAGTATTCTCGTCGCTTTATAACATTAAGGTTGAACCACTGTAGTCACATGATCTGTTTAAATATGTCTTTAGTAGCTTTCTGGCCATCTGAAAGTGTTAATTATCTTGCTGGCAATGCAGGCCTCACTGAGCCATCAGATTTCATCAAAAATATCTTAATTTGTTTTCCGAAGATGAACGAAGGTCTTACGAGTGTGGAACAACATGAGGGTGAGTAATTAATGACAGAATTTTCATTTTTGGGTGAACTAACCCTTTAATCTTTGTTAATGTTATTTAATAAAAAAATACCATTGTTCATTCTTCATGTTAGTTCAGAATGCATGAATTAATGTAAACAAATGCAACTTTTTAATAATTTATTAAAGAAAATGTTGAAATTAACATTAAGATTAATAAATGCTGTATAAGTATTGTTCATTCTTAGTTCATGTTAACTAAAGTAGTTAACTAATGAAACCTTATTGTAAAGTGTTACCATCAGCAGCATTTTTGATAATTTTCACAAAACTTCCACGGCCCCCAGAATATTTTGTTGTTTTAATATTTAAACATACAATTTAAAAAGAGAGAGAGAGAGCTGAGAACTACGTCCAGATCAGATTCAGAATGATGATCAAAACATGATCAACACCCGCAAAGCTCGCACAGTTGAATACGTCTTTGTGGGTTCATTTTATTTGATATTAGGCAGTTTTGATTAATATGCTGTTGAATATTTGATGATGCTTTTATCGCTTGTTTCTGCTTCTTCGCCTGTCTTTTGATCCAGAGATTCTGTACTCTTTCAGAAGCTTTTTTTTTTTTTTAATTGCACCCCCTACCGTATAACAGTGCAAACAAGGATTGCTGGAAAATTCTGTCAATGGTGGGAAAAGGGTAAAAAAAACTTTTTTACGAACATTCCATATTATTGGACCGTTACTTTGTAATGTTCTTTGAACATTCTGAAACAAGAAGTAACATTTAAAATATTTCAGACAAACGTCCAAATAAAAGGTTCCATTAAAAAAAAAAAAAGGTTTCTAATGATAATAAATGTTTCTTGAGCAGCAAATCAGCATATTAGAATGATTTCTGGAGGATCATGTGATACTGAAGACTGGAGTAATGATGCTGAACATTCAGCTTTTTATCATTCAACATGTAAAAAACTGCAAGTCTGATAACTTTCATGCTCATTCCTCAAAGTAACAAGCATGACTATCCTAAACGACCCGCATGATTTGAGGCATCATTCGTGTCCGCAGCACAAACGGTGAGGTACGAGCCACAGTACACACTATAATTTAATACTTAGGGTTAGGGGTTTTCTACAAACATTTGCCACGGCAGACACACTAATAAAAGACAATCAAAGAGTACAGCTCAACCTGCGGCCCCTTAGGAAGGGCACTAGGCACGGATACAATATGCTGTCAAGATTGATTTATTCATCTAGTATAGAAAAATGACTCCAGAGTTATTGCTTCATTTTAGATCTGTGCATTTTCCAGTTGCATACTTTTGGAGGGCACTCAAATATAGAAGAATATATACTCTTTACATTTTACTTAGGACCCATTAAAATCTCCTGGGCTAAAACCAACGGGATTGACCTCATTAGATAAACATGAAGGTCACCGCCGGTTCTTGTTTTTTGTTATTTCAAATGCATCAGTATTATTTATCTTATGGTTGCATTGCTTCTCAATAGATTTTCACAAGCTGATTTAGTGCACCTCCGTATTAAGCAGCTTTGTATTTAGGCATGTTTATGCTGTTATTGGGAACAGTGCTGACCATGTGCACTCTTTGGAAGTCTAAATGACTTGTTTTCCTCTCTTTTAAAAGCTTAGAGATAATCTGAGTGCAAATGCTTTGATGCCGGTTCGCTCCATATGGACAAAACCTTACCACCCACGGCAAAACCCTGAGCTAAGCAGATTCATTGGACGGCTCAAGCACAATTCACTGCGAGGAGATTAGCTTGAACGTTTCGCCAAAATTCGAACCTTTCCTCTTTGGATCAAGGAATCCATCTCGCATATTCTTCCAGAATGTTATTTTATGTGTGAATGTAGCTGAGAATCTGAAGACTTCAACAGAAGCCTCAGGGCGTCAGCCCACATTGTGAGGAAAACTTTGACTGACATGAATTTTTAGGAAAAATATCCTGCTGTTTTCTGACTGTTTTCTTCACAGTTTTGCTGAAGAGTAGAATTAATTAACTTTAACGTCCAAAGATTATTACAATGTGAAGAATATCTAATTATAAATCCATTATATTCAATGGGACATAGATGTACTTATATATAAGATTATGATATGTTGATATAAAAGCAATGCACAATGAAGCAATGAAGATTTGCATTTAATTTTTGACATGCCCTGTGTATGTATGTATATATATATATATATATATATACACACTGTATACAGTATGTGTCATTATCAAATCATTATCATGCCTCCATGTTGTAATGAATCCAATGCAATCCAATCCTTTGAATAAATAGACAGACTGTGCGTGCTGGAGAGATGTTATCAATGTGGTTTAACTTACGGTTAAACAGTATACATTGTGCATTAGAGACAAAAAAACACAGCCTGCAGTGCTTTGTAAACATTTATTATGTTGTAGAATAACAGTTTTTATTCCTGGATCCGTATCAAAGTGTCTAACAATATGAGTGCTCGCCTAGCATCTGGCTTATCTTCACATAATGATGATAAAATCCATTACCTGCTTACATATCGTGATCCAGACACCGATCTTTGATCACTGATTAGATGCTATGGAAAATGTTGGAACAAACATTCTTTAATTATTCATGTATAAAAACTGCAATTAACCACAGCCTATTCTTTATCTGGAGGAATAAATGTTGTTAAGATAAAGCTAACAAGAGCTCTCACATCAACATTGTGTTCCTGTAAGTAAACAACTCTAATGTCACGTAAAACAGTCCACTGCTTTAAAAGGTGGTTTGTGGACATGCTGTTAGTGAAATACGGGCTGCCATCAGCAACAGAACTCAACACTTAGTTAGTGACACGCAGACCACCGGGCACGACCACCACTTCAACAAGCATGTTTATATCAGCCTTGCACCATATCGAAAGTGTCTAAACAGTCTGTCCAGGACAACAAAGTCTTCCACACAACCTCACACAGTCAAACATAACTTACAGAGAACTGCTACACAAACAACTAACTGCAAATAGACAAAAAACTTGTATTGGAAATACGTACTTAAAATTCAACCTTAAAAGGAATAAAAATGACCAGTCACAAGAGAAGCGATTATCGTTGATCATCTCCTAAACATATTAAGGTCTGGGTAAGCAAGCAATCAGTTCTTGTAATCATGTTGGATGCAGGAGAAATAGACAGAAATAAAGATCTGAGTGACTTTGACACAGGCCAAACTGTTGGGCTGGATCTCTGACTGGGTCAGAGTATCTCTGAAACAACAAGGCCTATGTTTTGCTCCTGGTCAGCAGTGGTGAGAATTTACCAACAGTGGTTCGAGGAGCAACAAACCACAAACCGGGGACAGGGTGCTGGGCGCCCAAGGCTCATCGATGCACGAGGGCAATGAAGGCTATCCTGTCTGGTCCGAACCAACAGAAGGTCTACTGTGGCACAAGTCGTACAGAATTTTAATGATGTTTATGGGAGGAATGTGTCACAACACACAGTGCATCACACTCTGCTGCGTATGGGGCTGTGTAGCTGCAGTTCAGTACCCTGTACACCGTCAAAAGCCCTTACAATGGGCATGCAAGTGTCGGAACTGGACCTTGGAGCAGTGGAAGAAGGTCACCTAGTCCGGTGAGTGCTGTTTTCTTTTACATCACGTGGATGGCCATATACATGTGTGCCATTTACCTGGGGATGTGATGGCAGCAGGATGCATTGTGGGATGACGACAAGCCAGTGGAGGGAGTGTGATGCTCTGGGTAATGTTCTGCTGGGAAACCCCGGGTCCGTCCATTCATGTGGGCATAAATTTGACGCATGCCACCTCCCTGAACATTGTTGCAGACCAGACACACCACTTCATGACAAAGGAGTTCCCTGGTATCCTCTTTCTCTGGTATCCTGACACACTGCACACATTGATCTGGAATGGTTTGAGAAACATGATGAAGAGTTGCCCTGACCTCCAAATTCCCAAGATATTAATCCAACTGAGCATCTATGGGATGTGCTGGACCAACTAGTTGGATCCACGGGAGCTCCACCTCACAACCTACAGGACTTCAAGGATTTGCTGCTGAGGTCTTGGTGCCAGATATCACAGAGTCCATGCCTCGGTGGGCTGACACTGTTTTGGTAGCACGTGGAAGACCAACAACATATTAGGCAGGTGGTCATAATGTTTTGGCTAATCAATGGATGGATGGATGGGACTGTAGACAGACAGACAAACAGATAGATCAATTTATTGGCGCAGACTTCACGATTAAAAAAAAATAGCTCCCTTTTGCATCTTCTCGAGCTCGAATATAAATTGTCAATGCTTAAACTTTCGTAATGATGCAGTGCTGGCACATCAACTGTCCTGAGCGTTGTTCACGTTTGTTTATATTCGTTCACGTTCATGCATTGTTAGAACTCATAAAAACTGGTGAGTGACACTGTTTCATAAACTCGCCAAAGCCGATTTTTAGTTACATTTGGTGCTTGGCAGGTGCTAAGGCGATGGATGGATGGATGGATGGTCAATACTACTTCAAACAATCACAAACTCTTGCTTCAAAATTTGAATGCACAAACATGCATTCAGTAAAACATAACAAAAGAAAGTTGTGTCAGCCTGCCAGGTTTCGTCCACAGGTCATTGGCAGAGCTTCACACATACTAAATGTGTGGCTCAGATTGCAGTCAAACATTTTGCTAAAAGAGCTGCCGACCCACTTAGGGCTGTTGTGTGCAAATGGATTGCAGAAAAAAAGGATACCTCAAGGCTTTCAGAATTGTGTACAGATGCACCTAACCAATTGTTATCTACTCCAAACTAATAATGCACTTGAAATTGTTCCCCGGTAACTGAGGTTGCCGGCCCATTCACGTTTCTTGTTAAATTAGTACACATTGTTTTTCGCAATAACATGCTGTATGCAGGCATACGGTTGGATTGTAAATGAAGTTGTTTATGCAATGTCCTTGTTCCAAGCTATTTGTGTCCTTTAATGAATGCGACAGATGCAACACCTCCTAATTTTAAATGTGAACATTTGGTTTTTGGGTTTAGGTAAAGAATCAATCAGAAATTTAATACCCTTAGCATCATGCCTATGGACAGACAAATATATCTTGGATTTTTAATTGTAAAGCAGATTAGCGATCCAAAATGCATCATATTTTAATCCGTGACCTCTTTATAACGTCTGGTTGGATGTTTACTTTTCACCCCTACAGTAAATATGGGCAGCTTTCAAATTTCCATGGCAGCTGTCACAATTGTAAAGCAATTCTGGTGTCAGACAAGCACCAAACACAGCCTCTTGCATCCTCACATTTTGTTGAACCTGACACTCCATGAGCATTATTTCTGGTATTTTCTTAAAAAAAAAGGTATTTGAGGTTAAAATGAATTAAATGATCGCCCTCAGACAGAAGCTTGCAAGATGTCGAGAGGTCCGTAACAGATTCTCATTACTCTAAACTTCTCGTAATAATTCTGTTTCACTGTTTTATGCCTCTCTCACCCAATCTGTAAAAGTATCATTCCTAACTGCATATAACAACCTGGCACACATTAGCTCAATGCTATTATCCCTCTCTGAATTGTGAGCTGTAATTTTGGCTGAGAGGAATGGAAATTCATCATTTCTATGCACATCTCCCATGGTGATGAATAATAATTTTGTCTATCTTTCTGCTTTTCCTCAATTGAGATTAGAAAGGAGATATGTTATCAACAAACAGGCCTTATACCATAACTAAAACTGAAATAATGAAGAAATTAAGAGTTGTAAGTTGTGCAAAACTGGCAGCCACAATGGTTGCTAAGGCTTTGCTATGAGGTTGCTAAGGTATTCTGGGCTGTTACAAACTGTATGTGATTGATTACTAGCCCAAATCAAAACGACTAATATCCATGTCTGATAAGATATTATGGTCTCTAGATATGGCTTATGTTTTATTGTTCAAACATTCTAGCATGCATTTCCTCAAAGTCACTGATTTGTGAGCTGAAGTTTCATACTTAAAAGGAAAAAAGGTTTTCTTTTTAAGTATGTGGAATGGTAATAGAGGTTCTTGCCTCAGCAAAGAACACTAGAAGTTACTTCTTTAAGTGCACAAAGTGTTTACTCTGGTGGTGCTTTAAAACACATGCCAATGATCCTTTTGTTTTAGAAGCTATGGATCAGCAGACAATTGATCTGCACATGATTAAAGAGCCTCAGAACAGGCTTTTGGCTTGTACCAATTTACTCTTATAAAAGTTCAGTACGTCCTCAAAAAAAATTTTTTTTTTCCTTTATTTACTCACCTCATGTTGTTCTAAACCCTCTGCTGTTATTTTTTCTTTTTTTTCTCTCTCTCTCTCTCGCTCTCTTTTCAATGGAAGATAAATGTAGGCACTTTTGAATCTTTCTCTCCACAAAATGACCGTTTGTGACCATACTGTCAAGCTCAAAAAAGGACAAAAACACCATGAAACCAAAAGAGGACAATATAACTGAGGCTTCTTCCTCACAAATGCAAGGTACAGTAGATGTGTTTTTATTTTATTTGTTTTTTCCTCTAGACATGGTCATTGTGAACTGCCAGTGTACGGTAAAGCTACATGTAAACAGAAGGAAAAAAAAGTTTGTTAAAAATCTATTAAATATAAACTACCATTCAAAAGTTTGGATTTTTGATATTTTTGAAAGAAGTCTCTCTAAGGCTTGCTCACCAAGCCTGCATTTATTTGATCAAAATTAAAATAAACATAGTAATATTGTGAATGTTATTAGAAGTTTTTTATTTGAATATATTTTAAAATGTAATTTATTCAGGTGATGCAAGGCTGAATTTTCAGCATCATTACTCCAGTCTTCAGTGTCACATGATCCTTCAGAAATCATTCTGCTTTCTTTGATTAATAGAAAGTTCAAATAAACAGGATGGAACGACAGACAAACAGACGGATGGATGGATGGACGAATGGATGGATGGAATGACAGACAAATGGATGGATGGATGGATGGATGGGCGGGCGGGCGGACAGATAGATAGACAAATAGACAGACAGACATTGCTGCCTATGTAGCATGTTTCAAATGAGTCACTTATGTGGTCCCGTTTCAGTTTGGATGGTTCCTTTAAAGGCCAATCTATATGGGCTGTAGACAGCTAACTAGATTTAAACAGTGCTTGTTTTTGAAATAGAACAAACTGCACAAATTGCATCTTCAATGACACTTCATAGCTCAGATTATTGGGAGGGTTTAAAAGGAGAGCGTATTAATATTTCACATGCTCTGTGAATTAGGTTAATCTCCCCTCCTATTCCCGCATGCGGGACTCCAAGTTTCTTTCATTTCTCTTCAATCCTGTCTCAGATTCACAATGGGAGGGCTGAGCTTCAGCTGCTAAGGGAAACCATGGCAGATGTGTTGGAGGAGGTGGGAGAGGAGAGAAACCAAGGTTGGGATTACAAAGCATGACATCTGGAGCTGATAACAAGATATACCCACGTCTACCTCGGCTGGCTCCACACATACACTTACATATACATTCAGAGACACAAAGAACTGTTTTATGATTCACATTAATGACTCCTTAAAGCAGTCCTGAGTGCTGTTATGAACAATAGGGTTCATAACTCGGGTTTAACTCAGTGCAGAAG
>RJVU01070129.1:3034577-3074690 GCA_003731715.1 Anabarilius grahami
TTCCGTTGTGTTGTGGCTTTATTTCATTGTGTTGTGGCTTTATTTCGTTGTGTTGTGGCTTTATTTCGTTGTGTTGTGGCTTGTTTCCGTTGTGTTGTGGCTTTAATTTCGTTGTGTTGTGGCTTTATTTCGTTGTGTTTTTTTTTAAATTTCGTTGTGTTGTGGCTTTATTTCGTTGTGTTGTGGCTTTATTCAGTTGTGTTGTGGCTTTATTTCGTTGTGTTGTGGCTTTATTTCGTTGTGTTGTGGCTTGTTTCCGTTGTGTTGTGGCTTTATTTCGTTGTGTTGTGGCTTGTTTCCGTTGTGTTGTGGCTTTAATTTCGTTGTGTTGTGGCTTTTTTCCGTTGTGTTGTGGCTTGATTTCATTGTTTTCTGGCTTTATTTCGTTGTGTTGTGAACTTATGTTTGCTTTTTTAATTTCGTTGTGTTGTGCACTACTGGGCCACCGTACATTGATGGTTCCATAAAGAACATTTAACAACCTTTAAATTACACAAAAAAAGGTTCTTCATCGTGGGAAAAAAATGTTCTTTAGATTATTAGAATGTTCTTCATATTTAAGAATAAATTTTGAACGTGTGTGGGGTGGGGAGCAGCAGCTCATTTGCATTTAAAGATACATGCATAAAAACAGCATGTTTTTCCTTCCAGTCAAAAATGGCCGTTTACAACATGTTATAATAAATGATCTGTGGGGTATTTTGAGATGAAACTTCACAGACACTTTCTGGGGACAACTGAAACTTATATTACATCTTGTAAAAAGGGGCATAATAGGTCCCCTTTAAGACCTGGTCACTTAAAGGAACATTGGGGAAACAAAAATGGTTCTTGTATGGCATCGCTTCAAAAATCTCCTTTTGGAACCTTTATTTTTAAGAGTGTAGGAGAAAAAGCTGAAATATTAAAGACATCTCATTTGTGATTTTCTTTTCTTTGCTACAGGCTGAACTTGTGTTCAAACTGGCCTGCAGCGCAGCATTTCCAAGCTGCTGTAGGTGAACATTACATGTGGCTGAGCAGACATCTGAAGACCAGTATCAGCATCAGAAGAGCAGGTTGACTCAGAAAATGGCAGTTCACATGAATGTCACAGAATGTTTTATTTAAAAGAACTAAAGGAAGGTATATAAATAAATCATTACTACATACATGTTTAAGCTTCCGTTTTGGCTGCTTTACTTTTGCATGCATGTCGCTGCATACACTACCGTTCCAAGGTTTGGGGTCAGTGAACGGGGTAACTTGAAGATTTAGCCAATAATCGTATATTACAGTCAGAACCATGTCTGTGCTCAGAATCTTGCTTGTTTATTACTAAATACTATTCAACACATACTTACAATTATAAGTAAAAAAAAAAACAACAACAAAAAAAACTGCACTGTTGTCATTCCATTGCTTGTGAGTGACATCAAGTTTTTAATCCAATTTTAATAAATGGCTGTAAATAAATAAATAAATATGCACTATATATATAATATATATATATTATATATATATTGCAGCAAAAGTAGTATGTGAGTTTGCTATTCCAAGTCAGTGATGGTGAGGCACATTCTTATTTGAATTTTATTGATTGACAGTTGACATTTTATTGAAAAAAGTGTATACCCGCTTGTAAAAGATGTGCGGCATCAATATTTTTGTTCTGTTTTCCCAGAAGAGACGATCAATTTTGTCTACATGTAGCAGTGCACTAGCATATAGATAACCCCAGTGTAAACAGACACGAGCTAACAGCCACAAAACTCCAGTTTTAATTTCAAGGGGGTATTTAGAGTGAAGAGAAACTAAATTTGGAGCACTGTGTAGAATTTTGCCTTTAAAGGTACAGTGGCTTATTCTAAAAGTTCACCTGTGTGTTATCATAGTCGACAAGGTGTAGAGAAAAAAAAAAAACACATCGTGTATAGGTAAACAAAGAACCAACAAGTTTTGACTCCAGAAAGACCTACTTTACACTTGCTTTTCAAAGAATTAGCATAGCAATTAAAATGTACCCCTCGCTCAAACATCCATAGCTTGAAAAGTGATTGGGACCATGTTTATTAGCAGTTAGGACGCAATGTTCTTTGAATTTTGTCCGATAGCGGTGCCCTTTCTGTGCCTGTAAATAAGCAATCGTCGAATATTCTAATTGGAGCCCAAAGGGTGAATGTCAAACAACAAACTAAATCTGCTCTGCAATAAATTGTTTTGCACATATGCTATGGTCAGCATTTACTCTTTTCAAAACTACTCAAAAAAAAAATAATAAATAAATAAAAATAAGGCTTTAGAACCAGTAAGAGATTATGAGATGTGATAAATCTATTAACTATGCTGCAGTCTGTTGTTAACAATATGCAGTATGTTTAATTGCATTACACTGAAAAATGATTCACGCTTTTATGCATTACACAAAAAAAAAAAATTATTGGAATATGTTCTCAGTCACTTATTGTTACAGCGTTTGCTTTGAACACAAAGAAATGCATCCAATCCACTTTTTGAAATCTTATGCACATCACACAATGCTCTCCCGTTGCTATAATGAACTTTATTCTCGCTTTGAGCTTTTACTCCCACAGTTGTGCTCCTTACAGGTCCAGAGAGAGTAAAATCTCCATACAGCTAGTTGTTCAAGCACATATTAGTCTCAGTCTCAGACGTCACACCCACAGACCGCCCACAGTCTGGTCACTGACCGCTCGCTGCATATTGCACACAAAATTTAAAAGAACTTCAATTGGCTGGCTTTCTGCAACTTCTGAGAGTTAAATCACACTTTTTTCCACCTGAAAATCGAGTTGTTTAAAACATACCGATTGATACAATGAGCACCTCTGAGGAAAAACACTGAACTTGGAACAAATCTTGCAAATATGTTCAAGTATCAATCCGTGAACTAGATATCCACAAGAAGGACTGTATATTCTGCTTTATTTTAAGAGTTACATCAGTGAAATAATCAGTACTTGTATAGATAATTAATCATATCACAAAGCCTACAAGCATTTTCTGCTATTTTTTAATGTTGTGGTCAAGAGTTTCAGATAAACCAACCCCTTAAATAGCACATTAAAACCAAACAGAGTGTGTGTGGTTGTGTGTGTGTGTGTGTGTGTTTGTGTGTGTGTGTGTGTGTGTTTTTGTGACATATCAGGACACAAATGTGTATAATGACATGGGTATGACATAGGTTTTACAAAAAGAGGTGACTTATGAGGACATTACCCATGTCCCCACTTTTCAAAAGGCTTATAAATCATACAGAATGAGTTTTTGTGAGAAAGTAAAAGTGTGCACAGTTTCCTGTGATGGTTAGGTTTAGGAGTAGGGGTAGTGTAGGGGGATAGAAAATACAGTTTGTACAGTATAAAACCCATTACGCCTATGGAATGTCCCCACAATTCACAAAAACGAACGTGTGTGTGTGTGTGTATATATATAATTTTCTTAATTTTCTTTAACAAAAATGATTTAATCAACAGTAACAGTAGTTATGGTGTAGTTTTAACTACAGCATAACTACATTATGCTGTAGTTGAACGTTTTGACTATCCATTCCTTCCAGGATTTCACAGGACTTTTCTCTGATTTTTGCGGCCTAAAATGACTGAATTTGTGGCAGCTTTTCTCAAAATTTGCGGAAATATTTATAGCATTTCTTGTTGTTTAGCAGTAAAACTATACAACAGACAATATTTGTTTAACATTATTATACTTTTCTGACCTTGAGTACCATTGCAGGGCTCCGGACTAACATTTGAGGGCAGTAGCACCCTCAAGCAGCAGCACCCAAAAATAAAAATTCTGTCATTGATTACTCATGTCGTTCCACACCCGTAAGATCTTTGTTCATCTTCGGAACACAAATTAAGATATTTTTGATAAAATCCGATGGCTCAGTGAGGCCTGCATTGCCGGCAAGTTAATTTACACTTTCAAATGCCCAGAAAGCTACTAAAGACATATTTAAAACAGTTCATGTGACTACAGTGGTTCAACCTTAATGTTATGAAGCGATGAGAATACTTTTTTTGTGTGTGTGTGTGTTTGTGCCAAAAAAACTAGAACAAAATAACAACTTAATTCAACAATTTCTAGTGATGGGAAATTTCAAAACACTGCTTCATGAAGCTTTGAAGCTTTACAAATCTTTTGTTTCGAATCAGTGGTTTGGAGCATGTATCAATCTGCCAAAATCATGTGATTTCAGTAAACAAAAGAATAAAAGTAGTTAATACTCTCTTATTGGCCTGTTTATGAGACTAACAGACTATTAAAGGATTAGTTCACTTTTAAATAAACTTTTCCTGATAATTTACTCACCCCCATGTCATCCAAGATGTCCATGTCTTTCTTTCTTCAGTCGAAAAGAAATTAAAGTTTTTGATGAAAACATTCCAGGATTTTTCTCCTTATAGTAGACTTCAATGGGCACCAAACAGTTGAAGGTCATAATTAGTTTCACAGCAGCTTCAAATTGTTCAACACGATCCCAGATGAGAAATAAGGGTCTTATCTAGTGAACCCATTACTCATTTTCTGAAAAAAATTGAAAATTATATAAGTTTGAACCAGAAATGCTCATATTGAACTAGCTCTCTTCTTCTTCCCCTCTATTAGCAGTGTCTACACTGCTGGAATTCTAAGTGTATTACTGCCCTCCACAGGTCAAAGTTTGAACTAATTGTTATATACTATTGAACTAACATATTGCATATAAAAATTAGTTCAAACTTTGACCTGTGGAGGGCTGTAATACACTTAGCAGAGTCTACACTGCTGGAATTCTAATAGAGGAGAAGAAGAAGAGAGCTAGTTCAATATGAGCATTTCTGGTTAAAACTTATATAATTTTCAATTTTTTTCAGAAAATGAGCGATGGGTTCACTAGATAAGACCCTTATTTCTCATCTGGGATCATGTTGAACAATTTGAAGCTGCAGTGAAACTAATTTTGCCCTTCAACTGTTTGGTGCCCATTGAAGTCTACTATAAGGAGAAAAATCCTGGAATGTTTTCATCAAAAACTTTAATTTCTTTTTGACTGAAGAAAGAAAGACATGGACATCTTGGATGACATGGGGGTGAGTAAATTATCAGGAAAAGTTTATTTAAAAGTGAACTAATCCTTTAACTACTATTATTCTTTTTAATTATAGGACTACTAAAGTCTAATTAAAACATCTACAAATGTATAGAACTGATCAGAGATCAGGTAAAACCCATAGACTTGATTAATGGGTTCACAGAGATCATCGTTGACCCCCCAGTGGTGAACCATTGAAATGTGAAACTTTTCGAAACACTTATGACGTAACAAGGCCTCGTTTACTGAAATCACGTGACTTTCGCTCTGAACCACTGATTCGAAACAAAAGATTCGTAAAGCTTCGACGCTTCATGAAGCCGTGTTTTGAAATTTCCCATCACAACTTTTTTTTTTTTTTTGGCGCACAAAAAGTATTCTCATCGCTATATAACATTAATGTTGAACTACTGTAGTCACATGAACAGTTTTAAATATGTCTTTAGTAGCTTTCTGGGCATTTGAAAGTGTAAATTAACTTGCTGACAATGCAGGCCTCACTGAGCCATCAGATTTCATCAAAAATATCTTAATTTGTGTTCCGAAGATGAACGAAGGTCTTACGGGTGTTGAACGACATGAGGGTGAGTAATTAATGACAACATTTTCATTTCTAGGTGAACTAACACTTTAAGTTCTAAAGTGGCACCAGCCCCAGATTTGGCAGCGCTGTGAGGGCTGACAGAAAAGCACTGAGCTTAAGTTGAGATGCAGACACTATTACCTTTTATTTTACTGTTAATAAATATAAAAAAAGATATACTAGGGTGTGGAAATGGCTAATAAGACATTAAGTGCTCCTCTGCAACATTTACTACAGTGATCATTTATTGTCTTTTTTTATTTCTAAATAAGTGTTTGCTTTCCTACATTGTGAAACTTTTAGTTTTACAGGTGGGGGACAAACTATATGAAGGATGAACAAATAATGTTTTGGATGTCACAAAAAAAAATAACAACATTCAAATTGGGCAATATTTAAAGCTTTGACGTGCTGGGAAAAGTTGTGTGAAGCACTTAAAAGCACTCGAAAACATTAGACCATTTCTGCCACAGGTTATTTCCGTTTGTGTTAGTGGCACAATGTTTCTTATGGTTTCCAGATTACACAGCGCTGTGAAGAAAGCGCTTGAATTCACCGCAGAATTAATAACGCTGTGAAATCTTGGGAGAAGCATTCACATTCGTCGCAGAATTCTCTGGTAAACCACAGATTGATATCAAACAGTTTCCACGATGGCACTGTTTGATCTGATATCTGTGGTTTAATAGAGAATTCTGCGACGAATGTGAATGCTTCTCACAAGATTTCACAGCGTTGTTATTTATTCTGCTTTGAATTCGAATGCTTTCTTCACAGCGCTGTGTGAATCGAGATCGGCCCGATGCTCTGAACTTCTGCCGCGTTGTCTATTATTGGTCCGAGCTGCGCAGCTCAAACGAGTTGACTAAATGCGTGTTGCGATGACATCACGGGACATGTCTAAGCCTAAAATCTGCTGAAAATCTACAGCAATTAATAAAAAATGCAAGCTCCTCTGAATATCCGAGTTCGCTTGATTTTGTGATAAATTCAGCGATCGCAGAATTGCAAAATCCTGGAGGGACTGACTATCCACATATAATCAGATCTTAAAAATCTCCATGAAACATATAATGCTGGGAGGATCAGTCTAAACATTTCTCGTCCTATCTGACATATTCATCCTCTCTGCATTGCGTATGAGTCCAGAATCCGTGATATTCTTCAGCTGAGATGGAGGAAAAATCAAATGAACTGAGATGAATAGGATGCTCAATGGTGAGACCTTTTCCTCACCATGAGAGGCATCGACTGTATTCGGGGCTTTATGTATGTAAAGCAAATGAAAAGCTGCTATATATATCTTATATCAGGGTCAGGCTGAAGATGGAGAACATATGAGCTGAACAATATACCCCAGAAGGTCAAACCGACTTCATTTTCTCATGAAAATTGAAGAGAAAAATAGGTGTGCCTGCCATACCTCCACGCTAAAGGCCAAGCAGGCTCATCAAAGTGCTCTCATATCTGAAAGGCTTGACTTGTTTGATCGTGTCCTTCAGTGAATGAGCATTCAAGACAGATCCATCAGTCAGTGCATGTTTGTATTTACCCACCAGATAGAAAACAGAAAAATAAATAATTTTTAAATTCAGAGCATTTTGAGGCAGAGGAAAGGAAAATAGGTGTTTTCAGCGTGACATTTTGAAGACACTTTGAAGTTGAAGGTGATTACATAAACTAACACCAGGATTTTAGCTTAGCTTGCATGACCTTATTTTCATTCCCTCTTTTCTTCTACCATTTCACAGAATGAGAAACACCTGTGAAAGAGTGGCGGAGGCCACAGAGAGCACCACTTTGATGGACTTTCTGTCTGTACACTAGGGCTTCATTAAAACAACTGCAGTGTCATTTGTCAGCTGGAACAGTTGACCGTGTTTTTTTTTTTTTATATATAAATACAGTGCTCAGCGTAAATGAGTACACCCCCTTTGAAAACTAACATTTTAAACAATATCTCAATGAACACAAAAACAATTTCCAAAATGTTGACAAGACTATAACATCTGTTTAACTTATAACATGAAAGTAAGGTTAATAATATAACTTAGATTACACATGTTTCAGTTTTACTCAAATAAGGGTAATGCAAAAATGAGTACACCCTACAACAAAAACTACAACATGTAGTACTTTGTATGGCCTCCAATATTTTTAATGACAGCACCAAGTATTATAGGCATGGAATGAACAAGTTGGCGACATTTTGCAACATCTATCTTTTTTCCATTCTTCAAGAATGACCTCTTTTAGAGACTGGATGCTGGATGGAGAGTGATGCTCAACTTGTCTCTTCAGAATTCTCCATAGGTGTTCGATTGGGTTCAGATCAGGAGACACTGAATCACTTTCATATTTTCTAAAGATGAAGTGCTTGCCAGTGAAGAACAATATAACCATAGATATACGATAGATAGATAGATAGATAGATAGATAGATAGATAGATAGATAGATAGATAGATAGATAGATAGATAGATAGATAGATGGATAGATGGATAGATGGATAGATGGATGGATGGATGGATGGATGGATGGATGAACGGACAGACAGATATTAAAAAACAGCCAAAAGAAGTGGGTGGTATGAAGTAGTGGGTGTTGATAAATAACAGTAATAGGTCATTTAAAATGTGTGATGTTCCTGTAAAAGTGGGAGGAGGTAGTGCGCTAAAACATCCAACTTCGTATCTTTCACAACAGGATATTGTAGCTGACATCCCTGTGTGTGCTCCAGCGGAGTCCTCACAGTGCACTTCTCTTTGTCTGACACTGTCGCCCGGCAACAGAGGGGCACGTGGCTGTACCCCGGTGCTATCCTGGAGCAATTTACTGCTGTCGCATCTGGACTAGACCTCATTAGAACTGTGAAGAGACCTCTGTTTTATGAAACGCACTGTTTATTACAAACATAATGAGAGCAGCAGACAGTTCATGCAACAGTTTAACTGGACAAAGTCTAGGTAATATTTTCCATTTACTGACGCCTATCAATAGATTTAAAGGGATAGTTCACCCAAAAATGAAAATTCTGTCATCATTTACTAACCCTCATGTCATTCCAAACCTGTAAAACTTATGTTCATCTTTGGAACACAAATGAATATCTTTTTGATGAAATCTGAGAGATTTCTGTCTCTCCGTATACTGCCTTCGCAACTGACAATTTGACACTTCAAAAAGTTAATAAAGGAATTATAAAACTAATCCATATTAGTTTCGTCCAAAGAGCGGTTTAGTCCAAATGTTCTGAAGAGACTCGATTGCTTTATATGATGAACAGATTGATTTTAGGCTTTTATTCACATATATTAATTTTATAATCCCATAATTTGGTAGCATGTATATTAGGCTGCTGTCACTTTAAGACCTGACATATGGATCCATTATACTGTTACACATGCGTTTTCTTTCTCCACTGTTTACGTTCACTGAAAACTGTTTACGTGAATACTCACCAAGACCAGCATTTTGACATTATTTTGTGTGTATTTAACTGTGTAAGCTCAATAAGCAGCGAAAAAGAACTCAATTTAGTACTGAGAGGTGGCTTTATGTGCGCACACTTTGGATGTGAGCACAAAATTTGCAAGAACGAGTAAAATTATGCACAGTACGCACAATCACACGCCGGAATTAAAGCCCTGTAACACTAACAATATTCATCTGGAGCAAATGAAACAAGTGAGTGAGGGGAGGCGGGTTTGTGTGTCAACTCGCTGTCGGAGAGATGAGAGAGAGAGAGAGAGAGAGAAAGAGCAGATGGTATTGTGTATCTATTCTGTGGAAAATGAGTATTGGAAGCCTTTCAGATATTTCAGTATTGATATTGAAAAATCTATATTTTTGACAACACTACATTGCACTTAGTTAATTATTTCAGATGCCTTTTCTAAAAGACTACAATTGAAAAATGTATATATTTTACATAAAATTCCACCTGCCAAAGTGGCTAGTAGGTGTGAATCAAATGAATTGAGTCAAAACTGAATCATTGAATCAAAACTGACTCTATTACTAACACGCACCTCTGATTTCACTCTGCACAACTCAGGTGTTATTACTTGTTGAGCTTTAATGATAATTAAATTATCCATACAATGACTTCAAATGACTATGTCTGTCAAAAGTTTCATTTGGATTAGATGTATAAAGCTGTTCAGAAGGCTTTATAGAATAAAGCATGCTTAAACCTTCTTTGAAGAATAATGAAGAATAATGCAGCCTTTTTTTTCATGTCAGATTAGGTAAATGTGTAAACACACTTAGCAGTGTTAACTTAATTAATCTCAAAAGTCAACACACTTGAGTAGCCCTAGGTTTTATTTTACGGGTTAACATGAGCTAATGCTAATTGATGGTGTGTCAACTTGATATACCCAACGTGTGTACATGGCTACACACTTGTATGATCCTATGTCACATAAGGTTATCTAAGTCCTAGGATATCTAAGGATATCTAAGTCCACTAAAGGAGGGAGAGCGTTTTCACATTTGGCTCCTAAACTCTGGAATAGCCTTCCTGATAATGTCCGGGGCTCAGACTCGCTCACCCAGTTTAAATCTAGATTAAAGACGCATCTCTTTAGCCAAGCATTCACATAATGCATCTCATATCAGATCATTTGCACATGACTATCTTTGCTTAATGTTATGAACAGCAGCTACACTAATTATTCTCCATTTGCTTTTCTGTTTTATCTCGGGACGCCCGTCCCGAGGTGACTAGAGAGTACATCAGCTTCACTTTGGATCCAGCCTCTTAAGAAGACCTCAGAAGACCAACACCTTTGAAGAGACGGCGCCAACTCCTGCGAGGACTTCAGATGATGCAACATCTGGATCAACATGCACAGGGGGCAGTCGTGGCCTAATGGATAGAGAGTCGGACTTGTAACCCAAAGGTCATGGGTTCGAGTCTCAGGTCCGGCAGGGATTGTCGGTGAGGGGAGTGAATATCCAGCGCTCTCCCCACCCTCAATAACACGACTGAGGTGAGACCCTTGAGCAAGGCAGCGTACCCCCAACTGCTCCCCGGGCGCCGCAGCAATGGCTGCCCACTGCTCCGGGTGTGTGTTCACGGTGTGTGTGTTCACTGCTGTGTGTGTGCACTTGGATGGGTTAAATGCAGAGCACAAATTCCGAGTATGGGTCACCATACTTGGCCACATGTCACTTCACTCACATTCCCAAATTTCTATATTTCCTAATTATTGTTAATATGTAATTCATTATTTCCAGGAGCTCGTTGCTTCTACCTTCAATTAAACTGCTAACAGTGATTGTAAATTAAATTGCTTAAATTATTACATTGTTAGCTAACTGCATGATTATATGTACATTTCTGAAACCACATACATTGGACAGTCACCTCCGATACCAGATTCTCTAAATTGTAATGTTGACATGCATTATCTGTAAAGCTGCTTTGAAACGATATGTATTTTGAAAAGCGCTATACAAATAAATGTGAATTGAATTGAATTGAATAAGATTGTGCTAGTGCATGAATTAGACCTCACACATTCCCTAGAGTTGATGAATGTCATTTTTTCTGCATCACAACCGGTTCGATACACACCTGATGTCCTAAGAGAAGAACACTAATCTAGATTGCATTTAAAAGACCCTCAGACGTATCATCTATAGGTAAACCACTATTAATCTTTGTCTATGGGAACCAAAAATGACACTGAAATAGATACTAATCATTGACTATATAAAGCATGACACTTTTGATGTTACATCTAGGGCTCTGTTTACACCTGGTATTATCCATTTTGGTCGAATCACAAGTAGATGAGGGAGACACATACCTTTTTACACCTGGTGTTTTAATCCGTTTCTTTTGTCTACCTGATTTCTTCGAGGGGAGGGTCTATGGGTTGGTAAATGTATGGGCTTTTTCTGATCTTTTGATCTAATGGACAAAATAAGCTTGTGTAATTTACATATGAACACACCCTCAGGCGATGGAAAAACATACAGAGAGCATCAGCTTTGTTTCTGCTCTGGCACAAGACCGCAAGAAATCAGGAATGGTGAGAGAACATTGTGCTTGGTACACTTTTTGTCTTCAAACCAAACTTGGGTCTCAAGCCGACAAAGTTTAAATTACATCTGGATAGCGCTTTCCATAATGTTTAGGTCAGTGGGTGGAGCGTATTCGGTCTTTTGTGGCTGTTCGAACAGAGTTGACCACATGAGAGTTTACACTACGAAAGCAATCTGATCGAATGTGTTTTCAACTAGTGGACAAGCTCAAAACATTTTACATCCCATTTACACCTGTATTTAGAATCGTCCACTTGTGATCGGATTGACGAAAACACTCAAAGCATTTTAGACCATGTTTTTACCTGTAGTGTTGTCCACTTGTGATTTGATCAACCAAAATGCATCTTATTACCAGGTGTAAACAGGGCCTAATTAATTGAGTCCTATACAAACAAATAAAAAAATAAATAGTACCTATTGCTAATCAAAAGTTTGGTAAGACTTGCTTACACTTACTTATGTCTCTTGACATCCTGCTGACACTTCAGTCAGTCATAAAGATTGCATCTGAAAAAAACTATCAAAATTGGGAGCAGTGTGAACAAGGCATAAATCAAATCATACGACCAAAAATCAAATATACAACCATTCAAAGGTTTGGGCTTTGTAAGAAAAAGTCACTTAAACTCACCAAGGCTGCATTTATTTATTCACAAATACTGGATGGATAGATAGAACGATAGATAGAACGATAGAACGATAGATAGAACGATAGATGGAACGATAGAACGATAGATAGAACGATAGATGGAACGATAGAATGAAAGAATGATAGATATATAGATATAGATAGATAGATAGATAGATAGATAGATAGATAGATAGATAGATAGATAGATAGATAGATAGATAGATAGATAGATAGATAGATGGAACGATAGATGGAACGATAGATGGAACGATAGATGGAACGATAGAACGATAGAACGATAGATAGATAGAATGATAGAACGATAGATAGATAGAACGATAGATAGAACGATAGAACAATAGATAGATAGAATGATAGAACGATAGATAGAACGATAGATAGAACGATAGAACGATAGATAGAACGATAGAACGATAGATAGATAGATAGATAGATAGATAGATAGATAGATCACATTGCCCCCATTCTTGTCTTGCTAAACTGGCTACAAGTTAAATTTAGAATTGTTTTTAAAATTCTAATCTTTGTTTTTAAATCTCCACATAATCACGCACTGTCTTATCTTGCAGAAACAATTTCCATCCATAAACCAAATAGGTCATGGAGATCCTGTAATCTTGGTCTCCTTTCTGTTCCTAACCATTCAAATGTTTGAGCTTTGTAAGAAAAAGTCACTTATACTTACCAAGGCTGCATTTATTTGTTCACAAATACTGAAAAATTGGATGGATGGATGGATGGATGGATGGATGGACCAAATAAGTCATGAAATTACGTATGACTGTTGTTATCAATCTAAATGCGTGTTCATTTAAATGCAATGTGCATTGTACATGTGGACTTTTTACACGGTCCCGCCATTTGTCCTATTTCCATTTTGCAAAACTTATTTTTTTATCAATGACTACACCTACCCCAACCCTAAACCTACCCTTAGTGATTTATAGTTCATATACACTTTATGATCACATGCGTTCCCTGGGATCGAACCCACTATCGCACAATCACATGATTGCATATTGTTGTAATTGTTGTTTTATTGTGATTGCTCTGCTAATTGAGCTACGCGAAACCCGAAATATGACGCAGATAAAAGGGTACAATGCATTAAAATGAAAGTGTCCTGTTGTGGATGCTTTAGTAAACACACACATAATTTAGGGAAGTGTCAAACGACATGTGCGTATTGGTTGGAGGATATGTTGAGTTTTAAGTATCTGGTTTAAAAAAATTAATAATCTATAGCTTTCAACCAAGTGTAATCTTTGTATTGTGTTGTTTTGTGCTCTTTTGTATTGTTTTTCTATTTTCTCAGATTTTAGTTGTATTGAACAACACTTTGGGTCAATTATGAGTTGTGTTGAAAGTGCTTTATAAATAAAGAAAAGAAAAAGAACATATTCCTTAATACAAATGTTGAAAACAGTCATGCATATTTTTTTTCCTCCAGCATTTTTCCTTATGCTTTATTCGAAATAGAAATCTTTTGTAACATTATAAGTGTCTTTAATGTTACTTAACATCAATTTAATAAACTTAAGAGATCTTTTTTTTCATCCTTGCTGAAAAAAGTTTTTTTTTTTCTTTTATTGACCCCAAACTTTTGAACTTTTGCCATTCAGATTACTCTATTTTAAGCATTCTTGAAAAGACACGCTAGCTTCTGTTTATACATTTCCTTTTCTTTTGTAAAATCACATAATTATTTCCTCATGAGTGTATGGTAATTATATTTGCAGCAGACTTTCCACTATGATTCGTCAATTAATAAAAAACAAAGAATAAAAATAACATGAGGTAATGCTCACAGAAAAAAAATAAAAAATGTTCATGCTGCTTTTTTCCCATATAATGAAAGCAGATGAAAGCATGTCTGATGGGGCAGTCAAGAACACCAGCATAAAATTAGTTTATATAACTCATATACTATACCAAGTCATTTAAAGACCAATTTAAGTTTGTTACTCACTGAAAATCTTGACAGTTGTGGTCACCAATTCACCTTCATTACATGAAAAAAAGTAACCTGAATCTTTGAAACTTTTAGGACATTTGGGACCAAAATAATTCAAAGAGTGTGAGAAATTACAGTGTATTCTTGGCTATTCGCCTGGAAGGCAGATGAAAGCCGTGTTTATTTTGACCAAGCAAACACTGAACGGATATGAGGCGCATATGTTTTAATCACTCCAAACAGAGAGAGAAAGAGAAAGAGTCATCTGGCTTGCATTTTCTGATTGCAAAGAACCAACACGTAAAAATAACTACAAAGACACACTTATCAGAACACAAATGAGGACTTATTTTTGCATATCATGTTTTCAAAGCTTTATTTGGCCTGAGATTCAGAAAATATCAGACTCACTCATTTAATCAACTTCTTTGAACAACGGTGTAAAAACAGCCAAAAATAACCATTTCAATTTGATGATGGGTACGTGCAGTACCTGCAACACTTGTACTGTTCATCTTAAAGGAATAGTGCACTTTCTTTCATAATGTTATTCCAAACACATATGTTTCTTTTTTTGTTTTGTTTTCTGTGAAACAATGAAAGCATATACAGGACAAAAAGCATCACATAGGCCACATGACTTGTCATACGATACCTTTGCGTGACAAAGAGAATAGTCACTTGGCATCATGAGATTTTAGAGATGCGGTTGAGGAAATGCGGTTGAGGAATCGGGGGCAGTCGTGGCCTAATGGATAGAGAGTCGGACTTGTAACCCAAAGGTCATGGGTTCGAGTCTCAGGTCCGGCAGGGATTGTCGGTGAGGGGAGTGAATGTCCAGCGCTCTCCCCACCCTCAATACCACGACTGAGGTGAGACCCTTGAGCAAGGCACCGTACCCCCAACTGCTCCCCGGGCGCCGCAGCAATGGCTGCCCACTGCTCCGGGTGTGTGTTCACGGTGTGTGTGTTCACTGCTGTGTGTGTGCACTTGGATGGGTTAAATGCAGAGCACAAATTCCGAGTATGGGTCACCATACTTGGCCACATGTCACTTCACTTCACTTCTTCTTCACTGGAAAGAAAGAACAACATGAGGGCGAGTAAGTAATGACAATCATTTTTAGGTGAACTAATTCTTTAACCGTGCAACTTTAAGCATGAGGAAGTGATTGAATTTTCCACATTGATGGGTTTCAGTTAACATGATGGCTTGTTCTGGGTATTTCAAGGTATGAGAGAGGTCAGACGAGTGGTACCTAAACTGACAGAAAATAGATGGATCAGATAACCAAACTCCCTCGAGTGAATGTTCAAAAGATGTTTCGTCCCATGAGTGGCTCTTTAAGATGAAACATGATGATTTTACTCATATGGTGATGATGCATAATATGTGCAACTGACATGGAAGTGATGTGTAGGCATTTGCAAAGGAATACCTAAAAAATGTAAATTCTGTTACACATCTCATTCTAAACCCATAAGCCATTCTTTTTTTCACACACACACAGGTTTGTTTTGCTATCTTAGTGGGGACTCTCCATAGGCGTAATGGTTTTTATACTGTACAAACTGTATTTTCTATCCCCCTACACTACCCCTATCCCTAAACCTAACCATCACAGGAAACATTCTGCATTTTTACATTTTCAAAAAAACATCATTAATTATGTTTATTAATCCATTTCCCTCGTGGGGACCGCTGGCTGGTCCCCACAATGTAGGTGAACTCAGGTTTTTATTACATCGTGGGGCCATTTGGTCCCCACGATGTAATATAAACAAGAACACTCACACACACACACACACACACACACACACAGGTTTGTTTTGCTATCTTAGTGGGGACATTCCATAGGCGTAATGGTTTTTATAATGTACAAACTGTACATTCTATCCCCCTACCCCTAAACATACCCATCACAGAAAACAATCTGCATTTTTACATTTTTAATAAAACATTGTTTAGTATGTTTTTAAAGCCATTTTAAATATGAGGACTCATGAAATGTCCTCACATTTCATGTTGTAATACCAGTGTAATAACCATGTCATTATGCAAATTTGTGTCCTCATAAATCACAAAAACGAACGCACACACAAAGATGTTTAGCAGAATGTTTACGGTGCACTACTCCATAAAATAAAAACAGATGGGAACGGATGCCATCAAGCCCCAAAAATTATACACTACCGGTCAAAAGCTTGTAATAATTAAGACTGTTTTCTACTCACCGAGGCTGCATTTATTTGGTCAAAAATACAGTAAAAACAGTACTATTCAGAAATATTATTACAATTTAAAATAATTGTTTTCTATTTGAATATATTTTAAAATGTAATTTATTCTCTACAACTCTACACACAAAACCACAAAACATGCACGTAGCATGCAAAACTATTTTAACTCTTCTAAAAATTGTGTTTTTGCATAGTAACTGACATGTTTATGGCTAATCATTTGATGTTAAACAGATGTGAAAAATGTAAAACACTACTACAGTGTTACGTCCCTGTGTTGTGGGAACGGGGCTCTCTCTCTCTCTCTCTCAGATTCTCGTTGGCGGAGACTGACACCTTACACCAGTTGTTCTCTCCCCTGTACGCTACTTGTTGGCTTGTTCTTGTACTGTATTGCTGGTTTTTTATTTATTTGTAACACTGGGGAAGTGTGGACAGGTAAGTATGTCATGTGACGTACATTGCGCACACGTAGGTATTGGACAACTGTATTAGACACACTAGGTTAAGGGGCGAAAACCACCCACTGTATGTTTGGTTTTGTGTGTTAGTGTATAGTCAGGTCATCAGGAAAATCTCTTTATGTTAGAGAGATTAGATGCTTATTCATTAGCTACAAGGAGGTTTGTTTTTGCTTTTATTTATTTCTCTGATTTGATGACGCCCACGTCCCATTTCCCCTTCTGTTGTGTGTTGGATTATTCCCCAAACAAAGATGGGGTATTGTAAATAATTTTCTTCATCTTCCATTTTTCCTCCCTTTACTTTTTTCTCTCATCTTGGCCTTTGTAACAATAAACACTTGCATTGCAACACTGGCACGCGTCCTGCTGTTTGTCTCAGGCGATGTCTACATTAATCTGGAGACATTTGAAAACGTTTTCATTTTAAAATGTTCCCCATCCACACTTGCATTTTCAAGCGTTTTCCAAAAGTTGCTCATCCACACTTGAAACGTCTGAAAACGCTTAAATCCTTGTATTGCGCATGCGTAAAACATACTAAAAGCTCACATGATTATGCAGAAAGAGCAGATATAATAAAGTTCTCACACTATTTCTTCTGGCACGATCATTTTATTAGAACATGATCCCATCACCCACTATTGCGTCCAGGTCGCGCTCCAAATCGGGTTTAAAACGCAACTGTCATCATGTTTTGTCCGCACAGGACAGCGAATGTGAATAAATTCTGTCATTTTTGCAGGAATGTAATACGAAGATTCTATAAAGCAGCATTTATCTTGAGCAACCACTGTTACAGTAAAAATGCAGGCTCGGTATAACTATAGATATGGCAAAGTCCCTTTAAGACAAGTCATTTCAATCCGCAGCCATCTTTGAAACGCATTCAAGTACAGCTCCTATCTCTTTGAATGGGGAAACATCAAATTCTCCAAAGCTTTTTGCCAAGCTTTTGGTTAAATTTCATATTTGAAATCACCAATGAAATCTGACAACAACTGTCTCATAAATTTTGTTTCTAAATGCTCGAATCATGACAAAAAACGGTATTTTTTCAGGCTGGATCAAGCTTATGCGCATGGGCAGTTCTAATTGCGCATCTCCATATAAGCGCGCGTCTGACTGTTTCTAAAAGAACCGGAGATGACGGGATGACTTTACTAGTCGGCGATTGGCTCTTATTTAGAAGGCGGGATTTATTCCGCCATATTGCACTTTGCAATTTCTCCCATTCAAAACAATACAAGTGACGCATCTTGCATTATTCTATAGTCTTAGATATGGGTACAATATGCATCACATGACTAAACATGCGTCATCGTTTTCAAAAACCTCAGTTTTCAACATCCACACTACAACGCGAAAACGGCGTTTTCAAATTTATCCACTTTAAATAGAGCTTTTTCAAAAAGCTCAGTTTTCCTTGACAAAAACGCTGTCTCAGTGTTGACGGAAGGCCAAAATGGAGGGAAAAAGATGCGTTTTCAAATAAAAACGTATTAGTGTAGACATAGTCTAAGGTATGGAGCAATCCACAATAAATAATGTTATACCAAAAAAATACTCCTTATAACACTCAAGGGTTATAACATACAGTATATTGTGTCTTTTGCTTGTTCAGTGTGCAGTGGAGTGCACAGGAGTTTGTCACACATCTGTGCACAAATACACTATACAGTATGTATACACTTGTTGCACAATAGATTAATAGATTAATGAACTGAATCAACACTGAACTGACTTGAGCTGAATAATGACACTATTGTCTTGTTAAAACTGCTTTACAACAGAATTTTAATTTGTTACTATTGTGAAGCTGCTTACAAATAATCTGTAAAAAGCTCTATAGAAATAGAGGTGACTTGACTTGCATGCGTATTCACTGTTTATTTACAAAAATAAACAGAAATGCAAGGGTGAGAAAATGTATGTTTCTCAAAACATTGAGTTTTGATTTCTAAGTGGTCAAATGAGGTATATTTACACTATGAACAGAAATGCATACTAATTATGTTTAAGTGTTTTCACACTTGATCACTGCATGTAGGTAATTGGTAAATTAGTGTGCCATTTAAATGCCAGTGTTTCCCTAATGTTTTGCACACTCTAAAAACTAATTCAGGGGAACTTTAGTCATTACTTAAATATATATATTGTTGTGAAATAAAAAATCAAGTTCTGAAATGCTGAAATGTAGACTTTTTACTTGTAATTGTTATTTTATTGAGCTTGGATGACACACAAATTATGCCTATTGATTCGATATACTATCATGACTTGTCATAGTTGAACATTTTCAGTTAATCAAAAAATTATTTAATTTTAAGTTCTGTTAATGTAAAATACAATCTGATGACGTGTAAACGTGTTTCATTGTTTTGAGTTGTGTGAACACTTCTTTTAACTTGGCTGGGATTTATATTTCCCATCATGCTTTGCCCATGGCACTTGAAAGGGAAAGTAATGCTAAAATTAAGTGTTATATAATGTTTTTTGCACAAGATTAATGGTAAGGGAGATTTAGCAGTAATTAGGGTTTTGTTATCCAAATTTAGAAGAGTTAATGTGTTAATGTGGGTTTTTGGAGAGTGACCATCATGGTGACAAGCGGTGCTTGGTAAGATCATGTTATGTAGAAATGCATTTTTATTGTGTCCAAAAAGCATCTTCACCTTGTTTAAAACGTTATGTTGGACCAACTTAAATAGTTGCATTCATGTTGACAATTATTAAGTTTGTTACTTAGAAATGTGTTTTTATTGTGGCAAAAAAACGTCTTCACCTTACTTAAAACATTATGTTGAATCAACTCAAAATATTGCTTTGAATTAATGTAATTCTCCCAATTGGCTTAAGTTAAAAATTCTAGTGGAAAACATTAACATTTTGTTTTGTTGAACCAATGTTTTATTTTTTAGAGTGCAGATTTGGCCAGAAGATTAGGCTCAAGAGTAATAGTTTCACCGAGTGGGCCTCAAGTACCACTTTTAGTGTGTAATAGTGTTGCTTTCGTCAACGAAAATAATGACTAAATATCGTCGTCAACGAACCTTTATCACATGACGAAAATGAGATGAGACGCAACGTAAATGCTGGTCATGTGACGATGACTATAATTAAATGTATAGAGGGTATGCACGTGACGTCATCGTCGACCGTTACGACTGCGGTCACGTCCACTGAGTGGCACAAAGACTGAGCGGCAGCATTGGTTTTCAGCGTGAATGCCGCGAAAAACACACAAAACACATCCAAAATGGGAAAGAGCTTGTGACTGACTGAACAAATAGCTTTGACACCAAACCCTGAGGTATATTTGAGGTATATTTAAAGGCTGCCGAAAGCTACAGAAAAAAGAAGCAAAGGGATCACTGCAATTCACAGAAACAGCTGGACTCCAGCAGAGAAACATGGATTTGCAGTTATCATTTTGTGTCAAAATGTTGGATTTTGAGGTAAAATCATACCGTATATATTGTATTGTTATATATTGTTGACAACTGATCAATTAAATATTTACTATCTTATATTCTGCATAATTTGGTGTTTTTAAATGAACACTGACAAAAACTACACAAGTTTTAGGGCTGGACAATATGACGATAGGCTATATATAACACTGATAAGTGATTACTCGGATTTAAACCTTATAATTGGGTGTTTTTAAATAAACAACACTGACAAAAACTATACTATAAAACTATATATGTTTTAGGGCTGGACAATATGACTATAACATTGATATAAGTGATTACGTGGATTTAAACCTACCTATATTGTAGTTATATAAAGTGTTCACAGGCAGGTTTGCTTTGTATTTCCCCGCCGTCGAAATCAGGCACATATAAATGTCAGGAAACACGACTCCTGGATGCATGTCAATATCCATGGATTAGGTTTATTTGAGAAGTTGTAAGGAACACATTCAATTCCAACCTTTAGTGTAATTTGTTTGTTTTACTCGCGTTTTCTAAGTTTCCTCTATTAAATCCAGTCACACAGCAGGTTCTTTTGCCACTCAGTCCAGCTGAGGGAGCACGTTCCGGCGGGAAAGTGACGTCGATGCATAATGAAATATTGTTGACGAATAAAAACTAGACTAAATGTGGTTTACAAAATAAAAACTATGCTAAAATGTCTTCATTTTCGTTGACCAAAACGAGACGAGACGAAATGTTATAACGTTATTTCGTCTCGTTTAGTCGCGTTATTATTATTTTGCAGTATTTCTGTTTCCTGTGTCTCACTTCAGGGGCTGCATCAAGTCGCACTGCGCAGACGCAGGCGACGTCACTTCTTCAAGCCCCACTCGTGGCATTATTTAGAAGATGCAGCTGCGGTGAGTTTAGCATAAATGACAACAAACAAAGTTAAGTCTGACACAGAGAAAGGGACCGATATGTAGAGAAATATGTAGATTTCACGTGCTCATAACTTCATGAAAAACGCACAGATCATAGAAAATGCACATCATTATTTAAAGGTGCCCTAGAATTAAATATTGAATTTATATTGGCATAGTTGAATAACAAGAGTTCAGTACATGGAAAAGACATACACTGAGTTTCAAACTCCATTGTTTCATCCTTCTTATATAAAACTCATTTGTTTAAAAGACCTCCGAAGAACAGGCGAATCTCAACATAACACCGACTGTTACGTAACAGTCGGGGTGTACGCCCCCAATATTTGCATATGCCAGCCCATGTTCAAGGCATTAGACAAGGGCAGGACGTCTGGATGTGCACAGCAGAATCATCAGACTANGTCATCGTTTTCAAAAACCTCAGTTTTCAACATCCACACTACAACGCGAAAACGGTGTTTTCAAATTTATCCACTTTAAATAGAGCTTTTTCAAAAAGCTCAGTTTTCCTTGACAAAAACGCTGTCTTAGTGTAATTCGTTTGTTTTACTCGCGTTTTCTAAGTTTCCTCTATTAAATCCAGTCACACAGCAGGTTCTTTTGCCACTCAGTCCAGCTGAGGGAGCACGTTCCGGCGGGAAAGTGACGTCGATGCATAATGAAATATTGTTGACGAATAAAAACTGGACTAAATGTGGTTTACAAAATAAAAACTATGCTAAAATGTCTTCATTTTCGTTGACCAAAACGAGACGAGACGAAATGTTATAACGTTATTTTGTCTCGTTTAGTCGCGTTATTATTATTTTGCAGTATTTCTGTTTCCTGTGTCTCACTTCAGGGGCTGCATCAAGTCGCACTGCGCAGACGCAGGCGACGTCACTTCTTCAAGCCCCACTCGTGGCATTATTTAGAAGATGCAGCTGCGGTGAGTTTAGCATAAATGACAACAAACAAAGTTAAGTCTGACACAGAGAAAGGGACCGATATGTAGAGAAATATGTAGATTTCACGTGCTCATAACTTCATGAAAAACGCACAGATCATAGAAAATGCACATCATTATTTAAAGGTGCCCTAGAATTAAATATTGAATTTATATTGGCATAGTTGAATAACAAGAGTTCAGTACATGGAAAAGACATACACTGAGTTTCAAACTCCATTGTTTCATCCTTCTTATATAAATCTAATTTGTTTAAAAGACCTCCGAAGAACAGGCGAATCTCAACATAACACCGACTGTTACGTAACAGTCGGGGTGTACGCCCCCAATATTTGCATATGCCAGCCCATGTTCAAGGCATTAGACAAGGGCAGGACGTCTGGATGTGCACAGCAGAATCATCAGACTAGGTAAGCAAGCAAGAACAATAGCGAAAAATGGCAGATGGAGCAATAATAACTGACATGATCCATGATATCATGATATTTTTAGTGATATTTGTGAATTGTCTTTCTAAATGTTTCGTTAGCATGTTGCTAATGTACTGTTAAATGTGGTTAAAGTTACCATCGTTTCTTACTGTATTCACGGAGACAAGAGCCGTCGCTATTTTCATTTTTAAACACTTGCAGTCTGTATAATGCATAAACACAACTTCATTCTTTATAAATCTCTCCAACAGTGTGTAATGTTAGCTTTAGCCACACAACATAGCCTCAAACTCATTCAGAATCAAATGTAATACATCCAAATAAATACTATACTTACATGATCCGATGTATGCAAGCAGCATGCATGACAAACATCTTGTAAAGATCCATTTTGAGGATTATATTAGCTGTGTAAACTGTGTTTATGCTGTTCAAGGCAAGCGCGAGCTCCGGGGGCGGAGAGCACCAGAATTTAAAGGGTCCGCAACCTATACATCAGTGCATAGTTAATGATGCCCCAAAATAGGCGGTTAAAAAAATAAATAAAAAAAAATCTATGGGGTATTTTGAGCTGAAACTTCACAGACACATTCAGGGGACACCTTAGACTTATATTATATCTTTTAAAAAGAAGTTCTAGGGCACCTTTAAAGCAGATTCTTACGAAATGAATCCAAAATCAACATAATATATTGCGTTGTTCACAAGATATTACACAGGAAATGATTTGGCTAAAAATGTGTCTCATCTTTTCGGGATGCAGTGTGTATCCAATGATCCCGGACCCATCCATGTTCGGCTTTTAATGCATCTAACCATTTTGAAAAACTCCTAACGAGTGCTGAGAAGTGCCTCTAAACCAGAGTTTACCGCCCGTGGGCGCCATCTAGCTGTGAAAAAATTAATAACACTTTATTTAACTATACTTTATGCCACAAAATTTGAACCAGATGCAGCTCACATGTAGGAGAGCATCACAAAAAAAAAAAAAATTCTCTGATCTTATTGCCTTCCTGAGTTATTCCGTCAAATAAAAAAATGTAAATATATATATAAATATATATTTGTCTTTTATCAGCAGTTTTTCAGCATGAAAATGTCCTAATGTAATTTATATTTTCTAAAAAATTAAAGTGTTCTATCAAATGATACCTACCTTTTGACTCTCTTTGCTACAGTTTTGGATTTATGAGTCTTTACTTTTGTGTGTGTCGCTCAGAAAAAAAAAAACCCTCTAAAAAAGCCTTCAGGTCTTAAAGGGTTAAGAGACATCTCATGGCATTATAAGGTATTCTCTATAAGGTAACAATATAATAAGATAACCTTGTTTGAAATGGGTTTGGCTAAAATAAAATTTTGGTTTCGTCTACTACTAGGTACTTATACTATATTGACTGGGTTAAATAGAATTGCATTACTAAAAAGAGACTAAAATAAAATTTTCATTGACTAAAATTAAACTAAATGTTATCAGATTTCGTCGACTAAAACTGGACGAAAATAGTCATGGATAATTCTGACTAAAATAAGACTAAAATGCTCAGACTTTTAGTCGACTGAAACTTGACAAAGAGTATGAACGTGACTAAAACTAATACACTAAAATGACCGCTTGACACAAAGACTAGACTAAAACTAAAATTAAAACAGGCCGCCAAAAACAACACTAGTGTGTAAGCAATTAAAAAAAACTGTAATGATGGTCCTTATTATTATAAATATATTTTTTTCTTTTTTTGCTCCTTAATATTTTATCATTTTGTTTTTTTTTCCCTCAGGATTCTTTGATGAATAGAAAGTTATATATATAAAAAACAGCATTTATTTGAAATAATCATTTTGTGTCATTATAAATTTGTTTACTTGCACTATTGATCAATTTAGTTAAACTTTTGAATGGTGGTCAATCACAGTTTCCACATTAATATGAAGCAGCACAACTGTTTTGAACAAACTCAGAAATGTTTCTTGAGCAGCAAGTCAGCATATTACAATGATTTCTGAAGAATCGTGTGACACTGAAGACTGAAGTAATGATGAATCTGCTAAATGACTACCTACTGACATTGATTGACACCACAAACTGATTGATTGACACCACATTTTACATTAGCCATATGAGTTGCTATGCAAGCACTTGCACAAATATACTGCTAAAACCAAATATGCGATACTTCATAATTGTTCCAAAACAACAGAAGAACAACAACAACACGCCTGCTACAATTTACCCTTCTGGCATGTCCTGAGGGTAGACATGTAAAATGCCATTTCAGTTCCAGTGAAATCGGTCTACAGAGCAAATGAAATGATGAATGAATGAATTAATGAACCTCTTCAAACAGGAGCTTCCATTTAGTGAGTTCAGAGAATTCCCAGAGGATATAACATGACAAGGAGAACTAATTCACCGCCGTCTCACACAGGATCTGACAAATAAGGGCTTGGAACAGCATACTAACATAATATTTGAAATTGGATTGATATTGTATGAATGTTAATCATATTATGTCAAATTTCTGTATCTCACAATGCAACATGTTCAATTTAAACTAAAAACACTACAAATATACTTCTGGAATGCTAATTGGATGCCACATGCTGAATTAAACATAAAATGATGAGGTCATGACAATTTAGCTTTACATTGTTCAAAATCTTTATCCTTGTACACTGTTTCTGTGTTACTGTTTTTTAATCATATACATTTGGTTAGAATAAGAGAAATCTTTCAAAAACAGCCTCAACATAAACAAATGGTAGTATATACTGTGCAGTATGCAGTAAGCTGGTATTCCAGCACAAGCACAAACATAGTCAAAGAAACTTCATCAAAAATACCGGATGGCACATTCTCAGAAAAAAAGAAGAGCTTGGAGAAAAAAAGAAAAGAAAAAAAGTATTGCAAAAACAAAAATGCAGCTCTTTCAGGTAGGATTCATCAGAGTAGTTGCAGATGGCATTGGAATGGATGGTACAACAGCAGAGAAGTGACATCTTACTGCTGAATCATGGGAAATGTCATAGTGGTTGCCTATAGCATTTTGCTTTAATAAATCTGCCTATAGCTTTTGGACAGAATTGGCTAATTTCCAGCTCATATAATTGTTCAAAAGTGCTCAATTTGTTGGATATGAAGCAATAAGCTATTACAGTCATTTTGCCAAGGGTTCAAGGGATGTTATTAGTTGTGACGTCAACCAGTGTTGTTATAGTTCATTATGCAGACCTCAAGCTGTTTCTGATTGCCAAGCAATATGGGCTAATTCAACTGATGTGCGTCATAGGCAATGGTATTATTTTTTTATATACAATTATAGTATTGTTTCATATTTTGAATTAGCTTTTATTTTTGGATTTTGAGTTTTAATTTTAAGTTTTAGTAAGTAATTTTGTTAAGTGCATTTGTCATTTTAATAGTTTAAATGTATTAATTTTACTCATTTTATTTTATTTTATTTCAGCTTTATTTCAGTTACCAATTATTATTATTTAAAAAAATTTTTTTTTTTTTTATATATATTTAGTTTTATATACATTACTGTTCACAGGTTTGTGTATTTCTGAAATGTTATAAATGCCGTCAAACGTGGCTTACTCAAACATATTTTAAGGCCACAGCAATCAGTTTTACAAATATGATTTGGATGTAATTGAATAGAAACTTTACGGCATACAGTTTTGAAAAGAATCACTGGGTTATAACTGCCTTGATTAAAGTCTTACTAAACAGACATCTATTAGTTTATTTTAGAGCATTCATGTTACAGTTTTAAAATTAGACCAAAGGAAACATTCAGGTCTTCCTTTTGGGACACCTATTTGCGGGATAACAGAAAATGTAAAAGAAAGTTTAGACTAACTGAATAAGGTACATTTGAAGCCATTGTAAAATAACTGATGCTATGCACACCTGTGATCATACATAAGATGATTAGATTAACATTACTTACCAACCATAAAACAGCAGAAACTATGCTTTCAGTTGTTTCTAACAACACCCATAAGTTCAGGACACGTACTGCTCTGGCAAACAAACATGGGGTCATTTTAAAATAGCAAGAAGCAGTTCCTGCTGTGAACTTTATAAACTATAATAACTGGCTTCCGGCAACAGCTGAACTTGAGTCTAGTTCCGGCGGAAGAGTGACCTCTGAACCGACACATGACATATGGATGCGCAGAGAATAGAGCAAAAGAAAATATTGGTCATGAATTAGAAATTTTAAATGAGAATTTTTAAAGAGAAATGTCGGAGGATTTCGATATATGAGAAGAGGAGCTTGAGATTGTTGCCCAGCCCAATTTGTTTGAACCGCGAGAGGTGTCTACTCTCACCAAAGCTTACGCTACTCCTACATGCTACGTCATGAGTCGGGTCAGAGGTCACTCTTCCGAGTTCATACTGTCATACTCCTTTGTTATAACATTTTCTGGAGTCTCGGTGGGAAAATGAAATGAAAACAAAAAATATGAACATTTAATTTGGTGCATTTTTATTAGTTTTAAATGCAAAAATTCTTTTTTTTTATTTATAACATTCATAAGTTAAAACCTGGTTAATTATAGGTTATTATTATTATTATTTATCTAATGAATTTTTTTTTTTTTTTTTTTTNTTAAAATCAAATTCACTGCAGGACATCTTCATCTTGTACACATCTTGTTTCTAATCAAATAACGACACACACGTACATATCCAGTCGCGCCTCCTGCCTTTTACTTTTACTTTTATTTGTCACATTTGGAGAAATATTTATGTACTAGGGTTCAAATCTGGTGTAACGGATGGAGTGGGACAACGGAGTTGGAGATCCACGTGCAGGCTTTATTAATTAAAAGAGCGTAGTCAAACAGTCAGTAGGTTGATCACCAGCAAACAGTAACAGGAAGGCAAGGCAAAAGAGTAATCCAAAAACACAAGCAATGGTCAAGGCAGGCAGCAAACGATCATCAAACAAGGAAACATTCCAGGGTCAAAACACAGGCAAGGCTAGACAAAGACAAGGAACACCAAAGGCTAAACAATACTCAGCAATGTGTGTGTGTGAGTGCAGCTTATAAAGGGTCACTGATGGGAAACAGGTGTGAGTGCATGATTGGTTCCTAGGTGGGGGATTGTGGGAAATGGAGTCCATATGAAGAAAATAGAACACAGGACAAGGGCACATGTAACATCTGGACTCTGACCAGGCCAAAACATAAGCCTGATGGACTTGTTCTCAAACCACTTCTTGGTTGTCTTTGCAGTTTGGGCAGGAGCATTGCCTTGTTGGAAAATAACAACTGATGATTCCTCTTCAGATAACAACTTTTCAATTGTGGAAAGCAAGCCATTCTGCAATATTCCCCTGTACTCCAAAGTATTAAATGACTTTCCACAGTGAAACAGCTCACCAATACCAGCAGCTAAAAAGCCTCCAAACACAATGACACCTCTTCCTCCATGCTTCACTGTGGTAGAGATGCATTTATTATTGCTTTTCTCAACAGATTTTCAAAGACACTGCTCTGGGAACATCACCATGCAACTCATGTTTCATTGTGTTCATCACTCTACACACAACAACTTCCCATATTCTGACAAAAACTTCATTCTGTCTTTGACAGTTTTCTGAGACAGCAATGGCTTTTCAAGTAGTGCATCCTGACCAATAATATGTGGTTAAGACAATTAAAAGCATAGTGCTGCTTAGCCACTGGGGTGCCCAGGAGTGTAGTTGCAAAGTTACAAGAATGTAGTTAGCAGAATGTGTAAAGCGTCTACCGGAATAAAGTGGAAGTCTAGAAGTTAAAGTTTTGTTCATTAATATGCATACATGCACACTTGAATGAATAAACAGACAATTTGGAGCATTTTATCTTATCAGCAGATTTCAGAATTGTGTAGGCAGGTTTCCTTGGCCAGATGGATGTTCAAAAAGATCTAAAATTGTACTGGGACTTGTACTCACCCAGACATGACGGATTGAAAATTTATGAGGCTCTTGGTAATTAGTGGAAGAACAGGGGATACTGGAGTTTCTGACACAGACTTATGGTCCCAGATCGCCTGGAGTACTTTTTGAATATTACACACAATGTACATCCAAAATTAGCACCACAGACTTCAAGAAGACTTCTGTGAAGACAACAATGTTGTATAAAACAGAAAGAAAACAGGTTAAAGGGTAATGGTTGCTTCATTTGGCATCGGTTGAATGCTAATGGATTGGCTGGGGATTACAATTTAGCTCTCAGCTGTGCACCTCACGCACACACTTTTACTCATAAGTAGCAAATGTACCATTTATGTACCATAAGTACCAAAAAGCCATTAAGAGCTCTTTTTGAAAGATTGCTTCATCTGATACACAACATGTGCCAAACCATGGCGGCCAACATTAAATTCTATTTTTAACGCTCTTCCCATTTTACTTCCAAATGAAGCAAGACATTTACTGAGAAAAATAAATGCACAATAAAACACGGTTTAGCCATTGGGTATTTATTGGATTGTTTAAAGTGAAGGTACCAAACATTTTCTGCACTGTAAAAAAACAAAAAAAACAAAAAAACAAGTTGTTCAGTTTACTTAAAGGTGCAGTATGTAAGAATTTTGTCCGCTAGAGGTCGCTAGAGGCCTACTCAAAACAAAGGCATAGCTTGATGACGCCAAGTTTGAGAGTGGAATCTTGGGACATGTAGTCTCCACCTCAACGGACGGCACAAAAGAATAGGGATAGGACTCGGGAAGAAATCATGTTCATGGATGCGATTATTAACGTTATTGTAGTATGAACACTCTAAAAACTGCTGGGTTAAATATGGACAAAACCAGGGATTGGGTTGTTTTCACCCAGCCATTTTTTTCAACCAATTTTGGATTTATTTTTTTAGCCAGCAATATAGTAATATAGTAAAAGGCGTGTTTTTGCTCACCCCCAAATAGGGGCAAATTTGTGGGGTATTTTAAGCTGAAACTTGACCAGACCAGAGACTTATATTACATGATGTGAAAGAGGGCATAATAGGTGCCTTTTAACCCAACCTGCTGGGTTTGTCCATATTTTACCCAGCTTGGGTTTTTTTAACCCAGCATTTTTTAGAGTGAAGCAGAGCAGGACCGAGTGTTGTGGGAGCAGAACCGAGTGTTGTGGGAGCTGAACAAGGCCGCTGGAGCGATTGCGCAACACACGCCTCGAGCAGCTGAATTTTTATTATGTCACAGTCGCCGGAGCCGCTTCCGCTATTCCGGTCATGACTATGAGGTAACGCAGCTCTGTTTATCATATTAGATACATATGAGTGTGTTGAAAATGATGTTATAACGGTACTCTGTGAGTTCGCTCGGCGGCTGCTGTGAGACACTGTTACACACTGCAGTAAGATAGATCGATTTTAGAATATCATATTAATAAATTCTGGATGGCTTGTGTTGATAAATGGCAATTAATTTTAAAACGTATTGTATGATGGAGAAAATTATGTATTACTGTTTCTAAAAATAAAGTTGCATCTGATTATGCTATGTTAGCTACTTCACAAAATAGTGTTTTTCTCTGAGGCATGGTAAAGCATGGTACTCGCAAAAAAATCAAGAAAATTTGATTTAAACAATAAAACTAAACGTGTTGAGCTATATAACACCTATTTGTTTCCTGTCTATAAATATATAAAAACAGTTGTTCCCTTGTCGATTAAAACGTGTAATATATCAAAGCGCCTTTGGTGTTTCCATGGTTTCTACAAAATAAAACCGGAAACCGAGGGTAACGCGGGTATGACGCAATTGAAAGGCGACTCCTCACACGTCCCGGAGCCTTGGTTAAAATTGCAATTTTCTCACGATTTACAAATAGTTGGAAACATTTGGGATATTGTAAGTACTCAAGTGAACAAAATATATAACACTGGCCTAGTGGTTTTTGGATATTTTACTGCAAAAATGTTCCATATTGCACCTTTAATTGTGCAAACTCATTCCCTTCAGTTGAATTGAATTAAGTAAGCTTAATTTTATTGTATCAAGTTGTTCTTTACTTGTTTTGAGTCACATTTACTTACTAGTCATTTAAGTTTTGTCAACTTAATTCTATCTGTGATCTGAGGAAGTGTACTCCCAGAGTGCATTGCGGCATAAATAAAGTAATTGCTTTGTTTTACTATTTTTGGCTTTATTTTACAATTTTATTTTTACCCCAACAATGACAGCAAATAAAATTGTAATGGTCTTATTATAAAAAAATAAACTGTTACCATTGTTGTGTTTTGCATACTGAATGTTGATGTCTGTGTGTGACTCGAGCAAGGTCGAGGAATCAATCCCCTTAAAAATGTGATGTTTCACAATAGTATGGTGTTTGTGATATATATGTTAGCGATACGATCTAATAAACCAAAATTCTACATGAAGTCTAGATTAGTTATTGATTTAGTGCAAAATTAGATCACTTTTTAAAAGCAATCTATTTGATGTGTCTCTTCCTTTGACCACAAATAACTGTAATTTCTTGTTGCATCAACTGGAAGAGAGTTATAATAATATAAATGAAGTTCCAAGTGCGCAACCCAAGGGAACACTAATCACTAAAATGGAGAGAAAAATTTTAGGAAATCAACATTAATTTATGTGAACTTATGTGATGTTCTCTGAAAATTTTTTGTTGTATTTATAATTCAACATTCAAGATCACTTTAGAAGTGAATGCAACTAAAGTAAGATAACTGCAGAAGTAGAGGAAATGAGTAAATCAGTTGCTTGACAAAATGGTAGCATGCAAACAGTACAAATTACTAAATTGTTTTAAGTAAGTTCAACAAATTCTTGGACATTAAGCAAAGTTAACTAAACAAGGTTAGTTAGAACAACTGTTAGGTTTTATAGTTTGAGAAATTTGCTTCAGAAGCAGAAACTTTACTCTTAACTCCAGAATTTCCAAAGATTCAATAACTATGTCACTGTTACAACCACCGGTTCCCGCACTACACTTCCCAGCATTCCCTCTGCCCTGCTCCTGCACGTCATCACCATCACACGCACCTGAAGACCATCATCATCATCATTATCACTCATTAGGACTTGTGTATATAACCACTCACCCTTCACTCTTGTCTTTGTCGGTGATTGTTGTATGTTAACGTGTGTATATCTTCTGTGTTTCTGTATGCTCCTTTGGATTATCTAGTAAAGTTGGACTTTGATCTTATTCTCCTCGTCGTGCGTGTTTCTACACACCAGTACCGTAACAGTCACTGTGTGCTTTGTGTACTAGCACTTTTGCATGAAGAACAGGCTATTATATTTTGATAGAGGATTGTGAAGACAACCTTTTTTTTTTTTTATCTGGAAAAAAATTACACTGATGAATCATGTAAAAAAAGATTAGGAACATGCATAGGCAAATAATTATGGTAAATTCAGATTTTAGGTTAGACCTTGTATTTTCCACTAGAAAGCGGGATGCTCTCCGAGAAGAACTGTGATTGACCTTCTTGGTTGAAATGTCCACAGAATCATGATGTCACTTGAAATGGAAAGGTAAATGGGAACATTTTGGTTGCATCTTAATTTTCCGAGGATCATTTTTTGTTTTTGTTTTTTTTGTTTCCATGCATGCTTAAGATAAAATTTATTCTGTGCTATATTTGCCAATTTAACAGCCACTAAATTCACCAGTTGTTGCTTATGTCAGTAAAATAGGCGTCTAAAGTACACAAAAACAAAACAAAACAAAAAAAGAATGGTTCAGTACATATCTCGGTTTTGAAGTCAGTTTATATATATATATTTTATATTATGGTTTATATTCAGTTTATATTATTTTAGAATAAGGCTAGAATTATTTTTCTCCCACTCAAATCCATTTCATGTGCATGTGTGCGCCGGCACTCGTTTATTTAAGTCTGCTAAGTTAGACATAAGCTGTGTCCCAATTCAGAGGCTGCATAATCGAAGGCCACATAAAACCTCGCGTACACATAAAAATGTAACTATACTTTGGGCTTAACTCAGAGCCCGAGTATGTGGAGTAGTGAGCAAGAAGTGGAGGCGCAGTATCAAAGCCCTGCCCACACTCCCGCAGAATTGGTTAGTAGAGTTTACTGCAGAACAACTCATGTCGGTGTGAAATAAACAGTTACAGAAATGTAGAAATTAAAGTTGAAGCTCCAATCTTCTCCTGAAAATCCCCCCAAAAAATCTGTTGGTGCCTCAGTGACTACTTCGTTCAGAGAAGCCGTCAATTTCAGCTGTCAATCATGACATCACACTCCCGTGTGTATAGCATCAAATAACTAACTAAAACCAAACTTATTTTAAAAAATCAACACTTGAACTTAGATCAGCTAGATAAAAACTACCAAAAATGACACAAACCATCTTTGGAAAAAATTAATTTGAAGCGTAATTTGATTGTTTAATTTATCTCAAGTACCATTAGATTACATGGAGAGGGTGGGGTTTATAAGCTATACTGCATCCAGCCACCTGGGGGCGATCAATTTTCAGGATTTGTGCGGCACAATTGCTATGGACGCAACACGTAAACACGTAAATTAACGGCAAGGACGCATTAAAAGTGTTCTGTTTTCAGTTAAAAAGGTGTCATTTGAGCAGCCCCTAAGTTAATAATTAATTATTTTTACAACGAAAGTGATTCAATCAAAAACTTACTTTAGCTCGATAATAATCTTTTCCTAGAGCTGCTGTAAAGCCAAAAACAATCTCTGTACATTAATTTTCCTATTATCACTGTGAAGCTGTTTTGAAACAATCTGTATTGTAAAAAGCGCTATAAATGAAGATGGCTTGACTTGGCTTGACTTAAGTCGCTTTCTGTTAGGATAATTTATACAAAATGGAAATACCTGCATGAATTTGTAACATTTACGTAATTTTAACATTTAAGTTGTGCGCTGAGGAAAACATGTCTCAAACGCATTAAACAACAAACACATCTGACAGTAGGAATTTAGTTTGAAGCGCTTAATTTAAAGCATGTCTCATGTTTAAGACAATTTGGAACATGCACTTATCTGGCAGCAGCTCACTACCTTCTTTATTTTTCTTTGTTTGTGTGTTCGCAACATCAAAATGTATCGATATAAACAATATTGTCCCATTCTAGAGGAGGAATTCAGAGTTTGAAATTACACTCCAAACACAGTGAATTTCCGCACATGCTGTGGTTTAAACAACACTGTATTAGTTTGGTTCACATGCATACCAAACCAAAAGACCTGTACCGAAAATTTTCAGTATGAACACATGTACCGTTACACACCCCTAGTAAAATTACTTCATGACCTCATAACCTAACCTGTCATGTTACTTTTGACGACTCTTCACAGCAGTGCTAAAAGATTCACTGCAGTTATTATACAAGCTAATTAGTTTAAATCAAAGCAGATTATCACACAGCAAACCTCTCATCTCCAACCCCCACCGCCCTTTCAGATAGATCAAACACTTCTCATTTACAAGGTTTTGCTGATGAACCAAAGGTGAGCCACGTTCTCAGAGGGGCTACGTTCTCATTTTCATGCCAGTATGCACTACCACACACACACACGCACACTCTTGCCATCTTCCACCTTTTAATGAAAGCAACGCATTGACTCTTGGGAAATGCCATCTGTCGCTGTTCACCTGCAAATTTGTTGTATCATCTGTGTAAACAATTCTGTGTGTAAACATGAGGCTTGTAGGTAAACATACTAAAAACGTGTCATATTTTGCATTAGTGTTCAAGTAACTCATTGTAATTAAACACTGTTATTGTTTTCACTGCTGTAATCAACTCTATGACATTGACGCTGTAATATTAGGCAGGACCTAATATCTGAATAAAATGTTAAAATGAAATACCTTTTACTTAATTCACTGCCTAAAGAACCATCCCACCAAGGGAGAAACACTTTTATGGTCTGTGACTCTGCAATATAACCTGTGAGTCATTTTTTCTAAAAAAAAAAAAATCAGTGTTGCTTTTATAATGAATTTTATCTTTGCAGTGAAGCATTAAATGAGAAGGATTAATTTAATTTAAAAATAATGGTCTTGATGGGATTTTTAGTCCTTTGAGAGCAAGAGAGTTTATGTGTCTCAAAAATGTCCATACAATGTCTTTTAAAATGCATTATGGAAATCATGGTTGGCTTAACTAGTCAAGTCACCTTTATTTATATAGCGCTCTGTACAATACCGATGGTTTCAAAGCAGCTTTACATTGCTAAACAGGGAAACAATGATCAATGATGCCAACAGAATTCGGTTCTGCTGTAAAAGCAGCTGTATGCAAAAATAACATTTTACAAAAAAAACAAAAAAACACTTGTAGTTATTTGTAAATGTATGCATTGAAACAATGTTTAACTGAGTGTATACTGAAATGATGTGCTTAATCTGGTTTTACTGTAGATCATCCTTATAAATAATTTATACTCTATAATAATAAAGCCTGGAATTCCATCTTAACATCAGACACAAACCACGTACGCACACAGCATATCCAATCCCTGGTTATGGTATTTCATAGCCTAAAACTGTTTCCATAAAGAATAGGCCCAATCACAACTGAAAACGGAGACCAGGCTTTGCACAGCACGTGGCTCGATCTGAATGCTCAAATATGGATTTTCTTCCCACATGTTTGAGGCACTTGCATTCAGGTCTCCAATGTGCCCCAAGTTATTACACTAAGAGGCATCATGTAGAAAATTACTCTTTAAAATCATCAGATTATCAATAAGATTCACAACTGCCAAGCTTAAAAAGGACAAAAAGCACAGTAGAAGTAAAATATTTTTTGTGTATATTAATGAATTTTCTATTTCTTTTTCTATATTTTAAACTTTAACCATTAGGCCAGCCCCCCATGTTTGAGAGTCAGACTAGTAACCCGAAGGCACCTAACCCCCAGTCGCTCCCCGGGCGCCAGAGCAAAATGGCTGCCCACTGCTCTGGGTGTGTGTGTCCATGGTTTGCACTGTTTGTGTGTTCACTACTCACTACTCCTAAAGTGTGTGCACTAACTAGGATGGGTTAAATTCCGAGTATGGGTTACCAAACTTGGCCTTCACATGTTACTGTCACATTTAACTTAAAAAAATATATAACTACAGGAAAAATGAGAAAAGTAAAAAATAAAGTTGAAAGATAATGACTTCATTTTCTAAGCTTGATGTATTCCTTTTCTCCAGAAAATTTACTCTTTTGTTAGCATCACAGACTGCTGCTGTGTGAATTGCAGGGAAATGTGGCATAATTTGTTTGACAAGGCAAACAATGTCTTGTAGCACCAGGAGAATTTTTCTCTTGTGTCACAGAACAGTTGTCACATTAACAAGAATGGGTGTTCAGTGGTGTGGATTTTTCCTACAATTAAATTCATTTATTCAGCCATAGACCTGGAGGTATGGACTACGCTACTTTAAAAATGAATGAACGAACAAATGAATGAACGAGTCTTTTTGTCCATAGCCTCAAATGTGCAATGGCAATTCATTTTCTTAATTAAAAGAAATCATTTTACCAACCCCCACAACACAATGCCAAATTTAGCAAACTGTCTAAAAACTAGTCAGAACACTTTACCATTCACATAGCAACACCTTGGCAACCTCAAAACATCATAGCAACTGCATATTGGTGCTCTAAAAACTAGTGAGAACACCTTTTATTTGCATAATTACACCTTTATAAAAACTAGTCAGAACACCTTAGTATAAGCATAGCAACACCTTGGCAACCCCAAAATACCATAGCACCTGCATAAGAACACCTTAGAATTTGCACAGCAACATCTTGGCAACTCCCCATAGCATCACAACAACTGAAAATTGACACTCTAAAAACTAGTAAGAACACCTTAGTATTTGCATAGCAACACTTTGGCAACCTTAATAACATCATAGTAACTGCATATTGACACTCTAAAAACAAGTCAGAACACCTTAGCATTCACATAGCAACACCTTGGCAACCCCAAAATATCATAGCAACTGAATAGCAACACTCTAAATAACTATTCAGAACACCTTAACATTTGCTTATCAACACATTGGCAACACCCCATAACATCATAGCAACTGCATATTGACACTCTAAAAACTAGTAAGAACACATTAGTATTTGCATAGCAACACCTTGGCAACCCAAAAATATCATAGCGACACTCTAAAAACTAGTAAGAACACCTTAGCATTCACATAGCAACACCTTGGCAAACCCAAAATATCATAGTTACTGCATAGTAACACTCTAAAAACTATTCAGAACACCTTAACATTTGCATAGCAACACATTGGCAACCCCCCATAACATCATAGTAAATACATTGCATGACTGTAAAAGCTAGTAAGAACACCTTAGCATTCACATAGCAATGCCTTGGTAACCCCTAAAAATCGCAGCAACTGCATATCAATGCTCAAAAAAAAAAAAAAAGTCTAGCCTATTTTATCTATTTCACACCATTTACCTCCCCTTTGCTGTAGCAGTATAATGTTTTCTCTGCAATGGGTTAAACATGCATTTTGAGAGAAAATTCATTGTGTTAATAATATAGGCCTTTTAGTCATCTATGGAATACCTCCCTTGAATTATTTAAAATACAGGACGTGTCCAATTTATTCCAATTTTATCTCCAAGGACTCTTAATATTTAATACACCACATCCACAAGTGCCAAAATCCCACCACTGTGATGTACTTTCTGTCGACTCGAAGCAGAGTGCCACGCAGATGAAACTTCTCAGTCTGATAATGATACCCAGCGTTCAGTAATACTTAATGCCAAATTCGCCTTTTTATTCCCAGTTATATTAATAACACATTTACAGTAATATTGCAGTGGTAGTCTGGATTGCAGACAAGTTTTTGATAGGTTTTTGATTTACTAAGCACTAAGCACTACTCATTACAGCTCTAAGGACAACACAGTCTTCTTTTGTGAACACTACACTAATGGCCACGATCCAATGTAAATCAATGTCAAGTCATGACAAGGAAAGTTTCATGGCTGTGCCCTACTAAAGCAAAGTTTATAGCAGCTCCATGTAAATAAACAGAGTACAAACTGTTTATTTGGAAAACAAGCAACCTACTTCTTTTACTCATATTCAGATTTTCAAATTTGTGGAGGCTTAAGGTTGTGGAAGGACATGGGCAAACATGGCGTCCTATTGCCAGCTTTGAAATAACCTCAATTTGACACAGTGAACAATGAATCAGGGCAAAACCCATCATGAGGACGGGGTCTGTTGTGCAACCGAAGTCAAGGCTCTAAAATTGCTCGTATTCTTTCAATTAGCTCAAGGCCAGACATCATGTCAGCGTGTTACCATGGGTCAACTCACATTTGAGATGTTAATCCCAAGATACTCCCATCATCTCCTTAAATATTCTCACTGCATTTAGGCAGCATCACTGAGGAACATTCCAGGTCTGTTCTAAAACCTAGTTAGCTGCCTACTGAGATAGCATTTTAAGGCATCATTGGCACAAAGACTGAAATAAATAAGCTTATGTATGTACGTATGTGCTTGTTGGTTGGCTTGCGTTGGTTGGTGTTGGTGTGTGTTTGTTGGTTGGTGTTGATCTGTGTTGGCTGGTTCACAGAATCTGTGAAAATGTGAATAATTTTAACAAAATAAGAGAGATCATACATTTTTTATTTAGTACTGTCCTGAATAAGATATTTTACATAAAATATGTTTACATATACTCCACAAGACAAAAAAGTAGCAGAATTTATTCAAATATCTCCGTTCAAAAGTTTGGGAACCCTTGATTCTTAATACTGTGTGTGGTTACCTGGATGATCTATGACCGTTTGTTTGTGTTGTGATGGTTGTTCATGAGTCCCTTGTTTGTTCTGAGCAGTTAAACTGAACTCTGTTCTTCAGAAAAATCCTCCAGGTCCTGCAGGTTTCAACAAAATAAGACAAATTTGGACTTCTTCATCCTGTTCAAAAGTTTTCACCCCCCGGCTCTTAATGCATCGTGTTTCCTTCTGAAGCATCAGTTAATGTTTGAACCTTTTTTAAACTTACCCAATACAGATGAATGTTTATGCTATTATACTTAGCAGCAGTATTTCAAATCAGTCAGTTATGAGCTACAGTTTCAGTTATTATGCTGTGTTAGCATCTGTCTGCACTAGAAACTTCTAAACGTTTTAGACGGCCATCTTCAACTGGTGCAATGCATCCTGCTGTCTTTTTTCAGCATTTTCGAAGCAGCATGTCAAGCCAGTCAATGAGAGACACCTGTGTTTTGTTCCATTCCATTGCACTCTGTCTAGCTTAAAAAAAAAAAAAAATGCAAGAACGTAAAAGGCCCCTTAGAAGGGAGCTGCCTAGCTTTTTGGAACAGAGCTTCTGCATGCATAATGAATATCTGAGACACTAATGTATCTCTCAACAATGTGGCTGTGTCTGCTATGATTATGAGAGACCTGTAGCAACTTTCCCCCCCCACACACATTTTTAGCATGTAGTTGCTTTACAAGTGGGTATAATTAATTCAGATTAGAAAGCTGCATCTGGCGGTGTCAGTGTGAGACTATGAGAGCACAGCTGGGGTGCTATGCAGTCTGATTTACAGACAATTGTCGCACGTGTGTGTCCACTTTAAAAGAGAGAGAGCCTCTTCATTAAACTGATCAAAGAGTTGTAGAGATATCCAAAGGCTGGACCCAGGGGAACAGCAGCATCATGAGATGGAAAGAGAATATAAACTACACTCTAAAAACTGCTGGGTTAAATATGGACAAAACCAGGGATTGGGTTGTTTTCACCCAGCCATTTTTTTCAACCAATTTTGGATTTATTTTTTAGCCAGCAATATAGTAATATAGTAAAAGGCGTGCTTTTGCTCACCCCCAAATAGGGGCAAATTTGTGGGGTATTTTAAGCTGAAACTTGACCAGACCAGAGACTTATATTACATCATGTGAAAGAGGGCATAAAAGGTGCCTTTTAACCCAACCTGCTGGGTTTGTCCATATTTTACCCAGCTTGGGTTTTTTTAACCCAGCATTTTTTAGAGTGTAGATATGGAAGCAAAGAAAAGTTACAATGGATGACACGGTAAAAAAAATAAATGAATAAAAAGCACATTTTAGTGGTCAAACTGGCCGATGCCCGATATAAAGCTAATTTAGAATACAGGTCTGTCATGTAAGTATACATAAAGTCATATATATATATAGTACAGTCCAAAAGTTTGGAACCACTAAGATTTTTAATGTTTTTAAAAGAAGTTTCGTCTGCTCACCAAGGCTACATTTATTTAATTAAAAATACAGTAAAAACAGTAATATTGTGAAATATTATTACAATTTAAAATAACTGTT
>RJVU01070129.1:3076031-3111566 GCA_003731715.1 Anabarilius grahami
AAGATTTCAATATTTTATTTAAAATGAAAGAAAGAAGAAGAGACTGATAAAACTGGTTGGTGGTTACTGTAATTCACACACATTTTAAAGTGAAAGTGATGTGTCTCATACTCGGAATTTGTGCTCTGCATTTATCCCATCCAAGCGCACACACACAGCAGTGAGCAGTGAACAAACACACACACACACACACACACACACACACACACACCGTGGACACACACCCGGATCAGTGGGCAGCCAATTTTTGCTCCCCCCACTGACAATTCCTGACAAAACCTTTGGGTTACACGTCCGACTCTCTAACCATTAGGCCACGACTGCCCCCATAAAATACATGAATATTTGTTTGTTTCTTTATTTTTTACATTTATTGGAAATGTGAGTTAATTACAATAAAAATCTGCCCTTTTTTTTTTTTTATCAGTCTCTCTCTAGCACTGTCATCACAAAATAAACCCCTTCAGGTTTGTGACCTTGATGACCAACTGATTGGACACTGTCTCACTTGTTAGCGCAGAATGCCGCAACCGACCAATTAGAATCAAGGATTCCAAAAAGCCATGCAACAATATGACAGAATTCCTGATGCAACAGCAGGACAAAAGGATGTGCAGATTTGCTTATGGCATAGCGCACATCTCCTGCTGCGTCCACTGACTGATGGATAACTGACTGAGCATGCTTCAAAGAAATCTACAACAGAACACCTGCTAGGCTGCCTGAAGGGTGTTAAATCAGGGCTTATTTCCCTGGGTTAAGATCTGTAAAATAAAAAGCCATGAAGTCAGTAGAGGATATGAAACTGCAAACACAAGACAATGGGTAAAAACATTTTTTTAAAAATCTCGCTCATTATTGAAACATAAAAATCCTGATATTTCAAACTCTCAAACACACATTTCCTCCATTCGAATATGTGATGAGACATTAACGCCTTCAGGTGTCAAGCGGCACACAAGGTCACGTCAGTTACGTCTAGTATCAACACTAAGACCGGGCAAGTTATCAGCACATAATATAATTACATCAGACACACAGATGACCTGAATCCAATTATCTAAATATAGCCCTTTGTACATACCATATTACATTGCCATTCAATATCAGCTTGAAGCACCATTCAACCTTACATAAATGTCATTTAGCTCTATAAATATGTATATAGACATGTTCTCACATGAACAATTTGCTTATGCTAATGAACTGGTCAGCGAGTGTCATGAGAGCAGATGAATATTAAAAGGAAAAGAGAACTGGTGTTTGATAACCCGACTTTATTAATGGTGCACTCATGATTATAGCTCTTATGTTTAACAAGTTTCACTTCATTTCACACCACATAATAAGACAATAAAATATGGAAGCTGCTAGCACTTTCCCAGTTCTACCCTAAAAGACCACTGCCAGCTTTATTTATTTTTTGACAATTAAAATGTGAACAGATGGGGCTTTGATCAAACTTTGATTCCTGAGTTTACCTAAAGTCTAAGGTTACACTGAAAATGTGGTATTTAAAACCTAAATTAAATCTGGAATTAGGCCATGTTTTAGATCTGAAAGGTATGATGTGCACGCAGTAAATAAATAAAATTCGGATTCTCTACTATTTCTAGATAAGTAATCAAATAAGAAAACTTGTGACACTGATCATGTGAAGTCCTTTGTGCAAAAGGTCAGATTTTCTGCTTCCACTGAAGCACAAGATGGATGTTTGGAAGTCGTTCTGCTTCTGCAGCTCAAGAAGTGCTGTCAACAAAATACAGATTTTCACTTACTTTTCACTACTTTTCACTCAAACTGTCATGCTGACAATATAATTGGCGACAAAGAAATGGTATTAAAATTAGAAATACAGAAGCCTTGTCACTCATGGTCTCAAACCTTTGGATTTCCATAGCTTTCCTCCATCTTTAAAATAAATCAATTTCAAAGCTTTTTGAACTCTGAGATATAAACTCACAATCGTGAGTTATAAAGTCTAATTCTGAGTGAAAAAAAAGACTGACTTTTTTTCTCACAAAAGCGAGTTTATATCTCACAACTCTGACTTTATAATGCAATTCTGACTTTATACCACAATTCTGACTTTATGACTCAATTGCAACTTTATATTACGCAATTTTTTACTTTACAACTCGCAATTCTGACTTTATAACTCGCAATTCTGACATTTCTTCTAGCAATAGCGAGTTTATATCTCAGTTCTGACTTTATAACGCAATTGTTTATATATCGCAATTCTGACTTTATAACTCACAATTGCTACTTCATATCACGCAATTCTGACTTTATTACTCACAATTGCAACTTTGTCACGCAATTCTGACTTTATATCACACAATTCTGACTTACTCACAATTCTGACTTTATATCTTGCAATTCTGACATTTTTCTAGCAATAGCGAGTGTATATCTCAAAATTCTGACTTTACAACTCACAATTGCAAGTTTATCACGCAATTCTGACTTAATAACTCGCAAATGCTACTTTATATCATGCAATTCTGATTTTATAACTCACAAATGCGAGTTTATATCATGCAATTCTGAATTTATATTGCAAATGCAACTTCATATCATGCAATTCTTACTTTATAACTCGCAATTGCGACTGTGTTACACAATTCTGACTGAGTGAGTTAAAAGGTGCGTCCCAATTCACGTACTTATGCACTATTCCATGACGTNTATAATGCAATTCTGACTTTATAACACAATTCTGACTTTATGACTCAATTGCAACTTTATATTACGCAATTCTGACTTTATATCACGCAATTTTTTACTTTACAACTCGCAATTCTGACTTTATAACTTGCAATTCTGACTTTATATCACGCAATTCTGACTTTATAACTCGCAATTCTGACATTTATAACTTGCAATTCTGACTTTATAACTCGCAATTCTGACATTTATAACGCTATTGTTATATATCGCAATTCTGACTTTATAACTCACAATTGCTACTTCATATCACGCAATTCTGACTTTATTACTCACAATTGCAACTTTGTCATGCAATTCTGACTTACTCACAATTCTGACTTTATATCTTGCAATTCTGACATTTTTCTAGCAATAGCGAGTGTATATCTCAAAATTCTGACTTTACAACTCACAAATGCTACTTTATATCACGCAATTCTGACTTTATATCATGCAATTCTGATTTTATAACTCACAAATGCGAGTTTATATCATGCAATTCTGACTTTATATTGCAAATGCAACTTCATATCATGCAATTCTTACTTTATAACTCGCAATTGCGACTGTGTTACACAATTCTGACTTTATAACTCGCAATGGTGAGTTAAAAGGTGCGTCCCAATTCACGTACTTATGCACTATTCCATGACGTTTTTAAGTATAAATAGTGCAAGGTGTGTGTTTACACTGAAAATTCCAAAAAGAAAAAGTACACTTTAAATACCCGGATGATGCACTAAATTAACGGAAAAAATTAAGTGTGGAATTGTAATGATGGGTCAACAGCGTGAGGATCCATTTGCAGCGTCTTTATTAAGACAAGACAGCACAATACAAACAGGGACAAAGCAGTAGCGTAAACAGGGACAGGCTTGGGTCGAGACAGGCGGCAAAGGATCAAGGTCTTACAACAGGCAGGGATTGTGGCAGGCGGCGAGCAAACAAAGTCCAGGAAAACAGGCAGGGATCAGGGTCGGCAGCAAAGGTTCACAGAGGTAAGGCAGTCCAATCGATAACAGGGAAACAGTCCACAAGAAAACGCTCAGAAGTGATCACCAAGGCAAATCAAGACTTCACGGTGCATGGATGCGTGTGTGAGTGTTTTATGGAGTGAGTGTGATGTGGTGCAGGTGTGTGTGCAATCAATCCCAGGAATGAGGGCCTATGGGTAATGAAGTCCAGATAGGAACAAGTCAATATTTCGGTGACGGCTCCCTCCGGCGGCCAGGATGAAGAGCCGCGGGAGCCGTATTCGTGACAGGAATGTTGGACACTTCGTGCACTCAACTATCGCAGCTTTAATTACATAGCGGAGGAGGAGAGGGTATCAGATTCCGCTGTTAAATGACAAAATAACCTTATACAACCCATGCACTACATGGATGAGTACATAGGTACATAGTGTATAGTGTACATAGTGTATAGCTTTCCTGTAGCTCAGTGGTTAGAGCATGGCACTAGCAATGCCAAGGTCATGGGTTCGATCCCAGGGATTGCACATACTCGGATACAAATGTATAGGATAATGCAATGTAAGTCGCTTAATTTGGATAAAAGCGTCTGCCAAATGCATAAATGTAAGTGTGTCGTTTGGGACGCAACTAATATCTCACAATTCTGACATTTTTCTAGCAATAGCAAGTTTATATCTCACAATTCTGACTATAACTCGCAATTGCGACTTTATATCATGCAATTCTTACTTTATAACTTGGGATTGTGAGTTTATATCTCGCAATTCTGACTTTTTCCTCGCAATAATGAGTTTATATCTCACAATTCTGACCATATAACTTGGTGAAATTGGGTTCTGCCACACAGACAGTGGTCAAATTGCTGAAGGTTGACATAGCTGTACTGTTAGATGTCGTATTGTCAACAGTCTTTTGTGACTTTATCATGCAATCCTGACTTTATAACTCACAATTGAGACTATATCACAGAATTGTGACTTTATAGCACGCGATTCTGACTTTTTACTTGCAATAGCGAGTTTATATCTTGCAATTTTGACTTATTTTCTCAGAATTGTGAGATTTAAACTCTCAATTGCAAGTTATAAAGTCCAATTCCCGGAACTGCGAGTTTATATCTCATAATTATGACTTTATAACTCACAATTGCGAGTTTATATCATGTAATTCTGAGAAAAAAAGCTCATAAATAACCTCACTGTAATTGGCCTGTTTGAAAATTCAAGCCAAAATTGCATCACGGTCCCTCGGTGATGTGATACAGCATCAGATGGTCTTGATTATGCCACACACATCGGTGCAGAGATAGACAGCTCCCTTAATCAATTATAGTAGCGCTTATGCATGAGACGAGGCTGACAGCTTGTCTCAGCAAAGGCCTGCGACTCACTGAGACAAAGTGGCTTACGCAAAAGAAAGTGGGAAGATTGAGATGAAAGGAGATGTGTCGCCTGCTTGCCTGGCTGTTTTAAGATTATGCACGGAAAGCATAAGCCCAGAGAAAGGAAGCACAATGGTGCTTTTAGCACTATCGGCCCACATTTAGAGCGACACCCTCGCATAAAGACTGTTCCAGTTTCCAGCAGAGCGATCAACCTGAGAAACACAAGACGGAAATCTGACATGGCCCAAAATGATGAAAAGGTTTAAACGTACACCTGAATAGATGAAACGCCACTTACGGCTTAAACCTTGTTCAGGCCAAAGACCCCGTGGTGGATAGAGAGACAAGGCAGAAACCCATATAGGAAACATACTGTAGAAAACTGAGCTGCATTTTAGCCTGGCCAGGTAAAAGACATGGAATTACTGCAAGAGCATTAACGCAATCATTATTGATACAGGGTAGAAATATCAGCAGCTCAATGCACTTTCATGACCTTGAGGTGGTTTTTAAAGACAAATTAAATTGTAAAACACTTTTTGAAGGCACAGTTATATCCAAACATTTAGCAAAATACATTAAGATGCAAAAATAAATTTCTTCTGTTACACTTCTAATAATAATAAACTTCTGATTATTACCGTTATGTTAGTTTGCACGTGAATAAAAGGCTAAATTAAATCTGTTCATCATATAAAGCGATCGAGTCTCTTCAGAAAATTTGGACTAAACCATTCAACTCATATGGATTTAGTTTTACAATCTCTTTATGAACTTTTTGAAGCGTCAAAGTGTCAGTTGCATAGCTGTCTGTATAGAAATCGCTCAGATTTCATTAAAAAGATCTTCATTTGTGTTTTGAAGATGATCGAAAGTCGTATGGGTTTGTAACGACATGAATAAATGATGAAATAGCACTTGAATGACTGATAGCGTGATCATATAATGTATCGCTAGAGCTAAAGGATGATGGAAAAAATGGATGTGGCGTTAATTGTGTTAAAGGTGCAATATGTAAGAATTTTGCAGTAAAATATCTAAAAACCACTAGGCCAGTGTTATATATTTTGTTCACTTGAGTGCTTACAATATCCCAAATGTTTCCAACTATTTGTAAATCGTGAGAAAATTGCAATTTTAACCAAGGCTCCGGGACGTACGAGGAGTCGCCTGTCAATTGCGTCATACCCGCGTTACCCTCGGTTTCGGGTTTTATTTTGTAGAAACCATGGAAACACCAAAGACGCTTTAAAGGTGCTCTAATTGATCCTGGGTGGAGTAACTTTCTGTTGACATTCGAAGTGTTGTCAAACAAAACAGAGGCTAGCTAGACCCTCCCTCCCTCCTCCTCCTGCCCCTCCCCTCTGTGCTTCCTGAAACAGTCATGAACGCGCATTTAAAATGTAAGTAGCTTGCGTATTGACGCTGCTTGACGGTTATTGGCTGGGGCACTGTTTATTGTTTCAGCTTGTGGCGACTACAGAGACCGCGTTTTTTTACAGTGTGTTCAGGGGACAGGCAGCTAGCGATTAGTGAGGAGATGTTTGCTGTATGTGACAAAAAATGTTTTGGCCTAAAAACGCGTGACATCGCTTAGAGCACCTTTACTATATTACACGTTTTACTAGACAAGGGAACAACTGTTTTTGATATATTTATAGATAGAAAACGAATTATTATTACATAGCTCAACATGTTTAGTCTTATTGTTTAAATCTAATTTTCTTGATTTTTTGAAAGTACCATGCTTTACCATGCCTCAGAGAAAAACACTATTTTGTGAAGTAGCTAACATAGCATAATCAGATGCAGCTTTATTTTTAGTAACAGCAATACAGAATTTTCTCCATCATACAATACGTTTTAAAATTAATTGCATGCCATTTATCAACACAAGCCATCGAGCATTTAATATATTCTAAAATCGATCTAGTTTACTGCAGTGTGCAACAAGTGTCTCACAGCAGCCGCTGAGAGAATGCACAGAGTAACGTTATAACATCATTTTCAACACACTCATATGTATCTAATATGATAAACACAGCTGTGTTACCTCATACTCATGACCGGAAAAGCGGAAGCAGCGCCGGCGACTGTGGCATAATAAAAGTTCCGCTGCTCGCGGCGTGTGCTGCATTCGTCTCTCGCTAACAATCGCTCCAGCGGCCTCGTTCAGCTCCCAAAACACTCGTCCTGCTCTGCTTCATACTACAGTAACGTTAATAATCTCATCCACGAACATAATTTCTTTCCGAGTCCTATTCCAATTATTTTTCACCGGCTGTGAGGTGGAGACCATGTCCCAAGATTCTGTGCTCAAACTTGGCGTCATCAAGCTACGCCTTTGTTTTGAATAGGCTTCTAGCGACCTCTAGCGGACAGAAAATCCTACATATTGCTCCTTTAAATATTTTTTACATGTTATACTGAAAAAAATACATTTTTGCAATTTTTTCTATTTAGCTTTTCCTTTTTTTTCAGTTTTAGTTTGTCATTTTTAGTATGTCATCTAAAATGTATTTTATTTCCTTTAGTTGCCAATGCAATATTTCTCATTGTCATTTATTTTTTTAAAGTTTAAGTTTTTCCATATAATATGGAAAAATAAATAAATAAATACATATTTTTATTTCAGTTTTATTTTATTATTTTATTTTTTATACTTTTTTATGGTTTTTGTTTAAAATAACAACCCTGTTCCAGGACGACGTATAATAAACTGACATATCAAACAGACACACAAGCACAAGAGCACTTTCATCACCTTGATGTGACAATTGCATATTCGAGTCAGCACTTTGCCAAATTATAATCAGCTTTCGGTGTGTTTTGAAAAAGCATACGAGCAGCATTTTTAAAAAGCGCACCGTCTGACTGGATATATAAGTTATGCCAGTAGTGTGAGACAAATTATCTTACGCACAGGGATAAATTACTCAATTACAACATCCCAGCTCTTTAATTATGCCTTGGGTTGGATGCTTCCCTCCCTTTAAATGCTAGAGAAATTGTTCCTCGCCCTAGAGCAGCTAATAATTCTCATTTGCATCACTGGAGAAATTGGCCTTTTAAAATAGAATTTTGTACTCTGATAAAGTCACAGGTATTCAATATTTCTTTTCACATAGTTGCTTTTGCACACATCTAAGTGGTTAACCTTACTCCCAAATAAACTTTGTCTGTAATACTTGGTAATTGCTTTTTGAAGAAGCTAACCCGAAAACACAAACCCCGTCAAGTGCGGGGCAGCGGCCCATGAACGGGTATTAGATGGATAAATGGGTTGCACTATTTTTCTTTCACCATCTGCGTACAAATTCGTTTATTCGACTCACAAAGCACCTATTTAGGGATTGAGGTCATTACAAGCTCAAGTGCTTTCGTTTCAGAGTATGCCAAGCCTGATCTTCTTCCAGAGACCTTCAGAGACTCCATTCCCCTAAAAATAAGACACAGATATATATTGAATCCGAAGCTAAAGGAACAATGCCCATATGCATTATAATCTCCTTGTTAAGCCTGACAGTGACCTCAGTTCACCCTTGGTTTACGGATAATTATAGCACTTACCATGCATTAAGATTAAAACTGACTGACTGCAAACAAAGCCTTAATAATGTTGGAGGAAAGTTCCTATAATGCACCGAGGGGCTGATGCATAATTACATTCTGATGTATGTGGTATTGCTTTAAAATGAAAAGCAAGGCTTGTGGAGTTCCCAAGAGCCACAATCATCCTGAAAACTGCAAAAAAAAGCAACTACTGTGAGAATACTGATATTTGTGTTTCACTGAGAAAAATCTTCCTGAAATCTTGTGCTTGAAAGTGTCAAGAGAACTTGGAGCTAATCAGACTGTAAGAGTGAAAGCGTAGGTGCTGAGATGGAAATATGTAATAGGGTTTCAATGGGATTTCCAATTATATGGAACTATGAAGTGAACATAAAATCAATACTTTGATTTATTATTCATTTAGGTATTCCATTCACGTCAAATATGTATGTTAATGTTTTTGAAAAAAAATACTTTTTATGCTTAGCAAGGCTGTAAAATAGAATAAAAAGCAGTAATGTGAAATATTATTACAATTTAATATTACTGTTTTCTATTTGAATACATTTCAAAATATGATTTATTCCAGTGATCAAAGCTGAATTTTCAGCATCATTACTCCAGTCTTCAGTGTCACATGATCCTTCAGAAATCATTCTAATATGCTGATTTGCAGCACTATAAAAATGCATGGTTGGTTTAACTTAAAAAAAGTAAGTTACCTGGTTGCCTTATAATTTTGAGTTCATTGAAATTAAAAATGTGTGTTAATACACTAATGGAGATTGGTCTAATAAATAGAAACTCAAAATATTATGTTATCTGAACCACATTAATTATCTGTTGATTTGACAAAAGAAAAAAAGCAAATCATAAAAATATTTTTTACAGTGTGTGATCAAAGCTGAATTTTCAGCATAATTACTTCAGTCTTCAGTGTCACATGATCCTTCAGAAATCATTCTAATATCCTGATTTTCTGCTCAAGAAATATTTATTATTATTATTATTATCAGTGTTGAAAACAGTTGTGCTGTGTTCATATTTTTGGGGAAACAATACTTTGTTTAAATGACTAACATTTATTTGAAATATAAATTTTTGTAACATTATAATGTCTTTTTTTGTCACTTTTGATCAATTTAATGTATTATCGCTGAATAAAAGTATTAATTTCTTTTAAAAATAAATAAATAATAAAAAAATCTACCTGCTGACTCCAAACTTTTGAACAGTAGTGTATGAACACAAACATATTTAATATAATGTAAATTAATTAAACTCTAAATAAATAATAATTTTAAACAGACAAGATAACATTTCATTTTCTCACTCCAAAAAAAAAAAAAATCCCATAAATAAGCATTTANTTACAGCTTACTGTAATAGTTTTTAATGCAACTAATACATTTCAAAAAATACGAAAAAAAAAATAAAAATAAAAAAACTACTCTGTTTAAAACAGTTACGGATGAAGTGTTTTGCAGTATGTCACATTGCAGGACATCACTATGATGTTTGTCATGTATTTTGTGCTCTTACATCATTATGCAAGATTCCTCTTGAGATATTTGTATTTCAGTATCATACTCCAAGCACAGATACGATCATGTGGAGTCATTTTATTCCAGAACGGTTCACAGCCTGAGGTTCTCAAGCATGACTGGCTGCAGCATGGGAACAGACAGCTGATTTTTGGTAGGATGAGGAGACCCAGATTTATGATCAGTGAGAAAGCAAGAGGTCATGCCCAGTACAAAAGCATTAAACATGATGGAATCCCATTATTTCTGACTATGTCTCAGCTTGTTAGCATTTTTGTGTTACGTCGGTTTTCTAATAATGTCGTTCTTGCTGTACAATGCGATAATTGTATCTATGCGGAGGTGTTTGGTCATCCGTAAGGGTGTATATGTTTAACAGATGTAATTATGAGTAATGATAGTATTTTAGGTGACTCGAAAGGGCGTAATCGGCCATTTCTCACAATTTTGTTGTTATTATGCCTGCTATATGAATTCTTCTCAGTGTTTCCCACCAGCTGGTAGACATCTTGGAGTCATATTTTGTCCTCAAACAAACTATCACACATGGCATTCATTTGTCATGCAATATCATCCTCTTCCTGTCACACCAGTTCTGCTGCCTTTGATGCTCTAATATTGACATTTTGAAGGAAATTAAGCTGAATTAATTAAAATTGCAGTTGTTTTCTTCATAAATCTTTAACATTCACATCATATGTCACATTCAGCACAAGTAGCGTAGCCTTTGTAGTTGTAGTTATATTATCACAAAAATAAGCCATTCAAACACACAAAATATGATAAGATGGATCAGATGGAAGTCTAGGGCATCTGTTGCATGTTGTATTGTCCATCTGACTAAAATCGTAGCAGTGTAAGAGGTAACGCATTACAAGTAAAGCAAAGTAACGTAATCAGATTACTTTTTCATGTAACAAGTACACTGTAAACCCTAACGCTCAAAATAATTAATTGGTTTGAGTAGGGCAAACTCAAATTAAACAAATTAGTTCAGTCAAATTAACTTTTATGAGCATTTAGAACTTTCTTTTTCTTTTGAACCGACACATTTTAAGTATTCTGAATGAGTTCAGCTCCAGCCCTGCTCAACACACCTGTTTGTAATTATCAAGTGCTCCTGGAGATCTTAATTAGCAGATTCAGGTGTGTTTTATCAGGGTTGGAGCTAAACTTTGCAGCTAGGTAGATCTCCAGGAACAGAGTTGGACACCCCTGATTGACCCTGCGTTCCATTCGGAAGGGCTCATCCCTATGCCCTAATCCCTTCAAAGTGTTTCCCCTTCAGAGTGAGAGCTTGGAAGGGATGAAGGGTGTAGGGGTAAAAAAAAAAACTCTTCTTTTGAAACGCACTTCAGCGTCATCTTAACGAGACAATCAAAGAGGAGTGTATTGTGCAAGCTGCGCCCTTTGTTTAACGTTAGTTTTTTTATTTACTTATTTTAGGTTTATCGCACCATGTATATTGTATCTATGTATTTTAAATATTTGAATGGACTGATAAAGGGAGCTGTAAAGTATTTTTGTTGAAGTACAATGTCGTTTTGACCATAATAATCTACCAAATCTAACTCGTATAAATATTACAGTAGTACAGAAAAATATTATACATACCTTTATAGTTAAAATCGAACTCCGAACCTCCTGTACCCACTCTGTGACGTCAAACAACTTCCCTGTGCAAAGGATCATGGGGGCCCGAAAGTGTCCATCAGTTGTACCCTTCGAAATCCTTCATTCCGAAGGGCCCTTTGAAGTGGCCAGTTTTGAGCACTTTGGTTTGGAACGACCCTTCAACACGGCGGCCATTATTATTTTCACTCCGAAGTGCCCTTCGGAGGGCGATATATCCCGTTTGGAACGTACCGTTAGACAATCTTAAATTTGACTGAAACTGGGCTTTCCCAGCATGCTTTGCCATTACACTCGAAATGGAGAAATGCTCAAATTAAGTGTTATATAATGTTTTTTTGTGCAAGATTAATGTTAAGTGGGGGATTTATAGTGTTTAATGCTTTGCTAATTTAGAAGAGTTTCTGCTTTGTGGTGTTTTTTTTTTTTTTTTTTTTTTTTTGGGGGGNNNNGGGGGGTCCCATTATGGTGACAAACAGGTATTTTTCCTACCCTGATTTTAGCCCTCTTGTTTGAACGCTCTGTTTTAAGGTGCGTGTCTGCTGAGAGACCTCAGTGTAAACGGCCACTGCTGTGATTGGCTAAAATCTTTGCCTATGAAATAAATAAGTATTACTCTCTCGAAAACTTTTAGCACATTTTTACTATTACAGCTCTCAAGGTTAACTAATCATGAAAAGTGTTGCATTACATTTAGATCTATGACATATTTAGATAGTGGCATGAAAGGTTGCAGTGATGAACACTGTTATTATTGTTAATATGTAATTCATTATTTCCAGGAGCTCATTGCTTCTACTTTCAATTAAACTGCTAACAGTGATTGTAAATTAAATTGCCTAAATTATTACATTGTTAGCTAACTGCATTCTCTAAACTGTAAAGCTGACATGCATTCTCTGTAAAGCTGCTTTGAAACAATATGTATCGTGAAAAGCGCTATACAAATAAATGTGAAAAAAGAAACACTGTAGCTGATCACAGACATGTTGTTGAGCGCATGAAAGCAGTGATCTCGTCATTACAACTCGATTTCTGCAAGCTAACGAATGCTTTTATCTTAACTAACAGTGCAACAGTGTAACTAAGAGATTCATTGAATAAAACAGGTGAACTGATAAACTCGTGCTGTTTGATTGACAGCTCCAGTGATTGTAATAGGAGCGTTCTTTGATCGCTTTCTACATATAATCTAATCACCATTTAAATAACAGATTAATTTATCCTACTAAGAGAAACAACATGAAGTTTGATTTACTGACACATAGACAAAGAACATCTGACTGTACATGAATCATTACATATCAGATCAGGCATTAGAATTAACACAGTTACTTACATGTTGCATGACTGTCGAGTCCATATTGTAAAAAGTCTGTTTGCAAAGCCTGCGCAAAAATGCGATTGATTTACCAAAGAATCCACAGTGAAATGTACCGAATACAAATAAATAAAGCTCAACTGAAAGATTCACATTGTTGAAAATAAATAACCATATTCCTAGCATTAGGATCCTTTGAAAGGTAATGTTAATTTTGTCCTGTATCGCTCTTCTGTCTTCCTCATCTCACTAACATGCCAGTGGGTTGGGCTAACGTTGCAATGATGAAGTAGACGTTGGTTTCTTCTGCGGAGGTTGCGTTTCACCCATCTATAGGCACATTCCATGATCAGTCGTTCGATGGGCCTGGTATCAATACAAGCTTTTATTGGACTAACAAGGAAGTGTTCAGTTCTGAAACTTACAGAATATTCTTACAGTGTACGATGACCTCCTATATATCAAAAGCTCAAGGATAAGTTGATTTCTCAGTTCATGACCCCTTTAAGATGTCGGCTCCGATAGCCTCGTGGGCAGCGTGCCGACATATAGCATCATTGAGCTTAGGGCAACCCGAGTTTGAGTCCTAGCTCGCAGACCTTTCCTGATCCAGTCCCCCTCATTACTGATTATCGTTTTTTTTTTTTTTTTGAGTTTTGATAACTTATTCGGGTTTACAGTGTAAAGTAATGCATTACTTTTAAATTTACAACAAAATATCTGAGTTACTTTTTCAAATAACACAAATTACGCAAATGACTGTTTTCCCATGTACTGACTGACACCTCTCCTGTCCCCATGTTGAGAGAAATTGTGAGTAATAAAATTAGATAATAAAGTGAATCCTTATTTCATTTTTGGTTTGAAAGGACCTTTACATTTGCCAAAAATATAACTTTTTTTTTATTAACCCCTTCCCTGCCATTGATGGAAGTCATCATTTATGAAACAAAGCTTCCTGCCATTCACAGAATTTTCCGTTATATGGTAGGGGGCGCTATTACGCATCTTCTGAAAGACTACAAAACACAGAAGAATTAAATGATTTAATTAAATGTTGACCCAGGACGAGGTAGGACTGTGTAAGCTTTGGGGGTGTTGATGGAAGCGATTTACTCCATCTATGTTTTGATCATCATTCTGAATCCGATCTGGACGTAGTCTTTGACAAAAGTGCAATTTTCTCAGCTTTTTTCATGCCAAATATTGTTTATTCTAGCATGAAGCTAGAATAAAACATTTTGTTGTTGTTTAAAAGCCTGTTGTTTTAAAGAGTCTCTGTTCTTTCTTTTGATATATTACATGTTCAGATATTCATACAACAACATATTGTGGGAGCCATGAAACTTTTGTGAAAATGATAAAAGTAAAAATAAAAAATAAAAATCCTGACACTGGCTGGCAACTTTTGTCAGAAACGCTGGTGTGGAAAGAGTTAAAAAAACAACAAGCAAGTCCAGTCCACATGAGAAAAGGTAACCCAAAAGTAATGTAACATTAGACCTACTTTCCAGAAAAAAAGTAACTAAAAAACACAATTAGATACTCTTTAGGGAGTAACTCAATATTATAATGCATTACTTTTAAAAGTACCTTTCCCAACACTGACCATAACTCTGAACACATATAAAAGGCCACACAATTTGAGGTATAATTCATGGTGTGGGGTGTGCTTAAAAAAAAAAAAAAAACCCTAACCGCAAAAGTGAGCAATAAGTGATGCTTGCCTTAGCAAACACCATTAAATAATGCTGTACGTGTGCAATTTATGTTTTGCAACCAAACACAAAATATGTGCAAGCATACCAACACATGCAATATAAGGCCTGAGCATGTGCCAGCTGGGGTTTTAAAAATCAGTATTTTATTTGCATCTTAAACATTATCTCAGCAACCAGAGCTCAGCAGCACAGCATTCATACCAAACTACCAATATGCAAATGTTGCTCATAGACTGTTTACAAATAATTCCAAATTATGTGATCGTGTTCAATTTAGACATCTTCTCATAAAGAAGGGAATGAGGTGGATGACTTGATGTGGTATTTCGACTCAGTTATTTTATGAGGAAATGTGAAGCATTTTGCAGCAGAGGCGACAACAGAGGCACAGAGAAACATGATTGCATAACATCTACCAAAAATGACTTTTAGCCCCTTATGCTATTTTAACCACAGAAATGTAATACATTTAATTGTATTTGTCACACCTCAAATGTGACAAATACTTGCCTCTAGTAATTATGTGCCAGCATTTTTTAGAGTGTGATATCTACCAGAACATATACATAGCAAATCATAAATATCATGAGAATTTATTGCTCGTTGTGCTTTTGTCAAGCACCAACACTTTGAACAAGAACAGGTTTTATTTTAAATATGACTAAAACTAACTGACACAACAGCTTGAATGCCCCATGCTGCTTGGCACAGACAATGCGCTGCAAGTAAATCAACCTGTGAGTATCTTGTCTTTCTGACTGTAGCATCTGTTCTGCTGAAAAGTCTCAAATGTGTAGTTATTCACTGCCAGCTGGATGCCACATTTACTATAAACATTCCCAAAATATTTTCATTGACTTGCTTTCACTTCACAGGACTCTGTGTAATCACTGCAATATGGTCATAATGCGGCGTATTTTCATTGAGAAATGATTCAGGTTAATTACTTGAGATAATTAGTGTAATGGCACCTAAAATTGGTTTCAGAGACATGCTGTTATTTATTTATTTATTTTTCAGGTTTGAAAGGACACAATAAATTCTGCAAAGACTTTAAAACATGAATTCACTCAAATATGAAAATTGTCATTCTTTACTGTCAGTATTATTTGTACTAGTCAGTGAAAACTGAGGCTTACAAGTAAAAAAAAAAAAAAAGGACACAAAAGCAACATACAGTGGGTACGGAAAGTATTCAGACCCCCTTAAATTTTTCACTCTTTGTTATATTGCAGCCATTTGCTAAAATCATTTAAGTTCATTTTTTTTTCCTCATTAATGTACACACAGCACCCCATATTGACAGAAAAACATAGAATTGTTGACATTTTTGCAGATTTATTAAAAAAGAAAAACTGAAATATCACATGGTCCTTAGTATTCAATCCCTTTGCTGTGACTCTCATATATTTAACTCAGGTGCTGTCCATTTCTTCTGATCATCCTTGAGATGGTTCTACACCTTCATTTGAGTCCAGCTGTGTTTGATTATACTGATTGGACTTGATTAGGAAAGCCACACACCTGTCTATATAAGACCTTATAGCTCACAGTGCATGTCAGAGCAAATGAGAATCATGAGGTCAAAGGAACTGCCTGAAGAGCTCAGAGACAGAATTGTGGCAAGGCACAGATCTGGCCACGGTTACAAAAAAATGTCTGCTGCACTTAAGGTTCCTAAGAGCACAGTGGGATGGTTGTCAATGGTTGACTTTCTACAACTTTCTCCCATCTCCCGACTGCATCTCTGGAGCTCAGCCACAGTGATCTTTGGGTTCTTCTTTACCTCTCTCACCAAGGCTCTTCTCCCCCTATAGCTCAGTTTGGCTGGACGGCCAGCTCTAGGAAGGGTTCTGGTCGTCCCAAACGTCTTCCATTTAAGGATTATGGAGGCCACTGTGCTCTTAGGAACCTTAAGTGCAGCAGACATTTTTTTGTAACCTTGGCCATATCTGTGCCTTGCCACAATTCTGTCTCTGAGCTCTTCAGGCAGTTCCTTTGACCTCATGATTCTCATTTGCTCTGACATGCACTGTGAGCTGTAAGGTCTTATATAGACAGGTGTGTGGCTTTCCTAATCAAGTCCAATCAGTATAATCAAACACAGCTGGACTCAAATGAAGGTGTAGAACCATCTCAAGGATGATCAGAAGAAATGGACAGCACCTGAGTTAAATATATGAGTGTCACAGCAAAGGGTCTGAATACTTAGGACCATGTGATATTTCAGTTTTTCTTTTTTAATAAATCTGCAAAAATGTCAACAATTCTGTGTTTTTCTGTCAATATGGGGTGCTGTGTGTACATTAATGAGGGAAAAAAAGGAACTTAAATGATTTTAGCAAATGGCTGCAATATAACAAAGAGTGAAAAATTTAAGGGGGTCTGAATACTTTCCGTACCCCCTGTATATGCAAGTTCCGAAATCATACAATAGCTTTGTGACAAAAAAAATCAGTTGTTATTCACCCAAAAAAGTTGGTGTATTCATGAGAGAAGTAGCAACATCTGATTTTACAATGAATCATTTGATTCTGTTCACAAAACTGGCATGAATGATAGTATTATGAATCAAGTATAACTCGTCAACTCAATTACCCAGTCATTAACAGTTCATTGAACGTGAAGATAATCGGTGAATAACTTAGTAAATGTCAGTCTGTTCCTCACACAAAGCTATTATCAATTCAGAACACTAGAAATGTAGGGCAAAAACCATATGAACTATTTAATATAATTTCTTAGGTGCTTTGAAAGCTTGAAAGCCTCAGTCCCCATGGAAACCAACAACATGAAAAGCGACCAGCTCTACTGTTCAAAACTTCTCCTTTTGTGCCCCACAGACTAAAAAAAAAGTCTTACGGATATGGAAAGTGAGCAAATGATGACAGAAGTTTAATTTTTAAGTGAACTGTTCCTTTAACATCAATATTTGATGCACATTCTCATGTGAGCGGTAGTGGTATTGGCACAAAAAACCAACGGAGGTCATGTGACTGCTCCATTTAGTCCTTTCTCATTAAGAACGGTATGTGGTGGTCGTTTTGATGTGGCGCTTGCAACTTATTCCATATGATGAGATTTGGCTTCTTTCCCGAGGCACGCTAACAATTCATAGCAGAGACCAGAGCAGTGCAGAGAAAAGCATGATGTTTGGTAGAGGTCACAGGTAGTTTGTTCAGGGGATTGTGGGTACTTACATTATTTACAGACATAAATGTGCAGTGATGTGATTATGGTCTTTTGCCAGAGCTCATTGTATTACTTATGTGTGTTGTTTATTAATGATATAATGAGATTCAATGACCTCCCTTGCAAAGGTCACTAATGCTTTTATATTCCATAGTTAAACATGCAAATCCTAGCTGACACTGTCGCTTTCAAACACACTGTTGTTGAAGCAGAGTTGCAGAGTTCTATATTAAACTGTGGACTTGTACTTTTAGGGAACTGTATATATACACTTGTGAAGCATTTCAAAATACACAACTCAACTGAACACAGCTCTTTTAGAGTATTTCATTTATTTATTCATTTGAATTCATTTTCATTATTTTTATTGCCATAGCAGCATCAAAGGCTGCATTTATGGCAATAAAAAAAAATAATAAAAATAAATAAATAAATAAATAGAGCATACTTTGTATTGCCATATCAGCATTAAGGGCCATCATAGTATTAAACAAACAAACAAACAAACAAATTTAAAAGTGCTTTAGAAAAGTTAGTTAATACATTTTTATTGCCATATCAGCATAAATAGATAAATTAATTGAAATAAATAAATAAATTAGCTAATTAATAAAAGCTCTTTAGAGTATTTAGTTAATATATTTTTAATACTACATCAATAAATAAATAAAGTTATTTATTTTGTATTGTCATATCAGCATTAAGGGCTATCATAGTATTAAACAAAAAAAAAAATAAATAAAAAAAAAAATTGAAAAGTGCTTTAGAAAAGTTAGTTAATAAATTTTTTATTGCCATATCAGCATAAATAGATAAATTCATGGAAAAAATAAAAAAATAAATAAGTTAATTAATTAATAAAGCTCTTTAGCGTAGTTAGTTAATATATTTTTTTTACTACATCGGCATAAATAAATAAATAAAGTTATTTATTTTGTATTGTCATATCAGCATTAAGGGTTATGTTAATGGTAACAAACAAACAAATAAATAAATAAATGTTGTTTAATCACATAAGTAGACAAAAATGTCCTTAAAATCAAATGAACTGCACATAGCCAAAAATATGCAAAAGTATTAAGAATTATTATTATGTATAGAAAAAGTGACAACTTTGTCTTCTAAACATCTTTTGGTTTCATGCTCTCAGCAACCAATAACTCACCACACAAAACAAATTGTGCTCTGCATTAACCTTATTTTATGGCTTTATCTCTACTTGAAAATAACTTCAATTGATTGGGAGCATTAATCTTAGGTTTATCGCTTCACACATTGCCACAAGTTTATCACATATCTCATTTTTCCTCCATATCCTGCAGCCTATCTTACTAATCTGAGCTTCCACCAAGTGCTTGATGAATTTGCAGCAAAATCTGATTCGATTGGTTGTCCGGCCTGTGACATTAACAACAAAGACATGGAAAGTGTTTTGTCTTTCCTTTTAGTGAGTGATAAGCAAACTTAAAGGGATAGTTCACCCAAAAAGGAAAACTATCCCATAATTTACTCACCCTCAAGCCATGCTAGGTGTATATGACTATCTTCTTTCAGACGAACACAATCAGAGTTAAAAAATGTCCTGTCTCTTCCAAGCTTTATAACGGTAGTGAATGGTGCTCCTCATTTTGAAGTTATTTTAGAAATAAAATATATTTTTATTTAAATATGGATATTTTTCTTACAAAAAAGAAAAACATAAAAACATTTGCTTCACTTCAGAAGGCTTTTATTAACCCCCTGGAGCAGTATGGATTACTTTTATGATGGATGGATGCACATTTTTGGACTTCAAAATCTTGAGCCCCATTCACTACTATTATAATGCTTGGAAAGGCCAGGATGTTTTATAATATAACTCAGACTGTGTTCGTCTGAAAGAAGATAGTCATATACACATATAGGATGGCTTGAGGGTGAGTAAATCATGGGATCATTTTTATTTTTGGGTGAACTATCCCTTTAACTAAACACAGTTTTATCAGCTGCACTTTATTATTTGCATCAAACAATGTCTGTGACCCCTGCAGGACAGAGCAGTTGAGATCCACTGCTTTAGAGTGTCCTTGACAGATACAAGAAGCATGTGATGCTTCTGTGCCCAAGAATGATGTGATCATAATGCAGTATCCCATGATACTCGCTGTGGTCTCATTCTGTTTAAAGAAGAGTCTGAAGGAGAGAAACATTCCTCGGGCTAAATTTAAAACCAAAAACCTGACCTGGGGAATCGACTTTGGAGGGCAAACATCTCATCAAAGATACACAAAATAAATGATTCAGTCTTGTGGTAATCACAAAGCAGGCTCGATTCCTGCAGAAGGTTTGCCTCTGGATGTGAGCTTTCATTTAGTCGTATTGGGAAGCTCAGCTTGACCTGGGTAAAGCCCCAGGCGATTCAACCACAAAGCTAATTGCGTGCAGTAGGGAGATTGAGTGCCTTTGACCACCCAACCCTATGAACTACAGCTGAGAGCTGACTTCTGCTACAGATATAGGCTGAAAAGCAGGATTCAAGGGGGAATTCGCTAAAGTCAAGCTACTTTGGTGATATTTCAATGAAAAAAACCTGAAACCAGTTCACTAACCAACTCCAATGCAGTTCTACCATGCACTAAATGCAATGAAACACAACATGTGTATTTAGATTAACTCATTGTCACTGATTTAAGAGAAAACTGCATGCCTTATTCACAAAACTGGTGCAAATAATGTTGCACACTATATTTATATATATATATATTTTATTTATTTTTTATTTTTTTTTGAAATTGTAAATAAAACAGACTATTTGAGTATATTTTACAAGAAAATACTATTTCGGTTTTTCCATTTCGAAATTTCTTTCCATTTCTTTGTAATTGGTTGTGAAATTTAGTACACTGTAAAAAAAATATTTTCATGATTTATCATCACAACATTTTTTTCTTTTGTCAGATCAACTTAGTTAATTAATGTAGTTCAGATAACATAATATTTTGAGTTTCTGTTGATTAAACCAATCGCTTTCATTGTATTAACTCAAAATTTTAAGGGAACCAGGTAATTTTTTTAAGTTTAACCAACAGTGTAGCAATTTCTGAATAAAAACTGTTTCTAAACAAATTTTACTTATTGTAGTAATAACAGTAAATAATTAAATAAACCAAACCCTAATCCTAACCCTTTAAGTAAGTACATGTTGTCATTACTCAGTACTTAATTAATAATTTCTCTGTAAAGAACACCTTAAAATAAAATGTAACCTTTTTTTTCTGTGCACAACACAATTATATATATAAATAAAGATGTGTTTTGTATGCATTTCCTAGCAGTTATTGATCAAATGATAGAGAAAAGCATTACAACCTCAAATATTTATACATGCAATTTAGTCAAACGGACTTTCTCCATTTGATTTCTCCATCTTTAGTGAACCAAGTATTAAAACAACTCAGATAATGCATAAGTGAATTCCCCCCCACTCAGTTTTAGTTGTGCTTCGTTTAACAAACGACATCTCCCGTGAAAAGCACTAGCATGATTTTTTAATGCCCCTGAATAAAATGGCCCCTTGTGGGAAATGAAAGCTGGCTGAACAAGGGTTAAATGTTAGACCACCGACGCACGAACAAAGACGGGTACACTTTGGCTGAACTGTGTGGAACAGTAAAAGGCAATTCTTTGACTTCAATATGTCATCGCACACTGAAAGGAATGATGCTTGCAAGGTTGTTGTCCAGCTATATCAGTGTTAGGTTTACTGTACTGTTGTCAGTAAACCTTGTTTATCTACACTTCTCATTTATCTTTCACTATGCTGTCAGCTGAAGAAGAAGAAGAAAAAAAATTATAATAATAAAACACACAATCCTGGTATCAGCCCTGATACTAAACATCCACTGACCTTGCCAGCCTAAGATTCTGATCACTTTTACAAAAAAGTACCATAGTAATATGCATTTTCGACACTAGTTTGATGGTAATATAGTATTTATTTGAAGTACCTTGGAATTACCAAGTACCATGTACTATTATTTGCAAACTACACCGATCAGGCATAACATTATGACCACCTTCCTAATATTGTGTCGGTCCCACTTTTGCTGCCAAAACAGCCCTGACCTGTCGAGGCATGGACTCCACTAGACCTGTAAGTTGTGAGTTGGAGCCTCCATAGATCGGACTTGTTTGTTCCACACATCCCACAGATGCTCAATTGGATTGAGATCTGGGGAATTTGGAAGCCAAGTCAACACCTCAAACTCATTGTTGTGCTCCTCAAACCATTCCTGAAGCATTTTTGCTTTGTGGCAGGAGCATTATCCTGCTGAAAGAGGCCAGAGCCACCAGGGAATACCGTTTCCATGAAAGGGTGTACATGGTCTGCAAAAATGCTTAGGTAGGTGGTATGTGTCAAAGTAACATCCACATGGATGGCAGGACCCAATGTTTCCCAGCAGAACATTGCCCAAAGCATCACACTGCCTCCGCCGGCTTGCCGTGGTGCTAGTGCATCCTGGTGCCATGTGTTCCCCAGGTAAGCGACGCACACACACCCTCCAATCCACGTGATGTAAAAGAAAATGTGATTCATCAGACCAGGCCACCTTCTTCCATTGCTCCGTGGTCCAGTTCACCTGTCAGTGGTCATAATGTTATGCCTGATCGGTGTAAACATGTCTGCTTTACACTTTTCACACGAGGGTGACAAAGAAACATGGAGTAATATAACAATACAGAGTGGGATGTGTCCCAAACAAGTCACAACGAGGAAAGGGTGTAAAAGGGTATTGTTATTGTTTAAGGTTGTCAAGGAATGTCCCAACTTGCCACATAACTAACCTTCTGGCTATTTTGCAAAAATATAGCTCATCAAATCAAAATTTAGACATTGAGGTTTTATAATGTTAGTTTTACTATTCTATGGTCATCAATTTCCAAATAAACAAAGTACAGTCTATCTGTGAATAACTGAATTAAGTAAGCAAATTTTGACCAAAAGGACAGTAAAAACAGTAATATTGTGCAGTGTTACAATTTAAAGGATTAGTTCACTTCTGAATGAACTTTTAATCACCCTCATGTCATCCAAGATGTTCATGTCTGTCTTTCTTCAGTCGGAAAGAAATTAAGGTTTTTGAGGAAAACATTCCAGGATTTCTGTCCATATAGTGGACTTCAATGGGGTTCAACGGGTTGAAGGTCCAAATTGCAGTTTCAGTGCAGCTTCAAAGGGCTCTACACGATACCAGACGAGGAATAAGGGTCTTATCTAGCGAAACGATCGCCATTTTCTAAAATAAATAAAAAAATATACTTTTTAACCACAAATGGTTGTCTTGCACTGCTCTGCGATGCGCCGCGCATTACGCTGAAAGGTCACGCGTGACGTAGACGGAAGTATCGCGGTGGGAGAAAAACTTCATCTTATTCTCCCCCAACTTCAAAATCGTCTGATATCGTTGTTTTACCTTTTTTTTTTTTTTTTTTTGGGTAAAGGGCGTTTGGCTTAATCATTGCATGTTCACTTTGAAGACACTGGATCGGTATTTCCGCCTACGTCCTGGCATGACCTTTGTAATGTGATTACATCATGCATGGCGCATAGCAGAACTAGTGCAAGACAAGCATTTGTGGTTAAAAAGTATATACATTTTTATTTTTTTTAGAAAATGACTGATCGTTTCACTAGATAAGACTCTTATTCCTCATCTGGGATCGTGTAGAGCCCTTGGAAGCTGCACAGAAACTGTAATTTGGACCTTCCACCCGGTGAACCCCACTGAAGTCCACTATATGGAGAATAATCCTGGAATATTTTACTCAAAAGTAAAAAAAAAAAACACACACACACACACANTCAAAAGTAAAAAACACACACACACACACACACACACACACATTTACTTTCATAAAATGTTTATATATGATATAAATCTACATATTGTATATAATAATATAAAATCATATTGTGCTTGAAGTGCTATAATTATTGCCAGCTGATACCATAACTGTACCTGCCGCAGAATTTTTGTAGGGGCCGAAAAACTATTTTTGATGTGGCTTATGCAGTTCAGCGGCAAATTTACAAGCAAAACAAAAATAATGAAGATTTAAATGCAGTGGAAGGAAAGCTCTTGGGAAATGCGACTTCTTGCAAGCGTGCATCGGAAATCCTTTCAATCGCTAAACAATGCATCATTATCATCCACTCCGTGCAAATCAATGACTCTTGCAAAATCGCTCAGTTTGCCGGTTCCTAATCAAGGGTCAAGATAAAGATGGATAACATTTAAAAAAGCAACATTCTCAGACAGCAGAACTTGAATATGATAAATGAAGTATCACTTGGCAATAATTCGATTCTGTACATTAAAAGGTAACTGGCAGGAACCTGACCCGGGAAAAAGTGACTGCTTCAATTAAACAGCTACATTTTCTTGCCACAGGCGAATACTTGACCTTGCTGGATTGCAGGACAATTGCCACCAATAAAGAATAGTTTGAAGGCAGTTATTTTCACACAGTCTGAATGATGGCTCTAAATTATTTTTCATTAAGACCAGCCCTTGCCCTCAGCTCCTATACGAACAGAGAATTAGCACCCTTGGTTATAATGCGATACATCTACAGTATCCTGCGACATCTTATAGCCATCTTAAAAAAAATAACAGAGGATCCACACAAACCTTGCAGCATATGAAACTCAGTTTGTGTGGAAATCAGCTTGGCAAAGCAAGAAAAAGTCAATTGTGATAGATGTTAAAGCACGTATCATTGACTAAATGTGATTTGAACAGACAGCACCGGACATCCCGCTAGACTGAAAACACACGCCAGAGTCGACAGACCGGAGCAGCTTCACCCAGGGGCGTGAACTTTCTCGCAGCCTCTGTCTTAATAAAACAGCATTTGTGAAGTGAATGATGCGCCAGCAGCAACACCACGCAGCTCACTGTGTGTTCGGGGAGGGCAGGAGAATGAAGTGATTAAGGAACTTACATGTGCAAAAGGAACTCCAATATTTTTTATTATTTAATGTTAATAAAACAACAAAAGACAAGGAAATCACTCACTGCTTTTGACTGAATAGCTAATTTTTACAGAGAAGATTATATACAATGAAAAAATACCTGAAAAACCTGAAAGCACCGTTTATTGTATTTGTATCTTTTCTCTAATGTATTTATTTGTGCTATTTCTTGTAGTTTGATTATTTGTTTTTATTTTCTTTACTTTTGTGAACGTGAGCCTAAAACCGCGATAAAAACCGAATAATTTGAACCGTTACATCCCTACATATCTATCTGTCTATAAAATATGTTCTTTTAACTTCTTAGAGCACATGAGGTGAGAGCAAAAGTTTGTTAGTCCTTAATGAAATAAAATTTTAAACGCATTCAACATGTTTGTCAAGACTGACACTGTGTTCCTGATTGAGATACATGCAGCAGAATTTTCATTTTACCAATAATGAAAAACAACACAGTTTGTCTCTATAAATCATACTGCTGGTCCCCAGTATTTTTCTGGTCTTCTAATATATGGATTTTCCCCCTTCAAATAGCTATGAATTCAATACTTTTGATTTATTATGGTAGAATGAGCCAGAGCGGTAAATGAACTTGTCTAAAAGCGATGTCAAGAATCCTGTATCCACATGCGTTTAATGACGCAAACCATTTCAAGGCAGACGGAAGGTGAGAATTCAATCATAACAACACTGTAGGGAGTTACTTTGCACAGCGTGGTGTGCTTCTGTCACTTTTAGTGTATAATTACCATTAAAGACACAGACATGCCACACCGCGCACAGCATGCGTGTGTGTTTGTGTTAACTGCTATAAAGAAATAGCTGGTTATGCAAGGCAGCCACTCTTTGCCACCTCTGTAATTAAGATGGTCTTTGCCACAGCAAGTGTGCAGATATTGAGGCAAAATGTTTTTTTACTTTGAAAAAAAAAAAAAAAGTCTCTGACCAGCACCTTCAGTGGCACTACACATAACAAATTCACTGGTTATTCCCTTGAAATATGCATGTGGCAGTGCTACACTGAAAAGAAACATAGAGGCATTAAAAATGCATGGCAGTCCCTGTACTGTCTTTGTGGCTCTTCCGTTTTGGAGGTAACAAGCCAGGGAATTCGGGATGTGGTGACTCAGTTTTGCTTAGCACATCCTCGCCTAGAGTTGAGGAAGGGAAAGTGTCTTTGAAAGTCTGGGAGTGCAAACCAAGCTACCTTTCAAGTTTGGTAAATTAAAAAAAAAAAAAAACTGGAAAAAAAATTTATCTACATCAGTATGATGTAGGCTCTGTTCCAAAAACTGTTCCATCTCTACCTTCTAAGGTACAGTGAAATTAGACCTCATAAATGAATGATTTGAAAAGTTTACAACGTCATACTCCAATGAGCATAAAAATATGTAGCACACACAAATAAAAAAAATAATCATATAACAAAAAAAATAAATATGGAATAATAAATAATTAAATCATTTAGATGAGCCTGTTTTTACATTTTGGTACCGAATAAACTATAAATATATTAATATTCAAATGTTTTCCTGTCATATGGAAGTGTTGCAATGCATTCTTGGAATGCCTTTTCAGTAAATGATACATTTGGTGTCATTTTTTATTTTACCCAAAAAAATATTGTGGATAAATTATGTTCTTTTGAACTTTCTATTGATAAAGAATCCTGAAGAAGAAAAAAAAAACGAATCACAGTTTCCACAAAAATCTTAAGCAGCTGTTTTCAACATTGATAATAATGTTTCTTGAGCAGCAAATATTAGATATTATTATTCAGTATTAAATATTAGAAACGATTTCTGAAGGATTATGTGATACTGAAGACTAAAGTAAAATTCAGCTTTGATCGCAGGAATAAATTATATTTTCAAATATATTCATAACAGTTTTTTTTATTAAATAAATGCAGCTTTTTGTTTCCAATATATATTTAGTTCAGTGCAAAAAGACTAGATGTTGTTTTAGCATATATTTTCAGTTTGTATTGTGATAAAGAGTCTGAAAAATAAATATGGATGGTCATTAAAACATTGCCAAAACAAAGCTGGTGGTGGCCTAAGACTTTTGCGCAGTATGTATTTTATTATTTATGTATATATTTATATTACCGGACACATGGATGCCTGCTTATGTACTCATTTATCAAATGGTATATTAAAACAAAAAGCTCTATGCAAATTCAGTTCTTGTTGCATTTGATGCTTATGAAATATGACACATTGTAACAGGTTTTGTAACAAAACGGCTTCTCTAAGCACAACAGAAGCATCTGTCACAGTGAATGTTGTATTTGGCATTATACGTAGGCTGCAAAAAATCCTATTGAACATTATTCAGCACAATAATGTCCAGAGAACAATCCTGAATGGATAATAGCACAAATTGAAGCAGGCTTATGGAAAATTTGCATTCAGGGAACTTACATTTCTGAATTTGAGGTCATTTTTTGCACAGCAGGTTATGTGCTGTTATTACCAAGAAATATTTTAGTGCCAGTATTAATTTCCTTAATATACTTGAAAAGCAGCATGAAAAGATGGCGCTAGTAAGACGCTAATTAGTTTCTCTCTCCTTTAACAGTGTGATATCTGTAAATTATGCAAAACATTAGTATGATGGATCTGCATTATAATTTGAATGAACTTTGGAAAAGACCTTTGTGGTCAGTTGTCAATTAAATTATAATCCTCACAACAGATAACCAAAGGTCACCTGGAGAAAAGTTAGCACAGGTTTCATTGAAAATGTAGTATTTTATATGCCTATGTATTTCCATAAGAGAGCTCAAATTGCCAGGAAAAAGACATTTATCAGAGTAAACTACCTAGTGTTTTTCAGACAACTGAGAAATTTAATCATGTCTCTAATTGCCAACATTGGCTCATTGGAAAACCTGCCTCTACCTACATTTTTTGCAAAACTCCAAAAACATACCTATATATACAGTACAACTCTTTACAGTTTCCATCTATCACAATCGACTTTTGTGATCGACTCTTGTTTTAACAAATGCAATATTTCATATTTCTCTTTGCAGAAGAGGGCGGAGCTTTAACAGCTCATCAACAAAGCTGGAGAATCTCACGCAGCCGAAATGTCAATTGTTAGTAATGGTGTTCAGCCTTACATTATTCAAACCGGAGTCGGACACTGATGGAGAGACTCAGGAAGGAGTTTCAACTTTTAGAATGCATCTGGACGTTTCTGAATGGTTAGTGGATACATTTATGTGAAAGAAAAAAAAAGTCATATACACCTAGGATGGCTTGAAGGTGAGTAAATTATGGGATTAATATTCATTTTTGGGTGACAAACTGCCACAACATGGACAACAACCAACTTCATAAAATGCCGTTCATCTGTTTTGGATAAAACTGATCACACTTTTAGTGCAACTTACCAGACATTTCACTTTAAAAAAGCTGCAAAATGCTGCAAAGTGCAGTAAGCAGTAATATAATTTTTGCCAAATGTCGCCACAGGCACGTTTTTCTCAAAGAGCTTTGGTTGCTAATTGCAATACTGTGAACATGTCAAATTTATTTTGAGCCTTGGCAAACACTGTAACTAAAGCTAAATGTGTTGTCACACTTCCTAGACCTTTTGCCAACTTTTGCCATGGATGAAATAACAGTTGGTGATTCAAGTACTGCTGACATCCCATCTGACTTAATACATCCAGAGCACATGACCTTCTACAACTCCCCACATACAGACAACGGGGATCCCAATCCTATCCAAATCACTACATGAAACACATGCCATGTTTATAAATGCAACTCAAACTTTTACCGAAGCGATAGTGCTGAAGATGTACAAACCTCATTTACCAATGTGCAACACTTGTAGCATGAAAACAAGTTTTGCATGAAAAAAAATTGTGCAATTTCTGGATAAAAAACAAGCATAATTTACTTCCTACAGCCACAATCTCACAATTGTGCAAAACTGTCACTGTGTGTTTTTATCACTCGAGAACTAGCTCAAAGGAATATGGAATATAAAAGGCGCAGATATGAAATTCAAGGTCTGTTAATTCACTGGCCGTTTTCTTCAAAGTGTCGAATAGGATCTCAAGGCTGCCCATTCAACGAGCGTGGAATTCAAGCATACAAAAGACGCAAGCAGAGTATCTCAGAAAGTCCGTCCTCAAAGAAGATTCCATCCACTTCGAGACATAAAAACAACTCTCTAGTATGCCGTGCACCACTCAGCATGTTATCAAAGTCTTATGGGCACTTGCGCACACACAGTGGCCCAATTTTACACCAGGCTGACGCGTCTTCCCGTCTTTCTCCCAACTGACACGGAACATCTGTCACCAAAAGGACTGGATAAGTCAAGCACCAGCGGAGAGGAAATATGGCATTATGGCCTGCCTGCCAGAGCACCTCTATAACAGAGCCCTCCATTTTTCATGGCTTATCTCCAAACCGGTGACATCCCCACACTGTTGATTTCCACTTTGGAGGGAGAAAAGGGTAATATTGTTTACAAAAGCATCTGCTTCGCCTCGCTCCCCGACGCGGCTCCCCTCGGATGCTAAAGTGCTTAATCCACCGTCTTAGAGAAAATCGCATGCACTACTTCAACAGAATTAGCATTGTGGGATTAATCGCTCTAAAAGTGGTCGAAATACCTGAGTCCGCTGCTCCAGAAAATAATCAGCCAGGGGAATTTGTCAGATGACGACGAATTAAGATGGCACTTAAAAAATTTTTAATTTAGCACTTTAAAGCATTAGTGCGAAAGCCAAAACCAAGCATTACTATTGCTTGTTCTTAAAGGTATAGTTCACCCAAAAATGAAAATAATGTCATCATTCTCTCAGTTGTTCCAAATCTTTATGATTGTACAGGTCCTTCTCAAAAAATTAGCATATTGTGATAAAAGTTCATTATTTTCCATAATGTAATGATAAAAATTAAACTTTCATATATTTTAGATTCATTGCACACCAACTGAAATATTTCAGGTCTTTTATTGTTTTAATACTGATGATTTTGGCATACAGCTCATGAAAACTCAAAAAATTTGCATATCATGAAAAGGTTCTCTAAACGAGCTATTAACCTAATCATCTGAATCAACTAATTAACTCTAAACACCTGCAAAAGATTCCTGAGGCTTTTAAAAACTCCCAGCCTGGTTCATTACTCAAAACCGCAATCATGGGTAAGACTGCCGACCTGACTGCTGTCCAGAAGGCCATCATTGACACCCTCAAGCGAGAGGGTAAGACACAGAAAGAAATTTCTGAACGAATAGGCTGTTCCCAGAGTGCTGTATCAAGGCACCTCAGTGGGAAGTCTGTGGGAAGGAAAAAGTGTGGCAAAAAACGCTGCACAACGAGAAGAGGTGACCGGACCCTGAGGAAGATTGTGGAGAAGGACCGATTCCAGACCTTGGGGGACCTGCGGAAGCAGTGGACTGAGTCTGGAGTAGAAACATCCAGAGCCACCGTGCACAGGCGTGTGCAGGAAATGGGCTACAGGTGCCGCATTCCCCAGGTCAAGCCACTTTTGAACCAGAAACAGCGGCAGAAGCGCCTGACCTGGGCTACAGAGAAGCAGCACTGGACTGTTGCTCAGTGGTCCAAAGTCATTCGGAAATCAAGGTGCCAGAGTCTGGAGGAAGACTGGGGAGAAGGAAATGCCAAAATGCCTGAAGTCCAGTGTCAAGTTCCCACAGTCAGTGATGGTCTGGGGTGCCATGTCAGCTGCTGGTGTTGGTCCACTGTGTTTTATCAAGGGCAGGGTCAATGCAGCTAGCTATCAGGAGATTTTGGAGCACTTCATGCTTCCATCTGCTGAAAAGCTTTATGGAGATGAAGATTTCGTTTTTCAGCACGACCTGGCACCTGCTCACAGTGCCAAAACCACTGGTAAATGGTTTACTGACCATGGTATTACTGTGCTCAATTGGCCTGCCAACTCTCCTGACCTGAACCCCATAGAGAATCTGTGGGATATTGTGAAGAGAAAGTTGAGAGACGCAAGACCCAACACTCTGGATGAGCTTAAGGCCGCTATCGAAGCATCCTGGGCCTCCATAACACCTCAGCAGTGCCACAGGCTGATTGCCTCCATGCCACGCCGCATTGAAGCAGTCATTTCTGCAAAAGGATTCCCGACCAAGTATTGAGTGCATAACTGAACATAATTATTTGAAGGTTGACTTTTTTTGTATTAAAAACACTTTTCTTTTATTGGTCGGATGAAATATGCTAATTTTTTGAGATAGGAATTTTGGGTTTTCATGAGCTGTATGCCAAAATCATCAGTATTAAAACAATAAAAGACCTGAAATATTTCAGTTGGTGTGCAATGAATCTAAAATATATGAAAGTTTAATTTTTATCATTACATTATGGAAAATAATGAACTTTTATCACAATATGCTAATTTTTTGAGAAGGACCTGTATTTCATCTACTGAACACAAATTAAGATATTTTGAAGAATATGTTGATGGGCCACACTGACAGAGTAGGAAAAATGTAATTTCCAGAGCAGGGAAAAAGAAAAGAAAAAAACATACTATGGAAGTCAATGGAGCCCATCAACTGTTTGGTTATTGACATTCTTCAAAATATCTTCTTTTGTGTTCAGCAGAAGAAAGAAATTCATACAGGTTTGGAACAACTTGAGAGTGAGAAAATGACGGCAGAATTTTCATTTTTGGGTGAACTATCCCTTTAACAACCCTAGCCTTCAACACGCAACTATTCCTGTGAAATTTGTCACATGTGATCCTTTCAATCCTGCAGTTTACTGAGAAGAGGTGCTATTATTTTTCCAAAGCAATCAGGCTTGATTTTCACCTGGTGGGCGATAAAACAGGTGAACAAATATAGACTTGCATTGAAGGGAGGACTCAGGGGACATAGATTTCTTAGAGCTGTATCTTTTGTACTCAGCAGTAAGCAATGGCCTAGGAACCACTCGCAACACCTTACCAACTGCATAGCGACACCCTAGCAATGCTGTTGAAACCATTGAGAATACCATAGCGAATACTGGGAAAGTTTTTATTCTAGCTCTCTTCTTCTTCTCCTCTATTTGAATTCCAGCAGTGTAGACACTGCTAAGCATAATACTGCCCTCCACAGGTCAAAGTTTGAACTAATTGTTATATACTATTGAACTNCATGATCCTTCAGAAATCAATCTAATATGATGATTTGCTGCTCAAGAAACATTTTGTTATTATTTTCAACAGTTGTGCTGATTCATATGTTGTTGAAACCATGATATTTATTTTTTCACGATTCTTTGATGAATAGAAAGTGTTTATTTAAAAATAGAAAGCTTTTGTATTACATTATAAATGTTATAATAATTTAATTCATCCTTGTAGTATTAAATTCTTAATAAATTAATATTAGGTATAAGGTTAAAAGGACCAAAAGCTTTTGAATGATAGTGTAATTCGCACTTTTAAATTACATCTCAAACTGTCAAGTTTGTATAAAGAATGTGCTTTCCAAAAAAACTAAAAGAAAAACTCAGACTTACCAGAGTCATACAGTATGCAATCATCTAGAACAACATGGCACATGCTAAACCACTCAGAACATCTCAGATCATCCTAGCAACCACATAATACAGTAAAAAACAAAAAAAAACACCATATTAGCAATGCCCACAAAACACCCAAACATGGCTGTGCCATGGCTTGACCAGACAAACACCACTCACATTTACTTCAAAATGAGCTTATAAAATAAAGAAGTCCTTATAATTTCACAACGATATGAACAGAGCCACAGGCAGATGTGACGTATGGGCAAAACAACCATGAGAATGTCTCGTATCATATATTCACACCTCTCTGCTCTCATAACAAACATAACTCCTTCAGGCAGAGAGACCTTCAGGTACATTTAGACATGTATGAACAAAGACTCTTTTTAGACATCTACATACATACATGTGACGACTACACAGAGGAGCTGTATGAAAGGACTGGCTGTCTCCAGTGACACACAACACTGCACAGATGGGTGGAAGTCCTTATTTTAATGGCACTGAGAGTCAAAGACGGCACAGAAGGTGTTCGGTTTCACGGAGACATGCAGAGATATGGGGAAGAAAGTTAGTGTTTTTGTGGCCCCATAATAGAGTTTGAGCACCTAAGTTTAACTTTAAAAAATGGCTTTAAACAAGTATGGATAGATGGATAGATGGATAGATAGATAGATAGATAGATAGATAGATAGATAGATAGATAGATAGATAGATAGATAGATAGATAGATAGATAGATAGATAGATAGATAGGAGTTAAAGGATTAGTTCACTTTTAAATAAACTTTTCCTGATAATTTACTCACCCCCATGTCATCCAAGATGTCCATGTCTTTCTTTCTTCAGTCGAAAAGAAATTAAAGTTTTTGATGAAAACATTCCAGGATTTTTCTCCTTATAGTGGACTTCAATGGGCACCAAACAGTTGAAGGTTATAATTAGTTTCACTGCAGCTTCAAATTGTTCAACACGATCCCAGATGAGAAATAAGGGTCTTATCTAGTGAAACCATTGCTCATTTTCTGAAAAAAATTGAAAATTATATAAGTTTTAACCAGAAATGCTCATCTTGAACTAGCTCTCTTCTTCTTCTCCTCAATTAGAATTCTGGCAGTGTAGACGCTGCTAAGTGTATTACTGCCCTCCACAGGTCAAAGTTTGAACAAATTTTTATATGCAATATGCTAGTTCAATAGTATATAACAATTAGTTCAAACTTTGACCTGTGGAGGGCAGTATTATGCTTAGCAGTGTCTACACTGCTGGAATTCAAATAGAGGAGAAGAAGAAGAGAGCTAGTTCAAGATGAGCATTTAAGGTTAAAACTTATATAATTTTCAATTTTTTTCAGAAAATGAGCGATGGTTTCACTAGATAAGACCCTTATTTCTCATCTGGGATCGTGTTGAACAATTTGAAGCTGCAGTGAAACTAATTTTGACCTTCAACTGTTTGGTGCCCATTGAAGTCCACTATAAGGAGAATAATCCTGGAATGTTTTCATCAAAAACTTTAATTTCTTTTCGACTGAAGAAAGAAAGACATGGACATCTTGGATGACATGGGGGTGAGTAAATTATCAGGAAAAGTTTATTTAAAAGTGAACTAATCCTTTAATGCATATTTGCAGAGGATACCATCATTTTTCTGCTAACATGCTATATTTATTTTAAAAGACAAAATCCATAAAGGCTTCCTTAATTTTTCTGCTTATTTAGGGTAGTTCTGTGCGGCATGTCTTGAGACCTTTGCAATATGTGAAAAGGCAGATATTAGATAAGGGACACAATATGAAGTCTGAGGTCTCTAAACAGCAGAGATTTGATCAATCAGGGCAGGTAAAATGCCACAGACTCAAACAGCAGACTGTGTCAAATAATACACCGTACCAGCATGCTTCACGGAAAATACCCTGCGTGCCTTCAAAGTTTTCTCCTCAGGGGAGGACGATACCCTGCCAGTCTGGCGTGTGCCTGTCCGTGTGTCGCAGGGAGCGTTTTAATGACGCATGCCAGTGTGTGGGTGGGTTTGATGGGCTGAACATCATTTTAACAGCTGAACATCCACATTAACCTGATTAACTTGTTGTCAACATATAAACCAGGTGTAATTGCTCACTAAAGGTGTCTACATCAGCGCAAAAAACATGAATGCAAGAGGAGCTCACCTGTACAAAATGTGATGTAGGTGGTTGCCAGGGTGTTCTGGTCCAAGTCAAAAGATCCCATCCCCAAGTCACTAGCTTTGCTGTCTAAGTTGCAAATGTTGTAGCAATAAAGCAGCATTTCTATCCCATGTGTTCAAGGAAACAAAATCATCATGTCCAGGGACACTGGCACAAAATAGAAATGGGAAATAAAATAAGAATATTGGTTTGGTGAATTATTTAATCTACAGTATGTGCAGAAATTACATGAATGTTTTGATGTACAAATTTATACTGTAAATGTATTTCTACTGTAGTTCATGCAGGTGTACAACCTTAAGTAAGCCTATACGGGTTTTTTTTAGGTGCATCTTATTGCTTCAACTCTGTTGTTTTTATACATTGAAAACTGAACATTAAAAATTGTGCACAAAAATGCATAGATGGAAACATTAACACACTATTAATATTCTTATTTAATGTAATTCTACAGGATTTTAAAAAAACAACAACATTGGACCCCATTGACTTTCATTGCATGGATGATAATTTTTTTTGTGTGTGTGTTTCTAAGAAGTCATACAGGTTTGGAGCGACATGAGGGTGAGTAAATGATGACAGACTTTTCATTTTTGAAATATTTCTCTAAGTAGCATAAATAATAAATAGCAAAGGAAAAGAAAATGACTGCAAGTTTGAATAGCCCAACATCTGGGGCAATCCCTTCCTAGTTTTAATTCACTTTGGCCCAAGAATGATCTGCCAATGGTGGCTCCTGAAGGGTAACAGTCAGTTAGAAATTAATCGGA
>RJVU01070129.1:3138616-3176656 GCA_003731715.1 Anabarilius grahami
GGGGTACGGTGCCTTGCTCAAGGGTCTCACCTCAGTCGTGGTATTGAGGGTGGGGAGAGCGCTGGACATTCACTCCCCTCACCGACAATCCCTGCCGGACCTGAGACTCGAACCCATGACCTTTGGGTTACAAGTCCGACTCTCTATCCATTAGGCCACGACTGCCCCATGTGTATGTGTCAAAGTAACATCCACATGGATGACAGGACCCAATGTTTCCCAGCAGAACATTGCCCAAAGCATTACACTGCCTCCGCCGGCTTGCCTTCTTCCCATAGTTCATCCTGGTGCCATGTGTTCCCCAGGTAAGCGACGCACACACACCCGGCCATCCACATGATGTAAAAGAAAACATGATTCATCAGACCTTCTTCCATTGCTCCGTGGTCCAGTTCTGTTGCTCACGTGTCCACTGTTGGCTCTTTCGGCGGTGGACAGGGGTCAGCATGGGCACCCTGACTGGTCTGCAGCTGTGCAGCTCCACATGCAACAAACTGATGCACTGTGTATTCTGACACCTTTCTATCAGATCCAGCATTAACTTCTTCATCAATTTGAGCTACAGTAGCTCGTCTGTTGGATCGGACCACACGGACCAGCCTTCGCTCCCCACGTGCATCAATGAGCCTTGGCCGCCCATGACACTGTCGCCGGTTCACCACTGTTCCTTCCTTGGAGCACTTTTGATAGATACTGACCACTGCAGACCGGGAACACCCCACAAGAGCTGCAGTTTTGGAGATGCTCTGACCCAATCGTCTAGCCATCACAATTTGGCTCTTGTCAAACTCACTCAAGTCCTTTCGCTTGCCCATTTTTCCTGCTTCTAACACATCAACTTTGAGGACAAAATGCTCACTTGCTGCCTAATATATATCCCACCCTAACAGGTGCCGTGATGAAGAGATAATCAGTGTTATTCACTTCACCTGTCAGTGCTCATAATGTTATGCCTGATCGGTGTGTATTTATATATACACTATTAATAAATATAAATTTTATATAAATATTATTCATTAATGTAACAGTAATTTCTATTAATACTGGCTGATATATTTGACCGACTGACCTTGGAAATATTATTTTAATGTGTTGAGATAAGATTCCCCCATATTTGCTTTAAATCAGATTCTATTGTTGGATTTTGCATGCCAGCCCTTCAGAAAACATGTTGCTATAAAGGATATGACCTTGCACAGCTTTCAAACTAATATACAAAAAAGGAAACACTTCCATTCATACCTGGAAAAAAAAACCTATTGAATTGGCCTTCATGAACTAGTCCAATGGATCCATTCACAGTTCTGCTATACCGAAATAGCACAATTGCTTCAGATATAAGGCAGGCTTTGGACCTCCATTCAAATAAAAGGGTTACTTGACCATATCTAATAGACTGAATTAGAAACTGTGGGCGCACTTTCCTTTAGTTTATGAGCACAATACAGGTTTGAGGTTTGAATGAGCTTGTGGGAACAATATCCCCGGTCTGGACCTCTAATAACTTTTCCCTCATCGTTTGGTCTTCTGAGATACCACAGAAAATTAGAGATTATATTGCACAGAATCAGATAAAACCCAAGACACAATGCCACAATATTGCCATGTTTGTTGTCAAAAGAAAATTATTACAGTAATAAATAGTATCGCAAAGAACGCAGGATGAACTTGATACTAAAGCTGATGTGTTCTTATTGTTAAGGCAGGAACTACAATTTATTATTTTTTATTATGTACTGTGAGATGGGGAAGTTTCAAGATTCATTTAACACATGTTAACAATATGGCGGGGCAAGTTGTCACAATGAAAACCTTATTGATATCGACTCAGGAGAAATGGCTTTGTCTGAAATATGAAATATTAACATCTAATGTTTGAAAAAAAGTAATTTTCCATAACAAATTGAATGGCTTTTCATCAAAATTTAAACAGTACTATGCTTATGTAACCACAAAAAATTCATCAAACAACAAAAAATGAAAACAAATATTGTTTTATATTGTTTTATGTGTATTATTGTATGGACAGCAAATATATTACATATTGTAATTCAACCAATTAATGGATTGTGTGGAGTTAAAACGCATATAAACACGTGGGACAACTTGCCCCAATATAAATGACATCTCGACTTGATATTTATCTTTTACACAATTACAATCACAGATTTTAAGATTTAAATATGCAGCAATACAAATGGCTGCTATAATGAAAAGGTGATTTTTTTATTTACTTAATCATCTTAACAAGTGCTTTGACTGCAAAACGATTCGAATAAACAGTTTTGCGTTAGCCATCCTGTTCATTTTGTTACGAGCAAAATTTTACAACATGAAAATACCAGATGTTTAATTATCTCACGGGCGTCGTTCAAAGAGACGCCTCGCCCCTGTTAATCATATTGATTACAGTCTTCAAAGACATCAATCATTAATACGCAGTCATATCTGTCATCAGACAAAAGGCTGCCACTTTAACTGGCATCAAATATGAGAAAGCAGATGTTTAAAATAGAAGCTCATCAACTAAAAGTGCTTACATAAACCCCTGCAGTTCGCATTCGAGCACTAGGTGGCACTGTTGATTCAGGGAAACGGTTGCTTTTTGCCTTCTGAGGGGAAAAAAAGAACGAAAACATTGCAGCAGTGTTAATTATTTTGGATTTTATACCGTTTGTTTCTGGGTCAGTAATGCATTCTTACGTTTAATGGAACCATCTTTACCCAAATCGGGCTAAATCCATCATTACGAGACGGTGCGTGAGTTCTGCGCGTGTGCGCGCGTGGGTAGTTTGTGTAAAGTTGTGAGTTATGGTGGCTGACTGGCTATCTTTGAAATTGGAGATCCCTTAGATCTACGTTCACAGATGATCATGAGAGGCAGTAAACCGCACCGTGAAACACATCCACGTTTTTCTGTGGGGTTCTGTGAGCCATATGCACCGTGAAAATCATATCTAATACAGCTGGCTCACGCAGTGCTGCTGTCTGCCTCGAACATGATGTGTGCTGCCCAATTAAAATCTGAAATAGTTCTGCTCTTATCTGGAAGACCGTAGACACGTGCCTCACATGGATCGAGAAGCACGTCTGACAGCTCCGTTAGAAGATTCGCGCGCGGGTTTCTTCAACCCTGTTAACAGATAAAATTATAGTGATGTCACGCTACCGGCAACCGCATTTCTGGGTACTTCAGAGCAGCTTTTAGTGATGGATATGAACAGCACTATGGTTCTAATGGGTATTATACAGTGTTAAAGGTGCATTCAATACATAGGTTATATATTGTTCATGTAGCGCGAGCAGATGTGACTGACACCCATCGACATGGATCAGCCATGATCAATAATAATGATGAGGTTGGTCATGTGATCTCATCATGGCAGCTCCCATGGGTGGTCCACTCTGTGTACAGTAAAACTTTAATTATAGGCTATGGATTTGACTTCATCTCATGTTAGATGTGATTTTTTTTCATTAAGGAAAAAGTGAGTGGACCTTTAATGAAAGTTATTATAATGTGATACCTATGGTTTATATAGCTAGTAAATCAATACAATACCTTTCAAAAGGGATCAGTACGGTGGCCCAGTAGTGCACAACACAACGAAATAAAAAAAAAGCAAACATAAGTTCACAACCTAATGAAATCGAGCCACAACACAACGGAATCGAGCCACAACACAACGGAAATGCTCCCGACCACTAGGGGGCTCTCAGAGCTCGGTAAAGTTAGTTTTCCTTGCCAATGTTCTATAGAGTCAGCAGTAATATCAATACCGCGATTAGTTTTAACAGTATGTAACCACCATATATCGACATGAAATATTAATTCAAAATCACCTACGTGCACAATAGCTTCATATTATACTTGTGAATGATTTGACGCGCTACCACGGCGCATGATGAAGGGAACGTCTGCCAATTCCACCAAGTGGTTAANTAGTGCACAACACAACGAAATAAAAAAAAAGCAAACATAAGTTCACAACCTAATGAAATCGAGCCACAACGCAACGGAATAAAGCCACAACACAACGGAATCGAGCCACAACACAACGGAATAAAGCCACAACACATCGGAAATGCTCTCGGCCACTAGGGGGCTCTCAGAGCTCGGTAAAGTTAGTTTTCCTTGCCAATGTTCTATAGAGTCAGCAGTAATATCAATACCGCGATTAGTTTTAACAGTATGTAACCACCATATATCGACATGAAATATTAATTCAAAATCACCTACGTGCACAATAGCTTCATATTATACTTGTGAATGATTTGACGCGCTACCACGGCGCATGATGAAGGGAATGTCTGCCAATTCCACCAAGTGGTTAAAACTTATAATTTGTATTCATTACAATGACTTTTAACATTTAAAAACAGACATATTCAAATTCCAAAGCTTGTCAGTCTTACCAACAGGAACTAACCAGCTTTGGAATTTGAACATGTCTGTTTATAAATGTTAAACAAAGTCATTGTAATGAATACAAATTATAAGTTTTAACCACTTGGTGGAATTGGCAGACGTTCCCTTCATCATGCGCCGTGGTATCACGTCAAATCATTCACAAGTATAAATATGAAGCTATTTTGCACGTAGTTGATTTTTTATTAATATTTCATGTCGATATACAATGTTTACATACTTAAAACTAATCATGGTATTGATATCTTTGTAAGACTGTCGACTTTATAGAACAGTGGCAAGGAATACTAATATTACCGAGCTCTGAGAGCCCCCAAATGGTCGGGAGCATTTCCGTTGTGTTGTGGCTTTATTTCATTGTGTTGTGGCTTTATTTCGTTGTGTTGTGGCTTGTTTCCGTTGTGTTGTGGCTTTATTTCGTTGTGTTGTGAACTTATGTTTGCTTTTTTAATTTCGTTGTGTTGTGCACTACTGGGCCTCCGTAGATCAGTATTGTTTTATTAAGAATACTTTAATTCAGCATTGACACATTAAATTGATTAAATGTCAGGACATTTACAAACGATTTCTATTTATTCTATTTATATACCATCAGACACACAATTGTTTTTAGAGACAAATGTCTTTACTGTTTAAATAAACATTGGCTGAGTTAGTTCCTTAAAGGGATAGTTCACCCAAAAAGGAAAATGTGTTTTGAAGTCAAAAATAATACATCCATCCATTAAAAAAAAAAAAAAAAGTAAACCATATGACTCCAGTGGGTTAATAAAGGCTTTCTGAAGCGAAGCGATGTGTTTTTGTAAGAAAAATATCCATATTTAAAACTTTATAAATTCAAATAACTAGCTTCCAGCAGATGACTGTACACAGAATGTGCAGGTCGATTTGCGACGGAAGAGTATCCTTTGACCTGACGCACAACATAATGATGAGCGCGGAGGCGCAGAGGATAGACCAAAACAAATAACTGGTCATGGATAAGTCTAAAATGATAATTTTTCAAGATCAATTTCTGAGGATTTCGATATGAGAGAAGAGGAGCTTAAATTTGTTGCACAGCCCTATTTGTTTGAACCGCGAGAGGCGTCTAAGCTTACAATATTCCTACATCCTGTGTCATACATCCCGTCAGAGGATTATTCATTTGGCGCAAGTCGATTTGTGCATTCTGCGTACGGTCGTCCGCCGGAGGCTAGTTATTTGAGTTTATAAAGTTTTAAACAAGGATATTTGTCTTACAATAACGCATCACTTTGCTTCAGAAGGCCTTTATTAACCCCCTGGAGTCGTATGGATTACCTTTTTTATGGATGGATGCATTATTTTTGACTTCAAAATGTGGCTTCCCATTCACAACCATTATAAACCTTGGAGGACTAAGGATTTTTTTTTATATATCTCTGATTATGTTTGTCTGAAAGAAGATAGTCATATACACCGATGGCTTGAGGGTGAGTAAATCTTTGATAATTTTCATTTTTGGGTGACCTATCCCTTTAAAATTTCTGAGAGAGAGAAAAAACAACTTATTTAAGGCTACATGCAAACATACCAGCTTATAAATAACCTCTGTGAAGATGGATCTTACCAGAAAAGTCAACATGTAATGTTAATGCCTCATGAACATCAACAGTACAACATCATAAGATGCTGCATTAGAGGTGATGTTTACAAGCTCTGACCAATTAAGAGCCAGATTTAGCAGCCGTGCCATTTTATCTGTCATCAACACATAGGTTAATCTGGCAAACATATACCACCATGAACGTGTGTATGACAGCAGTTCTGATACATCATGACACCTTAATGATGCTCAAGGCTGGTCACTGGACCCAATGCTAACTTTACCTTAATGAAGAAGTGTTTTGGCTCTTTATGTCAGCTTCTGTTCAACAGTCGTGGATTATCTGTCTAAGAATAAATATAGCATGATACTAAAGGGGCTGAACTGTTAAATATACCTTAGTGATGTTTATAATTTACTTTGTATTTAAAAAAGCGAGAGTAAATATCTAATGAATTAGTGAACATAGATTGACACAGTATGTTAATGACAGGGTCAGTGAATAAGTGAATCACTGAGAGATTGAATGAATCATTGAGTTAGTTAATTAGTGAGTAAATCTGTGAGTCAATATCTCTTCCAACATTTCTCATCTTGTTCGCTGTACTGGTATGCAGCAGTGCATTTTGGGATTTCATACATTGTGAAGGATATAATGCTGCCTGAAATATTTCTTAGAAAGCAACACAATCATGCTTCCTACCTTTTGGAACAGCATAGATTTAAGTGATGCCTTAGAATGAGTCAATGAGGGAATCGATGAGTCAGTGAGTGAATGAGTGAGTCAGAATCTCTGTGCAAGAGACTCTGCATAATTTATTTAAAACGAGTTTGAAATTAGAATGTTTCTAAGGAACGACATGATACGCATGCTAATGTGATAAGCATAAAAACAATTTTCTGAAATCTATTATTAATTAGACTTGATTTTTTATTAATACTTTTTTGTATTGAATGAAATCTGTTTGTAATCAACATTCTGTTGCAATGCAGTCTGGGATTGCTGATATAGGTAATGTTGTTGAAAGAATTCGTTAGAACTTTTTGGAACAGCACATTGTTGATGCCTTAAAGTTGTGTCTCACTAGGTTTTGGAACAGAGCTAAAAAAAAAAAAAAGTCAAAATTGTACAGTAAAAACCTGTTAACTGTTAGTTATCTTGCCACAAATGGTGACATGTGTATGGTTTAAAACCGATTTATATGCAGTTTTACTGTAAATAGAAATTTCTGTTTTTCCAAGTAAAAACTATGAAATGCTGCATAGCCTAATTTATGGTGGGGGGTCGGGGGACTATAAAACAAGACATTCCCAGAAGTCCTGCATGATAGCATTATATGATTTCTTATTAACTTACTTATTGATTGATTGACTGATTCATGATGTGGTTTTCCATTTTACCGTTTGTATTTTTATGGCGCTTATTTTTTAAGGTAAAAAGCAGATTGATAGTTCAATCTTGGTATATTATCATTATATGAAACATATGGTTATTAGTTGTAATATACAGGCACCGATATGCAATCTCCTAACACCTGTAACATTATCACCACAATATTTTACGGTGAATTTCTGGCAACGAAAGCTGCTGTTTTTACCATAAATTTAACAGGATATTTTTTGCAGTGTTCTCAGTGAGTGAGTGAATGAGTGACTCAGTGAGGTTTTGAGTGATGAGTTGAAAATAGGAGAGAGCAAGCAGGAGAACATTTTCCACTAATTGCCTTTGGGCATCCATAGCCTACTGTCAGCTTCCTGGTAAAGCTGCATGGTGAAACATTTAGTTCTAGAGAAAAGAAAGCGAAAGGGAAGAAATACAACATAAAAAAATAAATGCAGTCAATCTCGTAGACATATGACATAGCGGTGTATCATGCTAGCCATGGCAAACCATACGTCCTGCCTTTTGGCGATCACCTGACAGCCTGTGAAGATGGCATATTCACCTTTCACAGTACGACAGCCATGCATTTGTTATGCCCCTGGCTATATTCAATGTCATATAGCCAATATGATGGTGCATGAGGGAGAACGTTTTCTTTTTTTCATCTAATAAACCCTTTATCAGAGTGTCCCAGACAGGAACAAGCGTTTTGTGTCCAGTCAACCTAAATAAAAAGATCCAATATTCTAGAGTTATTACTGTAATCCCTTGATCTATCATTTCTCTCTCTCTCTCTCTGAATAGTCATGATGATATTACATTTAAGGTTTAACAATGAACATGTGACATACATATATATATATATATATAAACTATGCACATATGAAAAGCACTGCACTCTTTTCCAATGTTCGTCAAGGCACATAACAGGGTATCTTTCAATGAAAATATGAACGCCCACACAATGTGCTGGAGAATTCGGTTCTTTCACACTATATGTGTTATTTTTTCCTGCTATTGCGTCAAATCTGTGAGATTTCTCTTTTCTGGTGTCCATCATGCTGTCTGTTGTGTGACAGCCAGTCGTTTCACATGCTCCACACGCACATGATGTTATTTAACAGAGCTTTCCCAGGTAGGCAACAGTTTAGCAACATCAGCGCAACCCGGTTTAGCTCCCAACCAGGACTTGATATTAACTTTTTTGCTCTCCAGACACTGTGGCTAGTGGTTTTCCAAAGTTACTAGCCTCTCAGCATTTTCACTGGTCACAATTTTGACATTAATACCATGGAGAAAAACTGCCATATAGATATTTTTAATATTATCTCATAATTTGGCAGCAGGTAAATTAGGCTGCTGTCACTTTAAGAGCTGACACATGGATCCATTATACTGTTACACATGAGTTTTCTTTCTCAACTGTTTATGTTCACTTAAAACATAAATGACTGTGAATACACGAATACTAGACTTGACATTATTTTGTGTGTATTTGACTGTTTAAGCACAATAAGCAGTGAAAAATAACAATTTTGTACTGCGAGGCAGCTTTATGTGTGCGAACTTTGGGTGTGAGAACAAAATCTGCGGGAATGAGTAAAATGATGCGCAAAACATGCAATCCCACACTAAAATTCAAGCCCTGTAACACCAACAATATTCATCCGGAGCAAATGAAACAAGTGAGTGAGGGAAGGCGGGTTTGTGTGTCAACTCACTGTCGGAGAGATGAGAGAGAGAGAGAGAAAGAGCAGCTGGTATCGTGTATCTATTCTGTGGAAAATTAAACGCTTCAGATATTTCAGTATCAATATGTATCAAACAATCTATATTTTTGACAACACTACATTGCACTTAGTTTATTATTTCAGATACCTTTTCAGAAGACTACGATTGAAAAACACATATATATAAAGTTCAACCCATCAAAGTGGGTTGAACTTTATATATATATAAGAACGTGCTTGGTTTTTGAGAATGTTCTTTTGAAGAATTAGTCAAATCAGGTTGAAATGACCAGCTGAGAACCTGTCTCTCCGATTACCAAAATACTTGAGTCACGTACATAATTAGTTCCCATTACGGGCCGGTGGTGAGCCTTCAGAGGCAGCGTGTGAGGGTAAAATGTCAGCACTTACTCACTTTGGGGTCATGCTTCAAATGCAGACAACCCTCCCCTCCCGCACAGCGGCATTAGAGGAGACAGGTGCCAGGAAAGATCAGGGGGACGTGGTCCAGTGACCAGTCTGTACCTGGAGATCAGTATGACTCAATGTCTGGGCCGGGGCAAAACGAGCCGCTTGGTTGCGTACGAGCTAGGGGATTAAGCGCAAAAAATAAAAATAAATAAATAAAAAATAAAAGGAAGGAGACGCTGGGGAGAATGTGCACATGCAGAATGTGATATAAAGCAATTGTATTTCAAAGAATTAAGTACTTTCGTTGTGTATTATTAAAACTCAACACAGGTCCGGTTTTATTCTTTCATTTCAAAAGCCTCTTGCCTCTTTTTGTCCATTTATCTGAGCTTACAAGCCAGTCAAATTCATGCTCCTGGCTAAACTTTTATAGCTTTTAACATGTTAATTATAGGTGATCCTGAAGATTCCTAACTTGACTCAAGTGTGAACAACACTCAAAAAAATTATACGTTGGATCAACTTAATTTTTTTATGTTGCATTTAATTAACATTATTTATTTCAGTTAACTTAAATTTATTACATACAGTTAACTCAATGCCATTTAGTTGAATCAGGTTAATATTCTTAATTTTGTCCAAAACCATTACGTTTAATTATCCTAATATTAATATCAAACAGAAAAAAAAAAAAATCCAGTTTAATTGATTAGTTTATTTAGTGGATGCGTTCAAAAACAATTTTCACAACTTTTACAAAATCTTTACTCTGTAAAGACTCTTATTGTTAGGTGTTAGCCAGAAGATGGTTTCATTCCATATATGGCATGCCCAAAATAGTTGTTTTTATTATTAAAACAACTTTAATTGTTGTTAGCAGGTCCTCAACCTGCTACCTCAACATGTTCTACACTTCACTACAATGGTAACCCCTAAAACTATTAACATAACAGAAACTTTTAAATACCAACATAATAGAAAGTAAATGTAACACAGTTCGTAAGTACTCGCCCGCCCTGCTCGCCACATACCCCCATGGCCCCTCGCAGGCCGGGGGGTACTCCCGCGACTGCGCTTACTCCCCCCCGGGGCCTGTCTCGGCGGCCGCAGCACCTGGGGGTAAGGACAGACGAGACGAGAGAAAGGAGACGGAAGCAAGGGGAGCGACAGGACGAGAGAGGGGAGAGAGGAAAAAAAAAATTCTGGGTCCGGTTCCCAGACACACTGCCGCTCGGTCCTCAGCCTGCCGAGAGGCTCTTCCTCGCGGTGCCGTGCGATGGCACTGGACGCTCGGTGGACGGCCCGATCCTCGACCGCCTCCTGGCGGCCGGCGATGGCTCCTCCGGTTGAGGGCAGCCGGCAGCGAGTCCCCCATCCCCTGCTCCTCCCCTTCACGGCGGACGGCAGCAGGCTCCGGCCCACGGCGAACGGCGGAGACTCCTCCGCTCCCTCCAGGACGGCAGCCACCCCACCTCATCCCAGGAGCGCGGCATCCGGGTCTCCGTCCCACCTGTCACTATGCTCCAGTACCACCGCCTNTTAAATTTGAACCAGAAACCTAATACAATGGTGTTGAATCAAAATAAGTTGTTTAAATAAAGTGAACAGCATCAAAAAATAATTTTTTTGAGTGAAGGTTTGATATATTTGAATTTCAAACAGCTATAAAATCGGGGTTTTTACACAACACCATTTTAAATTAAAAACTGAGAACTTTTTATGGATTTTGGCCATTCATTCACATGACAATGGCTTTCTGGGGGCCTGAAAATGCAAACCTTTGAAAACAGGTTTCAAAGTGTAAGATTTTGAAAACAATACTGTTATCATCTCCTTGTAAACTACAAAAATGCTAATTTGTGAAAATGGTGACGTCATGCGCATGTGTACTATGTGTTCAGTCTATAGGCGTGTAGTGTTTCTTTACAAAGTCACATCACCGACTACTTGCCTGGCATAATACAGAGTTTTTAGTCGTTTTCGTGGATTCGTGTGAATGGGGATTGTTTTGACTATATGTGTGTATGTGAATTTGATGTGAAATATTTAAAGGAAAAACATTTCCGTTTTTAGTACATCATTGTTGTGTAAATGAACCCTCAGTCACTACTGAAAATGATTGTCTATATAGTAAAATAATCTATACATCTCATTATCAGTTTTGTAATAATGCAATAAATTGTATGTTTTTGATTATATTAAATATATGGATGAATGTCTGAGTTACATCTGACCCCAAAAACTAAATATTATTAATTCTACTTATTTTTGCATGAAGAGAATTACACTTATTTTAGAATTAAGATTTTTTTAATTGCCGTTTTTCACAATGGCAATTCATATAACTGCAATACTTTACCAAAGTACAGTTAAAAACAGTGTCATTCAATTATTATTATTATTATTTTTTTTATTTAGATTTGCATAAATGCATGTCAGCACAACAAAATACCTTACAATTAATTATTGTATATCTTCTTTTTTTTCCACAATACAGCATTAAGAATATTTATTTTATTATTATTTTGCTGTATTATTTTTATTTTATTTTGAATAAGGGAGTTGCAGACATCTTAATGGTACAATGGTAATGGCTTTCTTTGTGCAACATATTGTTTATTTATTGATTTTTTTGATCATCAAAGGATGAAATGTAACTTTGACATGTTCTTGACAGGCTTTTATAAACCATTCAGCTTGTAGTTTAAATGCATTAAGTTCTTCTTTATAAATCAAAGAAATATATATATAAATTATGGCATATACATCTGTGTTCATCAAGCCGTTTTCTGTAATGCTGAGCGTAAAAAGCTTTTTGTCCCTTGAGTATTTTATCCAGCACTGTTTGTAATTGCAAACATTATGGAAGCTGTGTGGAAAAAAAGAAAAAGAAATGAATAAAAATAACACCTCCACATCAGTCACACCAACATTTTCGGGTCTAAGTGGCCCCCACTAGTTCATCCAGACCCCCCTCTGCATTTTCTCTCCCACATCCTTTTTTTTTTTGTTTTGTTTTTTACCTCCCTCCCACCTGAAAATGTCAGTGAGGTAATCTGCACGTCCTCATTCAGCTTGGCGTTAACTGGAATCAAGTGTGACTGCTGGAGGATGAGGCCAGTGTTGCGGAAAACTCCCAGCAGCCCCTGTTCTCCGCTCTGCCAACAGGTAACTCACTAATGGGGCAAGTTTTACCAGACCGCTGGGCTGTGAAGGGCCACGCTCTCCTTGGGGCTAAGCCTCCTGACACACACAGACAGAGGCGGTCAACACAGAGGGCTGTCTGAATTGATGAGCAGGACAAACATCCAAACAGGACACAGTGGTTTGCCCTCTACATGGACAAACAAGAGTGCTGGCTGTGTGAACAACCACGCTTGCATTAACAATGCTATAGGGGGAATGTGGAAGCAGCGCGTTCTCTGCTGAAGTGCCCAGCATGTGCCATACTGATGTTTCTACCAAATTACCACCATTTTGTTTTTGTTTGTTTCTGCAGTAAAACTAAGATGCTTTTTTGGTCGATCAAATCACAAGTGGATGACGCTAAATACAGGTGTAAATGTGTCTAAAACATTTTGAGATTGTCCACTTTTAACCACTTAGAAAACGCATTCGACCAGTTTGCTTTCATATTGTAGACGCTCATGTGGTCGAATGTGTTTTGAAGAGCCACAAAAGACCGCCTTCTTTCTGCCTACTGACCTAACGCGTAAACATTATTCACATTATATTATTTTGTCCATTAGATCGACAGATCTGAAAAAGCCCATACAATTACCTACCCATGATTAAAACACCAGGTGTAAACAGGCAATTGATCCAATTGACCAAAATGCATTTTAATACCAGGTGTAAACAGGACCTGTGTTATTGGTGTTAGCCACCACTGTCTTTTAAAATAAGGCAAATATTGGGCAGTCATCCAGAACAGCCAACTACATAGTAGTGTTGTGGCAACCAAAATACCCTAGCATTGTGGCACTACGTTTTGCACAGTAATGCAGTACTCACTCTTACTGTTTGATTTCTTGCTGTGTCTGATAGGTATGCAATCATAACAGGTTACTTTTAAATATGACATTTCCTCTGTGGTTTAGTCTGAATGCTTTTAGTGTATATACATTAGATGGGTCAAGTCCACTCAGTCTCCCACTGTACTCACGCATGGCGTTGCATTCACGATTATGGCCCCATGTCGTTTGCTCAATTAGCCTGCCTGCGAATTCCCTTTCTGTTTGTCAGGATAATGTGAACCAGAGCCACCTTTAGATAACCTCTGCCGAAATACTGTTTACACTTCACAGCAGCTGCACTGTCTTGCCTTCAAATCTACAAGTCTCAATGCAATGAATAAAGACTGCAGTTTTCCACTTCAGCAAATGCATAAAACATAAGTGCAGGATTTTGTCATAGTCTTATAGAACAACTTTTGTAGTTAGTAAAAGAAAGCCATTTTAGGATTGTGCCACATGTTCTTTAATGTTTGATGAAATCTGAAATTCATTATCCAGGGCAGTCTCATAAGGAAAATGAGTATGTTGTGACTTATCATGGATATCACTTTAGTGACATTCTCATCTGGGTTCAGATGATTCCAATTTGTGTTTATATTATTCATATTTTCTAATATATACATATAATTATTGTTTTTTTATATTATTTAGTATTTTTATACACTTTCCATGCTCTTTTTAACATGTATATATATATATATATACACAGTATACTATCTTATACAATATATACAAAGTTCTGTCATGAAACTCTAGATGGCGCAGGCTGATAGGTCCTTAACTCCATCTGCTTTCAGTCATATCATTCTCTATAGGGCACAGCTGATTGGTTCCTGCTGTATCAGTAGCTAATGAGCTTGCTGCTCAACCTTCAAATAGTTGGTCAGCGTTTGCTGTAGCAGTTGCAGCGTGCTTTCAGAAACCTTCCACCTTCCCCAGCTCCACCTGTATAGATTTGCTATGGGTAATTCATGTATGCTATGTTGTACAGCAGCAGCATGTCTTACTTGCTCACAGCAGCATGTTGTGTATGTATTGGCAGTAGCAAGTCACGTACTTGCTTTGCAACAGCGCAATAACCAACAGCAGCAAGAATAACCAACAGCAACAGCAATAACGGCAGCAGCAGCGATAACCAACAACAGCATCAATAACAGTAGCAGCAGCAGCAATAACAACAGCAGCAGCCGTAATAACCAACAGCAGCAGCAATAACAGCAGCAGAAATAACAGTAGCAGCAGCAGGAATAGCAACAGCAGCAATAAGAGCAGCAGCAGAAATAACACCAACAACAGCAGCAATAACCAACAGCAGCAATAAGAGCAGCAGCAGCAATAAAAGCAGCAGCAGAAATAACATCAGCAGCAATAACCAACAACAGCAGCAATAAGAGCAGCAGCAGAAATAACATCAGCAGCAATAACCAACAACAGCAGCAATAACCAAGAGCAGCAGCAGCAGAAATAACCAGCAGCAGCAATAAGAGCAGCAGCAGCAATAACCAATAACCGCAACAGAGTAGCAGATCTATTACCAAGACCAAACATATCAACATTGTCATATCTATTACCATGACAAACACTTAGAGAGTTGTCATGACAGAAATATACTACAAGTCTTTTATAGCTTTATGAAAGCTTTGTGGGTGAAACAAAGACAAATGCCTGTAAATGATAATTGAACTTTCATTTTAACACTAAAGTTTATCCTTGGGTCACCTACTGTTACCCTCTAAAATGAGACATTTTGGTGGAACAGCAAAATCATCAGACTTGAGTAATGTTTCCTTATGAAAATTAGTTGCAATATCTTCACTAAGAAAGTTTCTAAACTAGCCGATGTTGCTTTTGGGAATACAAAAAAAAAGAAAAAAAAAAAAAGATGCATGATTGGAAGTTTTCTTTTGGTGTCTCTAGGAATATAAGCTTCCTTCCTCTGTCATGGTTGAGCGGTTAAAACCTCTAGGAAAAAATAAATAAAAAATTAAGCATGTACTCTGTACCGTCTATTGTCTTTAACAAGGAGTAGTTGGGCCTTATCAGGGCTAACAGACGCTAACGAAGCCGTCATGTCGATGTGAAAGCGACAGGCCTTCCCCACAGTGCTAAATGACAGGCCTGTCGCACTGCCTGCATCACAGCTGCCCTTTTTCTCTCTAACCAGGTACACTCTACAGCAGTGTTAAACAAGGACAGTCTGACACACAATAATATTTAAAAGCAGAGTTATAGATCTTCCTCTGCTTCAGCAACATGTTTTTAGCCTTGAAGTGAATGATTGCTGTGGCGATGTTTGCTCGTATGACTGTCATGAAATTACTTTAGGTGGAAATCACAGCTTGTTAGAGAACAGGTCGCTGGAGTTTGATTCCACTCCAGTACCTGTATAGTGAGATCTTTTTTGGATCATTAATCAAAAACTTGCTGTTCTGGTATGAGAACTTGAGACTGGACGAGTAGAAACAAATTGTTCAGGATGGCTGGAATAATAATTGGCCATTGAACAGCAGTAGCAGCTCAGCAATTTGTTTCAAAATGCAATTCTCAAAATGACATGGAATATTACTGCTGATGTCGTACAATCACTTCACTTTCAATTTGCAATACTCTCATCATGACAAGGGTGTGAGGTACTTAAGTATATTTAAAATATATTTTGTCCCCTTAAATGATTTTATGAAATATCATAAAAATATACTGCCCCACAAAAAAAAAAAAAANTAATTGCATCATTATTGCAGTGATTTATGTTTGATAAAACATTGTGGCGCCTCTTGATGTAAATAGCATCAAAACATTTATTTCCATAAAGTGGTGCATCAATTTTTGGTCAATATCTTGTATTGACAATGCAAGAGGTGAGCACTTTGTATAGTCTCCTCCAGCACATCCCAAACACTTTCAATGAATTTAAGGTCTGGACTCAGAGGTGCCTATTCATGTGTGAAAATGATCCCTTCCAACCATTTTTTCACAATTTACAACTTCCCACATGATTTTTAAGAAATGAAAAGCTACACACTCCATCAATTAGGGTTTTAAGAATGGTTGCCAAACATACGACATGCTAGAAACATAATAATCACTGCAATAATGATCCAATCATAGACTCTTAAGCATTTGCCGATAATCCAAATAGCAACTTATTATTATTTGTCTGGGCAGTGTAAATATTATATTATTTAATTAAGTGTTTAATTTTTTAATTAATGACCCTGCAACTATGGTCGCAAGTTCCGTTGAACTTATAGTTGGCTTCGGGAAACGCACCCCAGGCTGTGAAACAGATGAATGGCTAGTTGTAGCTGTTAAAAACGTGATTTTTTTAATGTGATTTTCTTTTTTAAATGCATAACTAATTTTAGTTAACTAATTTGTATAGATTTATCTAACTTATATTTGTAATTTTGTGTACAATGGCAAATTTTTACATGTTCTGAAGAAAATCTGATGCCTGCCCACAATGCTCGCGTTTTGTGGGTGGTAGCTTGGGTGTTGCAGTTGTTAAGGTGTTGCTAAAGCTGAAAGTATACTTTACACGTACGCTAGCACAGTTGAATGCACAGCCTTGCAAAGTATACTTCATTTGACTGTACGCGTACACAAGCGTTCGACCCATGCACAGTTTTGAGCAATATCTCGCCATGAGTTACAATCCATGTAAATCTCTCAGTATTCTTTCATGCTAGAGTTGTACAAGTGAGGGTACTTTCTTATCTCTTGGCACAATCTCTGGTCTATGTAGGCCTCCATTATCGCTGTAGCGTGTTCCGGTCTGTTCTGTTCTGTAATGCAGTTTTTCTTCGACTACCTTGAGAATCGACGCCCCCAGGGCACGGTAGCCACCTTGTGGATAAACTAATTACTACATCGACAACAACAAAAAAATAATTAAATGTGCTTGTACAACTTGCATGTACAAAGTACGTGTGGTTACAAAAATCTGGCGGTGCACGTTGTAGCGTCTGGACCAATCAGACACACAATTATTCATTATATTTAATGAATTATCCAGAAACTCACTCTATCAAAGTTTTGAGAACCCATCCTCCTAAAACTGCAACTAGCATCCCAAACGTAGCTAACACACAGGCAGAACTAGGTGTCCTGTTACAGGACACAGGAAAACTGATAATAAATGTTTATGATCAGAAATAATTTTGCAGAGACTAGTGACTCTGACTTCATTCTTTCTGAGAAGGATAAATAAACCCTCTTAATCCTATATATTCTATATATAACCACTTGAGAAATGTATAAACATGTATCCAATTTTCCCATCTCATAACTTTTCTTTTATAGGGTTCATTCTATGTATTAAGTCTCTCTTTTGAACTATTTTGTTATTAATGTTTCAGAGTTGAACATTTATGGTTAACTAAAATCACATGGGTAGCATGTTTGGTATCTACAGACTCCAACTTTCGTTTCCTATTTGGTAATTTATGTTACATGTAACTAACTCTGTGACACATTAATATTATAAGAATCTAGAAGGTTCTTCTCTCATTCATCCAATCCAGTGTCTTATGCTAATATCCTGCCAAAGGACAAAGACTCGTAAAGTTCCCTCCGAGGGGACAACTCCTTATTGGCTCAGACACCTCAAGAGGGTGTGACATCTTCACCCTTTAAAATTACTGATCACAAGATCACAGTCTCTCTTCTTTTTTTTTCCTGTACTGAAAATGTTAATGGGAAGATGATGCCAAGAAGCTAGTAGCTTCTAAGGAACCCCAAGCTTGTCCCAGGCTTCAGCCTAGACCTTCCATTTACCAAAGATCCTCTAAATCCAACTGGTTCTCTTTCATCAAGACAATATCAGCAAAGATTCAACGGGAGCCTCCACAAATTGCATCAGGACAGTTTTAATTCAAATGGGCGAGACATGCAAGTATCAAACTCAGTCTCATTATTTGATCGAGTATCCTTACCCCTTTTAAAGAAGGGCGCGTTAGAACTAAACTGATGGTTTTCTCAAGGCTGTTAATCTGCTGAATTTCAAACAATGCCGTTCCTTCTTGCTTTCCTGTACTCTGCTTCAGCTCTCTCTTTCCGTTGGTAAACTGTATGCATGTATGTGTGTGAATGTTAGAGTAGTTAAGTGTTTAGTCTAGCTAATAAAGTCTTGTTCATGTGACACATCAAGTTATCCATGTTTCATGCTCATATACTGGAGTCCCTATTCATGCAGATCCTGACTACATGCTCTGAGTAGTACTGTAAAATAAGATTGTTATTTCCCATAACCTGGAAATGAACATTTCTTAGAATAAATAAACAATTAACACTGTGTGTTCATTGGACAACAGGTTAATTGAGTGTAATATTAATTTTATTACATTGTTAATTTTATTAACTGATCCAAATATTTATAATTAATTAAAACTAGTTATTAATTATTCATACTTATTTTGAGCTAATTTGCTTCAACGTACAGTACGCGCATACTATTCTGATGACGAAATTCGCATCATGCGCGCTGACCCTCACGTACGCATGAACAGTGAAGGACACTTTGGCCTTAAGTAGTTGCTAGGGTTTTCTGTTTGGTTACTTACTGGTTAAGATAAAAGAGCGTACCCAGTATGATATGCTGTACCATTTTTTTGTATTCTACCATTTTGTGCTAAGCATTTTTCTGCGTTGCATAAACTGTGTGGGATGTGTTACATGCTAAAGTTCTGTATAGGGATTTGTTGAAATCGACATAACACCAGCCTTCTTAATCAGTTTGTCTGGAATCACTTGAGCTGGTATTGCACTCCCATAAGATTACAGTGTTGAAAGCATGTCATCAACAAACCAATTGTCAAACGGACACTGCTGGAGGTTGCATCTCATTCACTGGCTCCCTGTAGATCTTCTCACCATTTCTGATGCATCCTATCATGGAGAAGTGATGTAAGAATTGAGCAATGCAGATGGCATCAAACGGTGTTATAATGGAAGTATGCCATGCTAAAGGTGTCCGAAAGGATCCAAGATGGATCTCTGAGGTACATAACATATTGTTGGAATTCCTGCCAGTCCTGCCAATCAGTAAACTAGTCCAAGTTCCAAGACATTATGAAAAGCATGCACCTGTATCGCCTTGAGGTTTCTTTCAAGTTGAAGCGAAAGGATGCCAATGAACATGATCCTGACTGTTGTGCCAGTCTTGTCCAGGTGGGAATACGATGAGTGGAATATGCAGATAAGACGGTTTTCCACACCAGTGTGGATTTGCAAGGCAAGATACAGGTCCGTATGCTTAGCCATGTAATCAAATCTGTAATTCAAAGCAAAATCCTGTTCTTAAAGGGAAAATTCACCCAAAAATGAAAATGTTGTCATCATTTACTCACCCTCAAGTTGTCCCAAATCTGAGTTTGAACACAAAAGAAGATATTTTGGTAACCAGACAGTTGACGATAGCCATTGACTTTCATAGAAGGAAAAGAAAAAAAAAATGCTATGGAAGTCAATGGCTTCGTATTATATATTCCCTGTGTGTGTTTGTATGTTACTTCCTGTCTCAAGTGCCATGTTGTAGTTCTTTGTAGTTTTTACCTGTTGATTTATCTCCCCAAGTGTCTTGTTACCTCGTTAACTTGTTTGCCCCTGTGTATATATAGCTCTTGTGTTTCATTTGTTCTCTGTCTGTTGTTGAATGTGATAGTCTCTATTTCTTGTATGCTTTTGTTGCTTGTTTGTATACTTGCTTTTTTATTAAAAATCCCTGTATTTAGATCCATGCTTCAGCCTGCTTTCTCCAGGTACTATCACTATCGTCAACTCTTTGGTTAGTGACATTCTTCAAAATATATTATTTTGTGTTCAACAGAAGAAAGAAACTCATACAAGTTTGGAACAAGATGAGGGTGAGTAAATGATGACAGGTTTTTTTTCTTTTCTTTTTTTTTTTCTATCCCTTTATTGTGTATATTTGTCCTATTTTCCAGTTAAAATATCTAAAAAATCTTTGACACAAGATATATTTACTCAAGATATTAAAGGTATGGTTTACTGCAAAAATGAAAACTGTCAGCATTTACTCACTCTCATGTTGTTCTAACACTATGTCCTGATAGTCAAAGAGATTCAGTGGAGTTAAAGGTTTTTTCTTTAGAAGACATCTTTGCCCTTTTATTTTCCAATTAAAATATCTAAACATCTTTGAAACAAGATGCATTCTCGCACATAAAATATAAACGCATAGTTTGCCCAAAAATGAAACTTGTCGTCATGTCACTCACCTTCACGTGGTTCCAAACCTGTAATTCAAAGAAAGTCAAAGAGGTTCAATGTCGTTTTGGACCTCGGCATTCTTCACATCAGAAGAAACTACATAGAGCATATGAGTTTGGAACAGTGGTTGAGGTTTGCAAAATGGCTAAATTACAGCACATTAGAGTTATAATCATCAAAATTGCAAGCAGTCTAACATCTAGAACGTCACTATAGGCTGGGGGGAAAGCAGTTTTTCCATTAAATATGGTCTTTTCATTAAAACAAACTAAATAAAAAAAAAAATCATCAGTGTACAAATTACATGTGCTTTTGAGTATGAGTTATCATTAAACAAGGACTCACCCACAAAATACCCTTGCCTTTTATGCAAAGCATGTTTAATCTGATGCATGTATTAATTGCATTTAGAATCTCAATGTGTTCATTAATAAGCTGTGAATGCGTAAAAGAAACTGAACATGTAAAGAATGCAATTGGGGCATGAAGTCTAAAAAGGAGTGAATAAATGGAAGAATAAAAAGCAAGTTCTTTTGACAGTATTAATATAAAAGCGCCTTTATTTAATTTTGAAAATGCAAGAGGCAAATTTGCCGCCTGCTGTGTGGGGGAAAAACTCCATATTACACTACAACGGGAATCATCACTGAATGAAAAAATTGAAAAAAAAAGTCAAAAGCCGTCTGTTTTGTGTGTGTGTGAGAGAGAGAGAGAGAGCGAGAAAGAGAGATTTCAACCTGTTTCTCCTAAAAGAAAACAGAAATGAGGTTTTTATTTTTCCTCTTATATAATTCTGATAGCAATGAGTTGTTTTATTGCTGACATGCGACAAGTCCAATATAAGCGATATTGTTTACAAGCCAATTCCAAAGAACACGTCTGCCACACCAAATGAATCCAATCATTCTCAATAACACCTTCCACAGGTGCTTCGTTGAGGTAACATTGACTTGGACCCGAGAATGCTGTTCTGTCTACATTTCTTCATTCGCAAACGGTGGTCAGCCCTTCTAGAAGTGTTATTCTGTGCATGTTTGGTGCTGAGGTCATCCGTGTTATTGTGCTAACGTGGGAAGTGGCAATATGAGTCAACATGGAGTTTCCTGTTCATCAAGTGAAGATTAGTAATACTCAACAGTGTCTCTAGCAAACCATCCATCTTGATTCAGAGTTTGTAAAATCTGAAATTTTGTATAAAAAATAAAAGTTTAACAGTTGAGCCCAAGCCTCCAATACTAATTCTAAAATGTCACTTTAGAACTAGTAACAAAGGAACGTTGAGTCACTTCATTGAAACTCATAGTAATATGTAGAGTATTATGAGAGAGAGATCGCCTGAGTGAGTGTATTACCTGCATCTAGCTGATATACTTCAGGTCAATCTTAAATTCGTAATCACAAAATCCGTTTGAATGTCCGCTGAGGAAAGCAATATCTTTGACATTCCCATGACAGTGCTAGTCAATGCATTTGTCAGTTGAGTCTTGTAAGATGTTTAAAGTAAAAACAACGTCCTTGTTTCCTTGTTTCAGTTCATTTCAATATAAAAGTCTTTGAAACTGACTGACTCACTCTTAAAGACAATCTTGGCCGCCATGGCGTATTAATATAAGTTTCACTGAAGTCGAAATCACTAATGGACTCTTCTCAATACCAAAAAATATGGATTGTTATTTATATAACAATTTCGCTGGTACCTGTGACTAGTGACAAATAAAGGGCTTCATTCATTCATTCATTCATTCATTCATATAAAATGTTATTTATTGAACAATAATATTTAAATGAACAACAATAGTCATTATAACATAAGAAGTAAAATAGAAAATAAACACAAGCAAACAGTTCAGTCAAACGTACTAAAGCAGTGCTCTAGTTAGTACAGGATTTAATTTTAATGTAAATATAAAGTTATGAAACTTAATATAGCCCTTAAACTAAATCTAAATCTAAATCATATGAAGTGAAGTGACATGTGGCCAAGTATGGTGACCCATACTCGGAATTTGTGCTCTGCATTTAACCCATCCAAGTGCACACACACAGCAGTGAACACACACACCGTGAACACACACCCGNCAATGCATTTGTCAGTTGAGTCTTGTAAGATGTTTAAAGTAAAAACAACATCCTTGTTTCCTTGTTTCAGTCCATTTCAATATAAAAGTCTTTGCAACTGACTGACTCACTCTTAAAGACAATCTTGGCCGCCATGGCTTATTAATATAACTTTCAGTGAAGTCGAAATCACTAATGGACTCTTCTCAATACCAAAAAATATGGATTGTTATTTATATAAAATGTTATTTATTGAACAATAATATTTAAATGAACAACAATAGTCATTATAACAGAAGTAAAATAGAAAATAAACACAAGCAAACAGTTCAGTCAAACGTACTAAAGCAGTGCTCTAGTTAGTACAGGATTTAATTTTAATGTAAATATAAAGTTATGAAACTTAATATAGCCCTTAAACTAAATCTAAATCATACGAAGTGAAGTGACATGTGGCCAAGTATGGGGACCCATACTCGGAATTTGTGCTCTGCATTTAACCCATCCAAGTGCACACACACAGCAGTGAACACACACACCGTGAACACACACCCGGAGCAGTATATTAATAGATTAATAAGACTAAAGATTGCCCGTTTGATATACCCAAACAGAATTATACCTCATGTTTACACACTATCTACATAAGAGCCAGCGGCAAATTCCCGAAGGACTGGCCGAGATGAATCTGTTCTCTGCGGGTACTTGAGCACTGAACGGCCGCTGATGGCCTGGAGCTCACATCTCCAAAAGCATCTAAACAAATTTTCAAATAGGCGCTATGTTTACATATAAATCGCATATCTGAGGTCTAAACAACTATATTATTACCTAAAAAAAAAAAACCTCTTTAAAATATGGTGGGTTTGCTTGTCTGCCATGACACTCACTTTGAGAATGCTGACAGCGGAGTGATTCAAACGGTGAAACGGTTCCTCAGCCTATCAGATTTGAGAACCAGAAAGAACTGTTGTGTGTAAATATATATATATATATATATATATGTGTGTCTGTGTATATGTATGTGTGTATATATATATATAACACACACATGTGTGTGTTTGTACCTAATCCACATAAAAGATAAAGGCAAAAATGTAGGCCAGGACATTATTTCAGCCATGGGAAATGAGTTATGAGAGCTTGATGACATTATCCTAGAAGCAAAGTCGTTTCAGAGATGTATTTCATTTGTGGACATGTTTTGATGAAGGATTATGAAAAAAATATTTTTTTTATTTTTAATTGGAATAGTGTGCACTGAATTGTGTACAATCATCATGCACATTAACTCTTTCCTCGCCATAGATGGAAATTTCCGGCAGTCCATGTTTTCACTGTTACATGGTAGGGGGCGCTGTTACACCACTTCTGAAAGAGTACAGAATCTCTGGATTGAAAAACAAGCAAAGAAGCAGCAGAAACAAGCGACAGAAGCATTGCTTATACACATGTAAGTTAACGTGATCATCAAACATTAAACAACATATAAATCAAAACTGTCAAACAGTTAAATGAACCCAGAAAGGGTTAACAACTGTAAAGCTTTGGGGGTGTTGATGGACTTCTCCATCTATGATTTGATCTTCGTACTGAATCCTATCTGGACGTAGATTTAAAAACACGATTTTCTCAGTTTTTTGTTCGAGTGTTGATAAAAAAGAATGCGTGTAGCTAGAATAAAATGTTTGTTTTTGTTTGTTTGTTTGTTTAAATATTCTGTTCTTCTGATATTTCTTTTTATACAAATATTTATACAAAATATATATATATATATATATATATATATATATATTTTGGGGGTCATGAAAGTTTTATGAAAATTATCAAAAATGCTGGTGCTGAAAATTATCAAAAGGTTAAGACAATAAGACCAAGAATGTATATTAAGAAAGTAATCAGGGTCTGTTTTGATTTTAAGAGGGATTTTAGGCTAGTTATTAAAAGCTTATTTTAAGTAAAGACTGTTTAAGTCTCAAAGTAAAAGGAAAGAAGAAGAAAAAAGAAAGTTATTAGATTTTCAGCATCATCCTTCATAAATCATTTTAATATGCTGATTTGCTGCTCAAGAAACATTTCTTATTATTATCAATGTTGAAAAAGGTGTTCCTTAACTCTTTTTTTTTTGCATGCTTTTTTCAGGATTCTTTGAATATGAAATTTAAAAACAGCATTTATTTGAAATATTATCATTACAAATGTATTTACTGTCACTTTTGATCAGTTTAATGTGTTCTTGCTGAATAAAATAATCAATTTCATTAATAAAAAGAGGTAATGCAGGTGTTTGTGACTTTATATATCTTGTTACTTCTGAGACTCTTTCTCATATTTGTGACTTTGTCTCACAATTTCAATTTTGTCTCACATTGTGATTTTGTTTCTTATTACTTCATTTCTCACAAAAACTGATACTGAGTTTTCTTTTTATAACTTTCATTTCAAACTTCATTTCACAATTACCTGTTTTATTTATTTATGTTTTACTCTGAGGCAGAAACAAACTTCCATATCTGCTTTAACACCCACAAGTTGTCTGTTCCATGTCGTGACTATTTTATGTTTCAATACCAGTCAGCCGCGAGACTCACAATTGCAACAAAAATAAATGGTCTTCCGTTCTAAATTTCAACATTGTAGTAATAAAGTAAAGATGAACAAGAAAGTTCATTAAAACCAGCTTTTTTAACACTTCAAACGCTCTGTGCAGTTTAGTTCAGAAATTGAATACAATGCAGGGAAAATGCAGGCAAAGAGAAAATAAAAACAGGCGACTGACATACGCCTACATGAGAACACACAGAACGATATGCCCACACACTGGTAGGTCTGCACCACACTGCGTACTGTAGCAAATAGAGGTCTCACACTATTTAATGAGCACAAAATCAGTAGCAGCTCCCCACACTGTAGGCAAACCACAGGCTTGATGGGGTGGGAGTATGTGATGCAAAGATGCTTGTTTCCTGTAATTGATGAAGACAACTGACCACCAGAGATAGATCTCAGATTAAGGCTTATTCTGGCTAAACTACGGGAGGTCCTGCAGAGAAAGAGGAGCGTAATTGGAATGGGAAAGAACGTAATTGGAATGACCACAAACAAATGTCTCTCTTGCTTCTCACGTTAAATTGGAGTAAAGGTTTAAATCAGACATTTTCTCCTGCTGATTATGGCTCTTTTACAGCAAAGCACGTTTGACGTCAGAGTTTGGTGTAAAAGTAGTTTTCTGACTTCGGTGAAACTGAGACTGCTTGGAAAGGTGATCATGTGAATGGTTCGTGTGAACTCCAGTAGAGTTTGCGATATTGCGATGGTATTAAAGCAAGAAGTCTCAACCCATGGAAGTGATATATGACTTCTCAGAGCTTCTTGTCTCTGAATCAATCACTTTCAAGGAGCAGCTCACATTCTTGGAATTTTTTCACTGCACAAAATCTATTTTTAGACAGCAATTTGGTCTTGTTTTCCAGTGAAAGTATCGAAAAATCTTTGAAACAAGATGAATGTACAGTACTTGAGAAACAACACTGCAAAACACATTGAAAGACTGAGAAGGATTACCGTTTAAAAGTTTGGGGTGAGAAAGTAATGAATACATTTATTCAGCAAAGATGCATCAAAATTGATCAAAAGTGACAGTAAAGATGTTTGCATTGTTATATAATATTTATTTTTCAAATAAATGCTGTTCTTTAAGGTTCTGCTGTTCTGAACATTCTATCCATCAAAGAATCCTGAAAAAAATGCATGACAGTTTCCACAAAAAAGCAGCACAACTGTTATACATTATAATAATAATAATATTCATTTCCTGAGCACCAGATCAGCATATTAGAATGATTTCTGAAGAATCATGTGACATCCAAGACTGATGAAAAATCATTACTGTTTTTACAGTATTTTTCATCCAATAAATACAGCCTTGGTGAGCATAAGGCTATATTCAAACTGCAGGTAAAAATGGTCCAAATATGTTTTTTTTGCTTAAATGTGAGCACAACAGTGTGAATGGCACAAATCACATGGAATCTGATCTTTTCAATTCTGATTTATGCCACTTCCATAATGTGGTGCTAAATTCAATCCAATGTGACCTCAGTCTGAACCTCATATCAGAATTCATGCTTTTACATCATATATCGACATTCGTCACAATTCTGCTTTCATGGTAGTCATTTCAAAGATTCAACATACCTGAAGTTATCAAGACAGTTGTGAAAGTAATCAGTGAAGCACAGTGATGTGTCAGAGGTCATAAGTATAACAGCTCTAGAGCTCAAAAGCTCTAAAGCAAAACATCATAAATATTTAAAAACTCTGCTCTCTTTTTTTGCATCATTGTCTTTGTTTTTATGGAAGTTTGTGTCTGCCACAGAATAAAACCATTTAAAAGATAATTGTGATTTTTTTATCTCACAATTCTGACTTTTTCCTCAATTGTGAGATATAAACTTGCAATTATGAGTTATAAAGTCAGAATTGTGAGTCTTAAACTCAAACTTGCAAATGTGAGAAAAAAAGTCAGAACTGCGAGATATAAACTCACAACTGGAAGAAAAAAGTCAGAATTGGGAGATTACATTGCAATTTTCACTTTTTCTCGCGATTCTCACTTTTTTCTCACAATTGCGAGTATATCTTGCAATTTTGACTTTTTTTCTCAGAATTGCGAGATATAAACTCGCAATTGGAAGTTATAAATCCAATTCTGAGGTAAAAAGAAAAAGACTGACTTTTTTAGAATTGCTTACTTTAATGTCCTCCATGTTTACTTCCATTTTTATCATTCTTTCGCACATGCGGGTCACACTGCATGAAAAGTCTACTTTCCGGGTTAAATCGGACATTGGACGTTTCAGTGAAACTTGAGGTGTACGACCGTGTGCAAAAATTTCCCAGTCAAGTGTGGGGAATCCCGTACACGTCCACACACTTGATATGCACGGAGATTTTCGGATACAGGATTTTTCTGATTGCATACACTGGACATGTTTAGAGATTTCCAGTAGCCTATACCAGTTCATGATCTGTTCACACTGGAATCTGATATTGGTCCAATTTAAAACAATAGTGTGAACAGCTATACAAACAAAATCAGATCTGATCTACAAATCGAAATTGAGCACTAAGTCACGAGTGTGAACGTAGCCTAAGAGACTTCTTTCAAAAACATAATAAAATCTTATCAACCCCATCTCTGCCAGTGCAGTAAGACAAAATGTACATTCTGAAACAAATCTAAATATCTTATGCAGTTTTGTTTAACAAATAAATGCTTTTTTTTTGTTTTGTTTGTTTGGTTTTTTACTGGAAAACAAGGCAAATAAGAAAAATTAAAAAGTCATTAAGAAGTTATTTTAAGTTTCATCTCGCTACTGTGGTAAACAGCTGCTGCTTGTGCTCACCACATAACTGACATTTAAGTGTACTGTTGTTTGAATTAAAAATAAAATGAGAACAAATAATTTCAGACCAAGCACATAAAGTATGAAAATACCTTGGGAGTCATTTTGAAACGTTAGTAGAAACAGATATTTTCTTGTGTATTGTGACGGATTATCATAAAAGTATAAATCTAGGGCGGTACTTGGTTCTATGCCTCTGCTGTTGATTGGATGTTGAGATGTGGGCGTGGAACTCAAAAATTGAGGCAGTTGAATGCAATCCTGCTTGTATTAAACAGACTGCATGCATTACCAGAAACTGTAGAAGTCATTTTACTGGAAGATTGAGTGATGATATTTTGATTAAATTACAGGGTCGAAATAATAATAAAAAAAATGCACGGATGAATCTTTTGCAATAAGGCGCACTTTGAAAATAGATGAATAGGTGAATTTTCATTTTATGCTGACTTAGTAACACTTTACTGTAACAAGAAGGGAGCTAAAGAGATGGCAGGCAAAGATGCAGATCTAGGTGCAGGGGTTTTACTTGAACATAAAGCAAAACAACAAACACAAGAACCGGAAACAAGGGAGCATGAGGAGCAGAGACACAGACCATCTATTCTACACACATATACAGCAAACACTGACTGACAAGGAACAAGTGAAACACAAGGGCTGTGTTAAAAATTGCCCCCCATTATATATTCCCTACATTAGTCTAATAATATATTCAACTTGAAGGAGTGAATGAAAACAACTAGTGAGTGAATTCGGACACTGAGTGCACCGGATGGGCTGCTGCTTTTGCAGCGTTTGTGCTCGCTGATTAATAATCATTTGAAACTTAGCAAACTGGCAGCTCAAGTAGTGATTTCATGGAAACTAGCATGTATCAACCTTAATTAAACAATTTAATAATCAATTGAAAAAGGAGTTTGTACCTGTATGATATTACGCTGTAGCCACATTGGACCAGCGGTTTGGAAAATGGATGGATGATTCAGCTGCAGGCGCCATCTTATGCCGAGACGCAGAAATTAATTTGGTGCGATGCTCACAGTGCATTATGTACATTCTCTAGCCATTGAGGGTACGTTTACATGACAACGATGTAAAAAAAACAGAAAAAGTTTTTTCTTTGTACAGATGACAATGTTAACAAAACTAACCCCGTTCACACGGATCCGTGAAAAAGACTAAAAATGCTGTATTATGCTGCCAGGCCAGTAGATGGCGATGTTACTTTGTAAAGAAATGCCTATTGACTGAACATGTAATAACGTATGCGCATGAAGTCACCGTTTTCACAGATTTGTGTTTTTATAGTTTACACTGAGACGATAACATTATCGTTTTCAAAAAGTTGCACTTTGAAACCCATTTTCAAAAGTTTGCATTTTCAGGCCACTAAAATGGCGTTGTCGTGTAAATGAACACATACGTTTTCCGTTTTTAGTTGAAAATGGTGTCGTGTAAACAGCCCCTCCGTCTACTTTGGTTGTACACCCGTTACTGTGGTGCATTATGGGATTGAATGAGTGCACTCGACAACATCCTCTATAGTTTTGGACAAATTTCCCTCAAAATTCTCTCAATTTTGAACACAACTACAGGTTACATATACATATGGAGCTAATTGAAAAGACACCTGGAAACAATCAACTTCAAGGGGGTGTTTACACGATGCTGTTGTGAACTACAAACTGAACATTTTTATGCATTTTGGCTGTTCATTTACATGACATTCTGGGGGCTTAAAAAAAATAAAAAAACGGGTTTAAAAGTGCGAGTTTTTGAAAACAATACCATTATCGTCTCCATCCTATATCATCTTTTGTAAACTACAAAAAATGCGAATTTGTGTTTAGTCGACAGGTGTGTAGTGTTTCTTTACAAAGTGTCATCGCCACCTACTGGCCTGGCAGCAGAATACAGCTTTTTTTAGTCGTTTACACTTATCCGTGTGAACTGAGATCATTTTCACAACGTTGTCATCTATATGTGAAAAACACAAAGGAACTGTTTTAATACATCGTTGTCATGTAAACATATCAAGAAAACTACAAGGAACTACAAACATGGCACTCAAGACAGGAAGTAACATAAAAGTCCAAAGAAGACATGTGGAACATATAACATTTACAATAAGGTTCCATTTGTTAATATTAGTTAACTGCATTGGTTAACGTGAACTAACAATGAAAACCTGGTTTGGTACCGAACCGATGACTCAACAAGACAGCGTCTAAATTCAAAGAAAATCCAGGAACGGTAATCATCAGCTGACAAATTCTGTTCCAATCAGGTGCTTATAGAGAGTGAAATTTATCATCCATTCAGCCCAGTACCAATTAAATTTCTGGAAAATGTCAGGCGAACAATGTTTCAGCCACCTAGAATGCCATGGTCATTGACAAATGAACATATCACAATCCATTTTAATTCACTGTTCAGTGTAGGCCATGAATAGTTTGGAGTGCTAGTATGATTTTTCTTGGCAGCGCTGCAAAGCTTCAAGCTGAGCTGTGTTTGAGAAGCTACATGTATGATTCTGGCTTTTAGTAAAGCTCTACCCTCATTAAATGAAATCCCTGAACCACCTGCTTATTTTTATATTGTTTTGCTTATTCAGAAGTTGTTTATTTCGCAGACACATTAGGGCGAAATGTACTGTAAATTAAACATCGCCCATGCGAGAGGTCATTTGTTATCCACTTCAGGGCCCTTGGGATATAATGAGCCTGTAATGCTGCATTCACGCTGCGTCTTTTCTTCACGATGTGAGGTAAACGGCTTCCTTTTAGCATTTGTTAGTAGACATGCACATACACCGCATGACCACCCATCCACCTAAACAAAACCCCCTTACGCACACATTTAAGAGCAAATGCTAATTATCTCAACTGGCATCTCTGATGTCTGCCTGAACATGTGCTAATATGACTTTTCTACATTGTTTATCTAGTATAAAAGGTTTCCAGGCTAGTTCAGTCTAGTCTAGCTGGTGGAAAAAAGGAGGAATGCTTGTTAAGCTAGTTAAAACTCCTGATGGGGACCCACATCCCAAAACACCCTCTAGCAAAGCAGGTTGTTTCACATTAACAAATATAAAATTTTTACTTTGTGACCCACATTTGAAGCGACTGGTGTGTTGTAGAGCAGAGAGTGCGAAGTGCTGTTGACTGATGCATGAGACAAGCAAAACTTTTTTTTTTTTTTAGGTGCTGAGAGCGCTTTATGCGTCGGTTACTCTAACTTTTCACCGCCACGGCAATGGCCGACTTCCAATCGCCTTGCGAGCGCTGGCAGTGCTACAGACTGTGGAGGTGCTTAACACAAACTCATACACGCTGGAAAAGTCCCGCGGGCTCTCAAGAGTGAGACGCATGCTCACACTGGCACTGCCAACCAATTAGGAGATGACTCCCCAATCCTTAAACACAGCCTCTCAACAGGCAGGGATTTGGGGAAATGTGTGTGTGTGTGTGTGTGTGTGTGTGTTTTTTTTTTCCTGCAACTAACAGTTTTAGCAGGAGTGAGCAAGACTCTATAGTCACAGACATGAATTACTCATGGTGCAAATAAGACAATGTAAGTTAATGTAATGTTTTTTAACCCTTGTAAGGTTTTAACCCCTCTTGGGTTTGAACTGTGCGTGTGTGTGTGTGTGTGTGGGTGTGTGCGTGCGTGTGTGTGCGTATGCGTGCGTACAATTTATTTACTTAAGTAATTTCTATATGATTTATCATTTTCCTATTTTGTAAATTATATATAAACTGCTGTTTGTACTGTAGTTTTTTTCTATATCTCCTTATATATGTATTAATATACAGTCAAACCAAAATATATTCAGAAACCTTGAACATTTCATTCATTAATACAGTTTATTCACTATAGTTTAAAAAAAATGGTAATAAAATATGACAAGATCTCAGAGTTAAACTGTGTCAGAAAAAAAATGTATTATGTCAGATAACACTTAAGCATGACATGGTCAGGTCAAAGTGTCTTAATACTTTTTGGTTCCAATTTTTTATCAGTTTTACTGATAGTCCACTGTATGAATAATTTTTGGGTATAATATGTCAGCTTACTTTATTTTGCTATCCTCACTTAACTATAGTGTCATGCACCCACTAGTAAAAATGTATTTAAAAAAATATCTAAAATGTCTGAATAATTTTTGGTTTGACTGTACATTTATATATGTAGGCCTATAATATGATATTTATAATAATAATAATAAATAAATAAATAAATAAATATATATATATATATATATATAGTATTATTACATTATTATGTAATTTTTATTACATAACAAAATGTAATATATTTTCAAATTGTGTACATTTTTAATTATTATTTTTATTTTTTTCTTCTAACTGCCATTTTTGCCCTGTAGATCTATATTTTGTTTTCGTAAAGCAGCAGACTTTAGTATGATTTTTGGTATGAGCTAGACTGAGTAGAAGGATTATTCCCAACATTACACTAGTACTCTAATACAATATTAACAGCATTCATAATGTGAGGGTTGGTGTATGATATTTTAAATGCTGAAACACTGTCTGTATCTGTGTAGAAGAGGGTGAGAGGCAGTCAGACTCCCTAACATTTCCCAATCTCCCAGTTACATCAGGCTGTCAGCGCTAAACATTTGAGCCAATGGGATTCACTTTCATAAAGCCGACTGCCAGAATAATGTATCGCTTTGCCTTCTTCTGTTCATACCTGACTAATTCAATGGCACTGAATATTTTTAGACAGTTGCATCTGGTTGCTTTAATGAGGTGAAGTGTGGGGGGTTGAAGACAAGATATTATTTTTATGTTATAAAACGTGAGTCACTGGTTGCAGTGGTGGAGAAGCTTGATAAATTATTCGTTAGGTGGTGTTTAAAAAAAAAATGCAATGCTGACCTGTTGCAGACCTTAATTCAACAAGTGCAGACTGCCGGTGTTGGACCCGATGGATTACGCAAACATAACTGGGAAAGTCATGGAATGACATTTGTTCAAGTCTGTGTATACATATTTGTTTGTTTGGTCATTTTATTTACAAATACACACAATGCGATTTACACAGGACATGGATCGACATCATTTGTTGTCCTTGGAACAATATTCCCGTCAGCTGTATGTTGCTGGTGCTTTTAGGCTCAGGGATGATAGAAATGTTTGATGTTGTTTTGTTTTTTTTCAGGAATGATAAAGGATACTGATCCAGGGTCATCTCATACTTGTGTATATCATGTTTTTCATTTACATTTATTTGATGTTAAGCGCGTTTCACTGATTCTTGAGACATGGGAATGCAAAAATAAGTGCCAAGAAATTATTGTTGATCTTCTGTGTTTGAGTGCAACTGTCTGCTTCTACCTTCTTCTTTTCCCCCTTGACCATCAGTCAATATCTGTCAACATCTTCAGATACAAAAACAACATGTACTGTCATGTCAAACTGTTACTAACATATCTAGCATTTATAGTGATGAATGAATGTAATGAGTTTGGAGTCAGTAATATTTTTTGAAGAAATTAATACTTTTATTTATCAAGGATGCATTAAATTGATCCAAAATAACAGTAAAGCCATTTATGTAATGAGTTTGGAGGCAGTCATGGCCTAATGGATAGAGAGTCGGACTTGTAACCCAAAGGTCATGGGTTTGAGTCTCAGGTCCGGCAGGGATTGTCGGTGAGGGGAGTGAATGTCCAGCGCTCTCCCCACCCTCAATACCACGACTGAGGTGAGACCCTTGAGCAAGGCGCCGTACTCCCAACTGCTCTCCGGGCGCCGCAGCAATGGCTGCCCACTGCTCCGGGTGTGTGTTCACGGTGTGTGTGTTCACTGCTGTGTGTGTGCACTTGGATGGGTTAAATGCAGAGCACAATTTCCGAGTATGGGTCACCATACTTGGCCACATGTCACTTCACTTCACTTCACTTATAATGTTACAAACTATTTCTATTTCAAATAAATGCCATTATTCTGAACTTTTCATAAAAAATCCTGAAACAAATATATGGATGGATGGATATAGATATTATATATTTTTGTAAAAATGTTGAAAATGAAATAAAAATGGATGGATGGATGGAACAATATATTGATGGATGGAAGGATGGATGGATGGATGAAACAATAGATGATGGATGGATGGATGGGTGGATGGATGGATGGAACAATATATTGATGTATGGAAGGATGGATGGATGGATGGATATAGATATATATTTTTGTAAAAATGTTGAAAATTAAATCAAAATGGATGGATGGAACAATAGATGGATGGATGGATTGATGATGGAACAATATGTGGATGGATGGATGGATGGGACATTAGATGGATGGATGGATTGATTGATGATGGAACAATGTATTGATGGATGGATGGATGGAACAATAGATGGATTGATGGATTGATGATGGAACAATATATTGATGGATGGAAGGTGGATGGATGGATGGATGGATGGATGAATAGATGGATGAAACAATAGATGATGGATGGATGGATGGATGGATGATGAAACAATAGATGATGGATGGAACAATATATCGATGGATGGATGAACAATGGATAGATAGATAGATAGATAGATAGATAGATAGATAGATAGATAGATAGATAGATAGATAGATAGATAGATAGATAGATGATAGATTTTTATAAAAATGTTGAAAATGAAATCAAAACCAAAACCAATAGCAAATAATAAATATGGTAAATAATATTTCTACTTTGAAAGAGTTGACTAATGACGTTGGCAGTGGTAGATGGCAGTGTAATCTATAAATGCAGTCATTGCATTGTATGTAGTATATGCTTTTCTATTAAACCTGTGTGTATTTGTGTTGCTATCAATCAATTTATTGTTTATTTACAGCACTTTGTAAATATGTGCAGAACAAAATGATTGTTGGATATTATTATTGATTTAAACGCCATTGCTAAAGCTAAGCACAACTACTACACTTCAGCACAATCTATACCCTTAAAACACAGCAATAAACACACAGCTAGGTAACCAATATTTCATTAGCGTGCCTATTCAGTCATTTCACAGTACATATCTGTTCATATCTGAATAGCACGGACAGCACACAAGAACCACAATAATTCACAATCCTCTGCACATAAAATCTTTTTCCATGAAAGCCCACTATTGATTGATTTTCCCCTGGGGCTGTGATGCAACATTTTAAACCCAATAATAAGGGTGGACATACAGCTACAGTAGCATGCGTAGAAAGATTTCGGATGATTGGTTCGTGCAAACCCAACTCAGCAGGGCAGTCATGGTGAACGCACATGAGCATCCTGCTAATCCCATTATACATGCAAGGCAGCAGTCATTTGTGATTTGATTACTCAACTTGGGCTCAACTGGCAGATATGTGGGCCGGTTACAGTCTTGCATCTGCTTAGATGCTGCAGACTGAAGAGTGTGAGCAGGAGCAGGTTTGGTAGAGATGATGTTTGACTTGTTTACCCAAGTATCAATACTGTATTTTTTCAAAATCATGATAGTATCAGTGTTAAAGGGTTAGTTCACCCAAAAATGAAAATTCGGTCATCATTTACTCTAAACCTAGACTTTCATTCATCTTTGGAACACAAATGAAGATATTTGTACAAAAATTTGAGAGATTTCTCTCCCTCCATTGACAGTTACGCAACTACCACTTGGACACTTCAAAAGTTCATGAAGAGAACGTAAAACTAATCCATATGAATTGAGCGGTTTAGTCAAAATTTTCTAAAGAGACTCGATTGCTTTATAAGATGAACATATTTAATTTAGGCTTTTATTCACAAATAAACATTTAATCAACACACACATCAGTTGTGGTAAATGGAAGCTCAAGCATGTTTCCTTGATGCATGTGAGAACAAATGAGGTTCATTCTCGTGTTACACATCATGTTTGAGCTTCCGCAAAAACCAGTGAGGTTCATTCTGGTGTTACGCATCACGTTTGAGCTTCCGCAAAAACCAATGAGGTTCATTCTGGTGTTACGCATCACGTTTGAGCTTCCGCAAAAACCAATGAGGTTCATTCTGGTGTTACGCATCACGTTTGAGCTTCTGCAAGAACCAATGAGGTTCATTCTCGTGTTACGCATCACGTTTGAGCTTCCGCAAAAACCAATGAGGTTCATTCTGGTGTTACGCATCACGTTTGAGCTTCTGCAAAAACCAATGAGGTTCATTGTGGTGTTACGCATCACGTTTGAGCTTCTGCAAGAACCAATGAGGTTCATTCTCGTGTTACGCATCACGATTGAGCTTCCACAAGAACCAATGAGGTTCATTCTGGTGTTACGCATCACGATTGAGCTTCCGCAAGAACCAATGAGGTTCATTCTCGCTTGTCAAAGCAAGTACGGTTGAGCTTCTGTTTATGTTCATTGATGAATGTTTATTTGCAAATAAAAGCCTAAATTTAGTCTGTTCATCATATAAAGCGATCAAGGTTTGGAACAACATGATTACATTTTTTTTTTCATTTTTGGGTGAACTAACCTTTTAATTTAGTATCATTGAGATACTATTGTAATTTTTATTAATATTTTGAAATATTTTATATTTTCCTTTTTTAGTAACGTTGCCATTGGTATTAGTTTTTTTTTAAATATAGCTTACATCAAAGCAAATGAAAATGACAAATGTTGTTTTAGCAACTAGATTAAAATTAACTAGATTATTTTTTATATTTTATTTTGATTATCTTTTATTTTATTTCAAGTTTAGTTTCAATATTAATAACAATAACACTAAACACAGCAGATATGGCGAATATGAATAAAATATTTTATCATGAGTGTATATGTAATATTTCATTTTTAACATTTTTTAACATTTATTTATAATCTTTTATCTTTTAAAATTCATCTTCTATGTTTGAACTTCCATCCCTCAATCCATACATACATACCTACACAAAAAAACAAACAAATAAAATATTTTAATAAATTATTTTGGGTGGAAATTCAAACATTAAAGGTAAAATAAATTAATAAATGTAATATTTATTAAAATATTAAAAATACACACATTTCTACTGTCTCATGGTATATTTATCCTCCACCTTATAATGAATTACTTGAAAGTTTCCTGCGACAAAACCAGCTGCATTAAGCTGCATTTGCTATTTGTCAAGCTGTTCCTCACACTGCTCGTCTCTGCGTGCTCCTGGGGGAAACGCTACCGATGGTACCACTCCACTTACACTGCTCAGGATAATAGGAGCTGTATTTCTTCTCATCCCTCATGGATGCTTAAATCAAAATTAGATTACAGCCCAGTCTTTGAACAGCTGAGTGATCATCGGGGCCAGATTCTTGCACTTGTCTTTGTCTAGATAAATGAAAGTCTCATCGTATGGCACACTGTGACAACTTACTGACACAGGAAATGGAAAATGTATCGCAACTGTAGCGGTACAAAAGAAAAATCACACATGAGATCTGCTTAATATCTCAGCTATTTTTTTCCAGACAGCTATAAGATTAAAATGGAGATTTCCTGCTTTTTTTATCCTGAAAAACAGACCCCGGTAATCTTAGAGTCTCTAGAGTTTCAGAAGATATCTCAACCTGTCTCAAACTGTACTCAGATTTTGCCAAGATAACAAAGCCTGCAATCAATTCAATCATTTATGCATTTAGCAGACTTACAATAGAGGAAAAGATCTCAATATCAACTCAAACATTTATCACGTTGCAAACGCAAGCATCACTATTACTACTACTATTCATTAATTCATAGGCTGACCAGATTTGTCATGGTGGAATACGGGACGGGTGAGCAAGG
>RJVU01070129.1:3187526-3219991 GCA_003731715.1 Anabarilius grahami
TTAAATGGTTAGGCCAGCATTTTATTTATTTGTGTGTGTGCTTGTTTTGTTTTATTGACATTTTTTTATTGCAACAAGAAGTTGAAACAAGGTTTTTAATAAAATAATATGCACATTGTGCATTTCTAATCTGTAACCAAACTCTAAAAACCATCCACACCAAACTTTAGTAAAATATATTCTTCAGGATTTACAGAAATTATCCAAAAATATGGATAGTATTTTTATTTTATTTTATTTTTGTTGACATTTTCTATTGCAACAACAAGTTGAAACAGGTTTTAATATGCACATTGTGCATCTCTAATCTGTAACTAAACTCTAAACCACCCACACCAAGCTCATTCAGTTCAAACTAATTTGCTGATCATTTTCTGCACCGTATGTATTAATATACATATCTCTGTCGTGGAGTTTGAGCCTGATTTCAGGGGTATACGTGACGATTTTTACAAGGGCATATGCTTGTGAATGCATATGCACTCCCACACTCGGTATGATAAGTAAATTTTCTAAGCCAAAGTGTAATAGTCTGCCTTTCACTAACTACCCTGAGTGGTGCATGTCATACTTTCCATTCCTTCTCCATGTTGTCATGGCAACTGACTATGCACATAGACATGCCCATTAAATACTGTACCTACTAAAAGGATTCCAAATCAAAGAAAAGATTAAAAGAAAACAACAGTCTGGAACAAAGTAGCAGGGTGGCGTTTCTCCCAACTCTGTGGCAATTTAAAGATGATCTTAATCTCTGCATCATTGTTTGTGAAAGACTTTTGGACCATTGTCTGTTTTCTGTCTCAAGGCGCAAAGTGGATGCAGCATATGCGCGGATCATGTTCATATAGTGCAGCAGTTGGGTTCTGGAAATAAACATCCCAATTATTTCTCTATTAAGGACAGATGCAACTTTTGGGTTGGCATATTAGTTAAAGATCAGGGGCCGTATTCACAAAACATTTTATCTTACCACTATGAGTCCTCCTAAATAGCAGTAAAAGTTTTTAGCTAGGAGTTTTCTCTTAAAACCTATTCACAAAGCTGCTGAGACAAACTTTTACTAAGGAATAGACTGAAGTCTTAAGCTAAGAGTAAGGGCGGGGTTGACCTCGTTGCTATGGAGTATACACACAGTGATTGGCTGATGGGGGAGGAGTCAGCGATTTAATCATAGAAATATTGTAGAATGAGGTGTCATGTTTCCATATTAAAATAAAGGTTTTAAAATACAAATGTTGCCCTATTCAAATAAATATTTTTAATAAAAATGTTGCCATATTCAAATAAAGGTTTCAAAATGTAGGCTAAGTGTCACTAATTAAACTAGTATATACAGTGAACTGTGGACCGCCTCTTGGATGTCTGCATCTCGGAGCCCTCAATATCCTTGGACAGCACACCAAATACGCTTATTTTTTTCTTATTTTTTACTCTATTCAATCATTTGTAAATGTGAACCCATGAAAACCACTGCCACAGGTAATCGGACAATATTTATTTATTTGTTAAAGATTTATTTTTGCCGTCTCATCGTAGATTTAAATCTATAAATCAAAATGTATTGCATTTATGAAGAAAAAGTTCAGCACCCAATGCTCTATTGCTATTCTCTCAATGGTGTTCAGTGTCTTTGGGTGGATTAGGACTGTTTGTGATTTGGTCTTAGTAATTTAGGAGTCCTCTTGACTACTCCTAACGTTTCACAGATTTAGGAGTTAGTTTTAGTGCTAAAATGCTTTGTGAAATACTCTTAGAACAAAAATGTAGGACTCCTAAAATTAGGACTGACACGCCCATTGTTTTTAAGAGTTTCTCCTAAATCGGCAAGTTAGGAGCTACTTTTAGCCTTAAGATGTTTTGTGAATACGGCCCCTGGGCTGTTTGCTGTGGTAACCAAATGAACTTTGATTTCAAACATCATGCCCTTCAATTACAAACAAACAAACCCTTTGCATATTCTTTTTAAATATGAACATATGTAAATTAACGGGGACCTATTATGCAAAATTCACTTTTATAAGATGTTTGAACACAGATGTGTGTCCACATTGTGTGTAAATAACCAGCCCATAATGATAAAAATCCACCCACTTCTTATTTTATAGTCCTCATAAATCTCCAAACAAGCTGTTCCAGATTTCACTCTACTCTCATGTAAGAGTATGGTGAAGCCCCGCCCATGACTGGTGACAGTTTGCCCTATTAGCATAGATCCCGCCCTGAGAGAGCAGCAGCAGTCCGCCATTTCTGTTTCCTCACTGTATAGCTGGAGATGTACAATTTGTGTGCCAAAAAACATTACAACTGTTCTGTTATTGGATGTACCAACGAACAGAAGAGTCTCCATAGACTCTCGGCATTTGAGCCACTGAGGACACCATAGTTGAATTTCATTTATGAAGGAAATGTGCTGAAGAAATTTGGTAAAGTGTTATATATTTGCGCAAATCATTTTACGCCGGATTGCTTCACAAACGAGGGTCAGTTCAATGCTGAATTTGCACAAAAGATAAATATGACGGTACTTGCTAGCTGAATCAACTCCACAACAACTACATAAATGTATTCACTAACCATTCAGAAACGTCCAGTTTCATTCTAAAAGTTGTAACTTCTTCCTGAGTCTCTTCATCAGTGTCCGACTCCGGTTTGAACAATGTAAGGCTGAACACCGTTACTGACAATCCTCATTTTGGCTGTGTGAGATTCTCCATCTTTGTTGTTGTTGAGTATCCAAAACGCCAGCTGTTAAAGCTCCACACTCTTCTGGAAAGGGGGCCGGGAGCAGCAGCTCATTTGCATTTAAAGGGACACACACAAAAACTCCCAAATAGGGGCAAATTTGACAAGCTATAATAAATTATCTTTGGGGTATTTTGAGCTGAAACTCCACAGACACATTCTGGGGACACTAGAGACTTATATTACATCTTGTAAAAAGGGGCATACAAGTTCTGTATAGTATATGAGTGTGTGAATGTAATGTATTTTGTGCCAAAACTTCACAGACACATTCTGAGGACACCTTAGACTTATTTTACATCTTGTGAAAAGGAGCATAATAGGTCCCCTTTAATGTCTTTGGTATATTGTCTCATGTCTCATGCTTTTCATGCCTGTATATGAAGCGATGCATAAATAAGATTGTTAATGAACATTTTTATCAGATCAGATTTAACTTGCTTCTTCTTGCATAGAAAAGACTGCAAAAGAGACTCTTGTGATGAAAGCTACCAAATGTATGTGTGCAGGGATCAAATACTAGTTTTAGAAAGAGGCAAAGGGCACAAATTGTTGGTTTGTACATCAAATCTTGTTTATGAATTAATCACGTATAATATTCACATCCACAGGCTCTTGCCTGTTCAGCGTTCTGTTAAATATCGAGTTAATACCGGAGGGTTTCATGGATACACCATTAATCTACAGGGCAATGGGACTTAGTTAACAACTCGATGGGATGCAGTGGGATATCTGCATCTTATCAGCATACATATGTTAATTGACTAGTTTCATTCAGACAGCAGTTAAGCTCACTAATTTGCTCTCCTCAGTTAAATCAGCAGCAAATCAAGCAGTACAGAGAGTCACGCCTAGTCTGGCAACAGCTATTAACAAGGCCGCGCTTCACGTTCGAGTCAGTTGGTCAATCTTAATGGTTCAAATATGGTGGAAATGATTCCCTCGTGTGCTAATTTCTCATATGGGGCCCATTCCAGATTTTTCAATCTTCATGTACAATTATACAGTATTCATAAACCAGTTGTTTTGCTGTGTAAAAGCTCAGAAAGAAGATAAGTGCCCACTTGAATGCGTAAAACACTTTAAAATGAACAGAATTATTGCTGGAAAAAAAATTATAATAATTTGAAATGACTTGAAATGATGATCTGCTTAATTTTTTTTTAAAGAATTTCAAATAAATGCTGTTCTTTCTATTTATCAAAAAATCCTGAAAAAAATCTATCAAGATTGCATAAAAATATGAAGCAGCACAACTATTTTCAACATTGATGATAATAATAATAAAATGTTTCTTGAGCATCAAATCAGCATATTAGAATGATTTCTGAAGGATCATGTGACACTGAAGACTGAAGTAATGATGCTGAAAATTCAGCTTTGATCACAGGAATAAATTACAGTACATTTTAACAAATATTACGGAGCCCCTAAAGTCACATGGTGAAGGAAAACAATATGAGATGGGAGGGAAAAATATATTTCAGTGCTTTTGCATTCCCCCAAGAAGCGTTGCGTTTTCTCACGCAAAACTATTGTCTTCTTTGGAGTTCATTGGGGCAATGCAAATCATTTTGCGAGCGAACACAGTTTTTTGGGTGCAAATCAAAATATTTGGTTTCTCGGGGGAATGCAAGACGTGACCATTGACATCATTTTTCATCTCATATTTTTTTCCTTCAACATATCCCTTCAGGAGCTCCATATCAAATAGAAAACAGTTATTTTAAATTGTAATAATATTTTACAATAATACTGCTTTTAATGTATTTTGCACAAATAATTTTTTTTTTTTTTAAATAAATATGTTTTATTACATAAAAATATATATTTTTTTTTTAATTATTTTAATAAATATGTTTTTGCAACTTAATGATCCCTGTCTTGGTTTTAATGAATGGTGTTTAAATATAAACACACAAAAATACAAAATTGACTGTTTAGATGAATGTGTTCCATTAAGTCATTGATATGAATCATGAATTTACATTGGGCTGAAAGCCTCCTCATTATAGAAACTCACCACATTTCAGCAGTGCTAAAACTTTCTAAATACCCTAATGCATTCAAAATAAATGTAAAATAATAAAATAAATAAATAAAAAGGCAATTAAAGGGTGTTTAGGAAAGCCAAGCAGAATGCAAAGCTATCGCAAGAGTAGTCAAGCATGTGAGCTTACCGTGGTAATCCAAAAGAAAAATGGGCTGCTTTCAATCCCCTTGTCTAGTGATGCTAACATGTGCTGTGCTTCTGGATAAAAGAGGGAAACAGAGATTTGAGGGAATGGTAATTAAAGCACGTTCTTTCAGAGCAGCTTTCTGAGATACGGTAAATGGCACCATTTGTAACTCACAGTAAGAATCCAGAGGCGTTCGCTCTCTGACGACAGTCAGCCTGAGATATTATGCATGCACAAACTGAAGTAAATACACTTTCAGTCACAAGTTTGGACACACTTGACTGAATTTGTTTCTTATCATTGTAAAAATGCTTGAAATTAGTTTTGTAGACAAATGCATTTTGTGTCTTCAAATGACTTTCTTTTTACAAAACTAAAAGTTGTAATCGGATTAAGCAGCCAACAAGTGTCCATCATAAATGAGAATCCTGAATCTGCTAGAAAGAAAAAGTGCGAAAATTATAAATTCAGTTCAGTCATGACAACTCTCTGCATATTTTATAAAAACATTTTATTATAAAAATAAAAAGTACATAGGTTTGGTCTTGGCAGACTAGATCTGCTTCGCTGCCACTGCTGGAGATAATGTTGCTGCTGCTGCTGCAGAGCAAGTATAACTTGCTACTGATAAATGGTGAAACATGTTGCTGCTGCTAGAGAGAGGGAAACCCCCTGAAGCACGTCTTGGCAGGTGGTGCTGGGGAGGTGGATGGCAAGAAAGAAAACTTGCATAGCGTGCAGCAATAGTGCATTCATTTGATGCGTCGAGGTTATATAGGGACATGATAATGAATACTTGAAATTGATTGGCTGGCAACATTACGTTTGATAAACAAATCCGAACGCAAATAGAGTTTCATGGCTGAACTATTCATGTGCACGACAGCTTTTCACTGGGGCAGTACCCTTAAAAGGACAACTTTGTACATCATCTACCTCTAAAAGATGCATTTTAAGTAAAAATGACTAGTAAATTTCACAAATTATCGGCAAGTAACACATTGGACATCACACGGAATTAGTAGAAGAACTGAAATATTATTTTTTAAAACATGACTCCAATAAAACCATCATTTACAGTCAAAGATAAAGCATTATGATATCATTTAGAGAACCAATACAGTCAGCTGTTTCATCTATCAACAAAAGTTTCTTTGCGAATTCTCCATTACAGTGTACATCACTTACAAAACAAAATGCTCCGAACAATATATAATCCTCCAACGCAATCCAGGACGCCATTAAAATAAACCATCCACTTGTTTCCGACACTGGATCCTTCTGAAGTCTGTACAGAGACGCAAATCAGCTGGACACGTCAAAGCGAAAGTTCTTCACTCTTCCATTTGTCCTGTTGTCGACAGACTCAAGCGTGTGAGAATGTCAGAAACTGAACGCACATCTTTATACTGTATCCAGTGTAGACAGCATCAATGACTATAATGGCTTTTATGTGCTTTTGGCACAATGCTCACATCCAGTGTAGGTAAATGTCAGCCGTTAAGCTACTGAATGCCAGTGGGCGGGGTCTATGGTGTGATGATGTAGAACTATTCACCGATGTCTTGCTCTGGAGGCGGTCATATGCAAATTTATTTGTATGTGCGACATCACAGATCACACAATATCAAAACAAGTCGTTTTTGGAGCTTGATTAAATAAATGCTTCGTTTGTAACGAGGAGAACATTTTAAGTGCTGAAACATGCAGGACATTTTAATGGTACAAAGACCTCAAGGAAAATGACCCCTTTAAGTTTATATGGGTAAATAAGGTACAAAGATGTCATTTTAAGGGTTTTTCCCCAGTGACAAGCTGTTGTACTCCTGCAGGGATGGGCAAACTCGGTCCTAGAGGGCCACTGCCCTGCAGAGTTTAGCTTCAACCCTGATAAAACTCACCTGCCTGTAGCATTCTAGTAATCCTAAAGGTATTGATTAGCTGGTTCAGGTGTGTTTGATTTGGGTTGGAGCGAAACTCTGCAGGGCAGTGGCCCTCCAGGACCGAGTTTGCCCATCCCTGCCCTAGAGGTAACATTTTTAAGAGTGTAAAAATGGACATCATGGCAATGGTTTAATGATGGATAAACATCTCCAGCATTTCCTTCGTAAGCCTGCGCTGTGATGTTTGTACAGTGTGTATCTTATACAACTATTCCTAGATTATTATGTTGTCCGAACGCAGTTATCTCCTCCATACTCTTGTGGTTCAGACACTTACTCCACGATTTCAGCCTTTCATCTTTAACACCCCTGTCCTGCAGTCTTCTACCCCAGACCAGGTCAGTGATGGGCCCCTACGGCATGCAATTTCCCTCCAGTCAGCTACAATCTTTGCTCGGAAAAGGAACAATGTGGTGGAGTCAGCTCACCTGCTCTCCTCCAAGCCTCTTCTGCTCTGGAGACGCCAGGAAAATGTGTTATCGACATATGAAAAGAGTGAAGGAGAGGTGCAGAAGGAGAGAATGGCCGTGATGTTCCATCCCACCAACTGTCTTGACAGTGAAATGATGTGAAAACCGCATAGGATCACGTCTACACTGAGAGAAATCCACTGAGTTTCCATACGGGAGTCTTTTTGTTACTCTTAACTTTTAGGTTAGAAGTGTGAACGTCTCAAAAACATGTCCAGGTCATTTTTCTTCCCCTTATCATAAGAGTTCAAAGTTATGATAATATGTGATAGCTATAGTGCATCCGGGTAGTTTTTTGTCATTATTTTTGATTGATTGATTGCAAAATTAAAGATAATGCAAAAATACAACCAAGATAAATTGTTTTATAGTTGACATTAAACACTGGTGACATAGAAGGTGAAGGTGACATAAAAAAACATTTTGTTAATTGTTTTATAATTATTATGCACCACGTTTTAATGACCACATTAATTGAGAGACTACATGGAATATTTGCACTTTTATTAACTCATTTGTCACAGCCCTGGACCATTTAAAATGAGGTAATGAGGCCAAAATTTAAACAAAATCCTTAAAAACAGCTGTAGTGCATATAGACATGTAGACTTTTTTTTTTTTTACATTTATAAATGTACATTTAACATTTACATAATTGTTCTCAATGGTATTTTCCATTTTGTTTGTTTGTTTAAATGACCTTTAAGCAAATGACAAAAAAATTGAAATGCATAAATCAAATAAAAATATCTATATCTAAAAATATCTTTACATTATCATTTTCATATATCATCATTATATTTATTAATAATGATAAATTAATTAATTCATGTAATGCATAAAAGTTTGATTTCCTTTTTTTTTTTTTNCAATGGTAATGATCCTAAAAGTATACTTAATTTCCTTTAAGAAAAATGTGATTTTTTTCTTTTTTCCCTTATTGATTTTATTGTGAAATATGTCTTGGACATGTTCTTGACAGGCCTGTAGGTTTCATGACCTTTTAAGTAGATTACACAAAATATATAAAAGAATAATACAACATTACATGTCTTTTAAAAAGACTTCAAAGTCAGTTCAGTGACAGCTGTCTGTGTTTCTTCAGGGTATGAAGCAGTGCTCTCACAAGCTGAATCTGCTAACTGCCTTTCATTTCTCTCTCTCCCTCTCATTCTTCCTTCCTATACAGCTCATATGCGAGACTTCATATTGAAAAAAAGAAAAAATGAGACCTCAAATAAAGAGGGAATCAGCCGAGATTTCTCAGACTGTTTGATCATAGCTTCAGCCTTCTCTCTAATCCATTTCTTGTGCTGATGGCGCAGATGGCTAACAGGATCAAATCTCTATCCAGAAGAGAATTAATTCAATTCTGTGGCTTTCGTGCAATCCTGTAAAACACTGCTCTCTTTCTCCCGTTCTTTCTGGTTATTATTTTTCCCCAATCCATTGTGAGTGCAGCTCATAGCAGTAATACAAACCCTATCAAACATCTTTCATTGCAGTTCTCTGCAAGCCAGCTGTAATATAGTAGTAATTTCAAGAAGCTTCAAGGGATAGTTTTGCCATTTGGGATCAAACTACCACTCATATTTTCTTCAGAAAATCTAGTTGAATTATAATCTTCTTAATTTCGCATGGTCAAATTATAAAACGCCCATAAACAATGACACATTCATTAGCTGATGGCCCGTTCCTTCTCTCAGATTTCTCATTTGCAAACCAACCAAACTGTAATGTGTTTAGCGTTCTGCAGTGAGTTTTATTTGGTCTTCATTGCCATTGATTCATTGATTAATTGTGTCAATCCATCAAACAGTAAACCTCCGGAGATGAGTCATGTATCACAATATGTTCTTGTCATTCATGTATTATGTTTGTGGGGAGCTGGAACATTATGTTTAGAATGAGTGGGGGTATTTCTTTTCTTGTGGCATTTATTGACACTGTCTAAGCATAATTCACAAATATTGTTCGGTTAAATAGTTGCATAGTAAATGCAATCTGACAGTTTTCTCAGTTCATTTCAGGTGTCTTTCCAATGTTATTGAATCATCTGTAAGACAATATCCAATATTGATTGAGGATTTGAGAGAAACAAGGTCTGAAATGAATTTTAAAGAGTTCCCAGAGACATTTAAAGCTCCAAATCTCATAGACAGAATGTGTTTCCTTAAAAAGATGAACCAGTTTTGGTGATGCAATGACGCAATTACATAAAAAATGCAAATCCTTGTGCATGCAAGCCAATGATTTAATTAACTTCAATTTATTTATATTTATTCATCTGCATCATATTCAGCAGAAATTAATGATTTATAAATTGTAAAGTTTTGTTTTTTTGTTTTTTTATTATATATTCTTTTTAGGAGTCGAGCTCAAGATCAAATTTGGTCACTGATGTGACAGCTGGGAATTATGGAAGCTTGTTTCCTCAACGGAATAACAATATAAAACATAAGTTCTGAGTTCTGAGAACAGTTCTGAGAAAAGAAGTCAGAACTGCGAGAAAAAGTCAAAATTGCATGATATAAACTCGCAATTGCGAGTTATAAAGTCAGAATTGCGACACATAAATTCGCAATTAGGATAAATATAGTGAGAACTGCAAGAAATAAACTCACAATTACGAGAAATAAAGTCAGAATTGCAGGATATAAACTTGCAAGTCTGACTTTTTTCTTGAAATTCTGACATTTTTCTCGCAATTGCGAGTTTATATCTCGCATTCTGACTTCTTTTCTCGAATTGTGAGAAATATCAAACTCGCAATTGTGAGTTATAAAATCAAATCCTGAGGAAAAAACACTGACTTTTTCTTGAGAATTGCAAGTTTATATCGCACAATTCTGACTTTATAACTCGCAATTGCGCACTCGCAATTCTGTGAAAGAAAGTCAGAATTACGAGATGTACTCTCACAATTACAAAAAATAAAGTCAGAATTGGGGTATATAAACTCGCGATTGTGAGAAATAAAGTCAGAATTGCAGGATATATACTCACAATTACGGGAAATAAAGTCAGAGATATAAACTCGCAATTCTGACTTTTTGCAATTGCGAGAAGTAATGCTGCCTTCACGTGCTATCAGAAATTTGATAAATCCCACTTCTGAAGTCGTGATTATGAGCTCATCACATTCAAGTTTCAAAATGGGAGGGCATTCATGTGCAATTTCTACCTTGGAAACTGGTATTTACGACAATTTCAAGGGTACATGAAGGCAGCATAAATATCTCGCAATTCTGACTTTTTTTCTCGCAATTGTGTTTATATCTTACAAATCTGACTTATTTTAAACTCCCAATTACGAGTTATAAAACTGTGCACTCGCAATTCTGAAAAGTTTTTGAAGAATTGTGAGATATAAACTTGCGATCCTGAGGGAAAAAGTCAGACTTTAGACTTTAGTCAAAAGACTTCATAATGCAACTGCAACTTTATATCACGCAATTCTGACTTTATGACTCGCAATTGTGAGTTTAAATCTCGCAGTTCAAACAAGCTTCAAATAAGCTTCCATAGGGAATAAACTGAGTAGTTAACTGAGTTTGAAATTCACTCTAGATTGCCAGTATATTTAATAATGACAGGAGCCAATAGCGTCCGAGACAATGCCTCAGCAATGCCACTTAACAGCAATAACTGCAGATTTGTAAATGGAGCTAATTAAACTGAACATGTTCCCCTAAGACATCTTGTTGAACACCTGCTCGAAGAGACACAATCAGCACTTCTAGCTGTCGTTATTTCCCGCGACGTAACCCGTTGATCCCAGTAATTGTATAATGTGCTGATTCAAATCCTTTCTGATTAGCCCGGTGGAATTCATTGTAGGATCAATCAATTATTTGTTAGTGGAGTATTTTGTTGAGCTGTTTCTCAAGCGCAGGTATAGCCATCGGATCTCCATACAGTTTGTTTTGCTGCATGGTGCATATAGTAGCAGATGGCCATCATCAACTTGTTCAACTGCAGGCACTTCAGAGGTTATTTTTTTTTTGAATTTTATTTTCAGCCCATTTGTAGATTGGAACCGTGAGGCAAACACCTGAGCGTGACTAATTTTTAATCAAAGGCCATTTGAAGAAAGCTTCCTGTGCTTATTTCAGAAGTGCTCATTCTCTGCTGGATATAAAGTATTATATGGAGCAGGTGCAAAACACATCCGGCAGTGCATTGCAATTGGACTGTAACACAGTTCGTAAATACGGGAAGAAGGAGGCGGGAACCGGCGAACGTTCAAACAAAAACTTTAATCTCAAATTAAACAAACACAAAACAAAAGTAACGCCGGCAGACCCTCGCGGACGTCTGCCGGCCACACAAACATAATAAAACATAAAATAATATCCAGGCCTGGTCCTCTCTCGTCCTTCACGGTCGTCGCTCCTCCTTTTATGCCTCCGGAGCTCCTCCGTGAGGGACTCGAGGCCGGTGCGCCTCACAGGTGACGATCATTAACACTTGCGTCACCGGCCTCGCGCCGTTCCCTCACGGCTCTCGCCCGCCCTGCTCGTCACATACCCCCATCGCCCCTCGCAGGCCGGGGGGTACCCACGAGACTGCGCTCTACTCCCCCCCGGGGCCTGTCTCGGCGGCCGCAGCACCTGGGGGTAAGGACAGACGAGACGAGAGAAAGGAGACGGAAGCAAGGGGAGCGACAGGACGAGAGAGGGGAGAGAGGAAAAAAAAANAATGTTTAAAATAACCTGCATTACATGCTGCAAAACTGTCGATGTCAAATCATCTATTAACCTTGATGTGACAGCACGTGTACCTCGGCGGAGCTGAGTAGGTTGTTGACATTCAGTGCCACGTGTCTTGTCTGTTAAGTGTTGGAATGAAGACATCTGTTGTACTGTATGTGTCTTGGACTTGTCCTACCACAATCTCTCGCTGCCAGCTGTTTTCATTTGCATTTTAATTTATGATGGAAAAAAGTAACTTGCAGTGGAGAGTTAATGTATACCCTTTGGCAACAGTTTGATGTACACAGCATGATGCTGGATCAAAATCTAAGTAATATTTCATATTATTCTACCTCCATTTTGTAAATATGTGATAATGAATGAATGAATCTCACAAAACTTGTTAGGAAAGGTGTCTTGGTCATATTTCAACACCCAAGGAAATTAGATTTTTTTATGGAAAGCAGTTATATTTTGCTTAAAGAAAGGACCATTAAGATATTTTTTTTTTTTTTTTTTTCGTTGTGACAATATTTCATGATAACACACATTGTCAGTGTTTTTTATTACTATAATGCTGAATGAATGAATGGATCTCAATTACGCATTATAATATATATATATATATTATTCATCAAAGTATATTCAGTAAGGATGCATTCAATTTTTCAAAAAGTCACAGTAAATACATCTATAATGTTACAAAAAAATTATATTTCAAACAAATGTTTTTTTTTTTACTTCTATTAATCAAAGAATCCTGAAAAAAAAAATCTATCAATGTTTCCACAAAAATAGTAAGCAGCACAACTGTTAATAATGTTTCTTGAGCAGCAAATCATCATATTAGAATGATTTCAGAAGGATCATGTGACACCGAAGACTGGAGTAATGATGCTGGAAATTCAGCTTTGATTACAGAAATAAATTACATTTTAAAATATATTACAGAAGAAAACAGTTATTTTAAATCATATTATTATTTCACAAAAAAAAAAAAAAAAATAGTACTTTTGGTCAAATAAATGCATCCTTGGTGGGCATAAGAAACTATTTTGATTGTTGGATAAATTGTGACCTACACAAACGTGTGATTTATTGCAATTTCCACCTGGATACAGTATTATTTCTTTCCTCCGTGAGTGGCATTGATATCTAGAACAACATTTGCAAGTCAAGGATCCAAGTTTGGTAAAGCAGAAAATACTTATTTTGAGTGATTTACATTATAAAGTTCATGATGTAAACATGCCAGCTGCTTCAGATTTCATTTTCTGTTCTGCATCGTTTAGTGAAAGCAAACGGATGTTAAAAAAAAAGAAAAAAAGATTGCACTGCTAAATATGGAAAGGTCATTGTGTGTCAGAAAGTATTTATAATAGTTATGAGGAACATTATAGTCAGCTTCCCATTGTACAGCTGCATAGTTAAAGTCAGATTGATAGATTTCAGTAAATTGGGTTGTACAGCTTTATTTAATTAAGTTCCATCTGTGATATAGACTGGAAAAATCTCTATTGCCAGAGTAGGGCGAATCCATATCTTGCTCCTGTTGTGAATTCTGTCGGATTCCCACAGTTACAGCTGAAAGAGGGACAATCATGTATTAGTGATGTCTCATTTCTTTCTTTCTCAGACATGTAGCTGTCTAACAGAGCTCTTTTATTAATGAGACTTGCAGTGGCTCCTTCAGTAAAGTGCAGGCCTCTCTCTGTCACATACTGCAGGAGCGGCTGGAAGGAGGAATCTAACACCTTTACTGGAAATCCTTTTTTCTCTGAAGTTACAGTTGATGCTTTGATGTCGGTATTAACCTTTTCACTTTGCACATAAAAGCTTCCTGCTTGTCTGGTTTGAGAAAACATGAAACATGTTTGTTTTGGACAACTGCATGTGAAAGCAATACCCCAGTGCTCTAGATAGATAGATAGATAGATAGATAGATAGATAGATAGATAGATAGATAGATAGATAGATAGATAGATAGATAGATAGATAGATAGATAGATAGACAGACAGACAGATGATGGATGGATGGATGGATGGATGGATGAGTGGATAAAACTATGGATGGATGGATGAATGGGTGAACGAATATATGGATGGACAGATGGGTGGATAGAATGATGGATGGATGGATGGACAGACGGATGGATAGACAGACGGATGGATGGATGGACAATTGGTGATGGATGGATGGACGGACAGATGGATGGATGGACAACTGGTAGATGGAGGGACGGATGGATGGATAGACAATTGGTGGATGGATGGATGGATGGATGGATGGACGATTGGTAGATGGATGGATGGATGGATGTATGGATGAATGAGTGGGTAGGACGATTGGTGGATAGATGGATGGATGGATGGATGAACGAATATACGGATGGACAGATGGATGATGGACAGATGGGTGGATGAGTGGATAGAAAGATTGGTGGATGGATGGATGGATGGACAGATGGACAGACGATGGATGGATGGACGGAACGATGGATGGATGGATGAATGGATGTATGGATGGATGAGTGGGTAGGACGATTGATGGATGGATGGACGGATAGATGGATGGATCTATGTAAACCTTAAATGTACTGTGAGTCACTTGCTGTCACACTGTGCAAAAGTGTTTGCATAATGTATAAATATAAATGCAATTTTTACCTTGATTTTCATCTTGATGTCTGCTTGATATTTTTCATACACTGCACGGCTGTCCCCTTGGTATCCATGCAACCACTAACTTTTGATAAAACTTTATTAGAGTAAAATTGTTGGCTGTAATAGAAATGACATATCAATGAGATTTATAGAATTTTCACACAATAAATATTGAAATAGTTTATTTCACTTTTTTTTTTTTTTAAATGGGGCCTGGAAGAAGAATGAAACAATATCTCAACAAAGAAGTGTGTTGAAAAGCATCAACAATAACTAATGAAGGCATTGTAAAAAGTTTCCAAGATTTTGTTTCCCATGCAGAGACATTCAAGACACTGTGTAACAAAATGATTGATAATATCTTGTTCTTGTATTGTGTAAGGTCATATGTCACACCTCTCAGTTACCTGCTAAACCATATAAGAGGCTAGAATGGCGAGCACAAGAGGAGCTCATTACTAAGAGATAAAATGGAGCCCACTCATCATGTCAGTATGTAGTGGCAGAAAAGATCAATCTTCAATTATTGGGTTCATTTTAAAAAGAGCCAATTCACCCACTCACTTTGCTTCAGGAGGTTTTCATCCTTGTGTCTTAAACTTCTTTATAGGGAAGTTATAATAAACCTAATCTCAAACTCTGTTTACTGAGCATCTTATACAGTACCTGTTGCACACCAAGATGGAAATATTTTTTCGATCTTTCTAGCACTAATCTGATTGATTGGTTTTTGCATCTTCTGGAAGTCAGGATAAACAAAGTGGTCACATTTTACAATAAGGTTTCATTAGTTAACATTATTTAACTACATTTATTAACATAATATTTAACAAAACTTCTACAGTATTTATTCATCTTAATTAATGTTAACATATGCTAATATAGTTTCAGAGTCCACTAATAAATATAATCAAGAAAAAGAAGAAAAAGAAATAAGAAATAGGGTTACTATGTTTAAATTTTTAATTTACATTTAGACATTTGGCAGATGCTTTTATCCAAAGCGACTTACATTGCAGTGAATGTAGCTTTTAGTTCATGCATTTTCTTGTATTCTAACATTGGCGTTGCTAGTGCCACGAGCTAATGTCTGAGCTACAGGAATGCTGGAGGTCTCCCTGTAGACAATAATTGTATTCTTTAAAGGGGACCTGTTATGCAAAATTCACTTTTATAAGGTGTTTGAACACAGATGTTTGTCCACAGTGTGTGTAAAAATCAGCCTACACTGGTAAAAATCCACCAACTTCTTATTTTATAATCCCCATAAATCAGTTCCAGATTCCCCTCTATACTCTGACACCTTGTTTGAATTTCATTTATGAAGGAAATGCGCCAATGAAAGACAGTAAAGTGTTATATATTTGCGCAAATCATTTTATGCTGGACTGCTTCAAAAACGAGGGTCAGTTCAACACTGGATTTGCACAAAAGATTAACATGACGGCACATGAGCACAACTCGATGAGTTGAATCAACTCCCCAGCAACTACATAAATTTATCAACTAACCGTTCAGAAACGTCCAGATACATTCTAAAAGTTGTAACTTCTTCTATTCTGGAGTCTCTCCATCAGTGTCCGACTCTGGTTTGAACAATGTAACACCGTTACTGACAATTTGGCTGCGTGAGATTCTCCGGTTTTGTTGTTGTTGATAATCCGAAGCATGAGCTTTAAAGGCTTCACCCTCTTTTGGAAAGTGGGCTGGGAGCAGCAGCTCATTTGCATTTAAAGGGACACACACAAAAATGGTGTGTTTTTGCTCACACCAAATATAGGGGCAAATTTGACAAGCTATAATAAATGATCCATGGGGTATTTTGAGCAGAAAATTCACAGACACGGCACAAGACTTATATTACATCTTGTGAAAAGGGGCATTATAGGTCCCCTTAAAAACGTAAAAATTTTTGATCATCAGAATGACATTTAAAAAAAAATCTAAATGTCTTAAAATATCTTGAATGTAACTCTACACCCTTGCTTCATTTAATATACACAGAACCATGAATATGCAAATTAGTCCCCACCTCCACTCAATCACACCAGCTCAGACTACCTGATCCACTCAGTCAACTGCAACTACACAACAGCAAGTGGAAATACTGGTTTAATTCCACTTCCCTGAAATACGACCCATAGGAGCGTTTACTAAAGTGGCGCCCCTATCGACAACAGGACACTTTCATTTGAATTCATGAAATACGACCCATAGGAGCATTTGCTATAGTTGCACCCCTATTGACAACAGGGCACTTAGGGTAGGGGTAGGGGTGGGGTGGGTGTAGTCATTAATAAAAAATAGTTTTGGTCCCACTTTTGGAACTTTTATTTGTATGATTGTATCAAACCCATGCTACAGGAACTAACACAAAACAAAACTTCTTGTTCTCTCGCCAGACAGATAAAAGCAGCTTAAAGTGCCTGCCGAGCTAGAGATCAAATTCTAGACAGGTGCAAATGCTGAAGAGAGAGAGAGCGGCTCCAAAATCTCATGACAGACTGGAGTGATGCCATATTAGTCAGCATGCAAGATTAATGTAATACGCAGCACTTTGGACCTCACATGCTTTGCAGAGGGGAGAAACTTTGGCAGAGGCATCATATCAGAGAGATGTTTCAAAAGGCTGACTAGAAGCATTTCAGCTTAATGAGGCACTTGGCCAGGGCCACCACAGGAATGATGTCTAAATCAAAGGGAAGTAGAAAAAAAAGAGGATGGGAGCAGGGTGGGCGAGCTAAAGAGATAAAAATGCCATGACCAGACTGAAAGAAAGATTCGCCTTTGAGGTGAAACTGTTGTCCGATGACGAGTTGCCTTGATGTGGCTGTCTGGTTTTTGTCTCTTTACATTACTCTTCTCTTCTTCCTTTTTGTAGCATGCAATAAAAACATACAGTGAAAGGATATAAATAAAATACTGAGGAACAGACTGACACTGATTTTTGGGCTTCAAACACACCAATGTTTGAAGTCGTTTTGGTCCGTCTGGAGCTCAAAAAGTGAAGGTAAGTTCATCGACAAATCATTTAGTGCACCATCATGTCCTCCCAAACATGTATGACATTATTTTGAGAGGATTTTTTGTGCTTTTCTCACAAGCGAACATCATGCGAGTGAGTAAATTGTGAAAGAAGGACCATGTCATAGTGCATCAAATTTGGCCTTTTTTTCTTTTCATGGAAGGAATGGAACCAGACCAAAAAATGAACTTTTGACCCAATTATTTGTAGAATGAAACATTCCTGATTACACATATGCCAATGTTATTCCATCTATGTGTAAAATCTTTTCATCTTTGGCATAAGTTGAACGCCCCAGGCTTATTTATTTTGGTCTAACGTGTGTGGGCAGCAAATCTATGGTTATTAGATAGATCACAATAACAAACATGATGCTTTATCCTAAAAGCATTATTAAAGTCGCTGACCTTCATTACAATTTTAGTGTTTTCTTCACCACTATGGGGTTTTAACAACTATCTTGCCAGATATAACGCGCACATGTGATTTACAGATAAAAAAAATAAAAAAGCCAAATAAGATGTAAACAGTGTTTGCAAGAAAAAAGAACACATTTTACACGACATGTATGCAAATTGAAAGTAACTGAATATATTTTAGCTGCATTCCATGGCATTGTATACTGTAGTAAAGAACCAAACTATAAATCAAATGAAGTCCAAAATATCATAAACAAACAATATAATATTGAATATGTAGCTTTTAGAATCACAATTAGGCACACATTGTTGTTAATGATCTCCTTTGCTTTTATTTTATAGTTTACAGTCTTCTCTTCTGTGGATTTTAAAGATGTTAATGAACTGAAGATGTTAATGGCATATGGCAAAATTTATTTTGTATGCTAAATTAAGGTTGGGATTGGGGGCATCTATTCTGGATAATATCTGAAATTGAGCTCTCACTATGAAAAATCTCACAAAGTATTTGTGAAAAAAGGGGGAGAGAGAAAATTGTGTGAAAATTGTTAGTGAAATCTGTTAGTTCATGAAAGTGGGAGTAAATCTGGAGAATCTCCCTCCTCACTGCACTTTTCCTTTTCATCAAGGTTTATAATACTGTACTTATATTGTACTTATATACACCACTGAAGTCAAGTCAAGTCAAGTCACCTTTATTTATATAGCGCTTTTTACAATGTAGATTGTGTCAAAGCAGCTTTACATTGATAACTGGTACATAATTTTGGCTGCACAGCAGCTCTTAAAGAATAGTGTCAATGCAGGCAGATCAGAAGCACTGTTGATTAAATGTCAAGAATACTGTTGAATATCAAATGTCAAGTCAAATGTCAAGTGTCCCCAACTAAGCAAGCCAAAGGCGACAGCGGCAAGGAACCCAAACTCCATCAGGTGACATCAGGTGGCAAACAGGTGGCAAACAAGTGGCAAATAGGTGTTAAAATGAAGTACAATATATACTTGAATTTCTACTAAATGCAAAGAATTAGGATGAACATGCTGCTCCTTATTTTCCTTTTCATCAAAGGTTTATATTATTTTACATCAGTGGCTGTGATATATATACAGTACACACACACACACACACAATTGAATTGAGAATGTCTTTTAAATCCCAATTTAATTCTTGAATTTAAATGTAAATGCAAAGAATTCGAATTAAAATAAATTGAAGTTCAAATAAAAATTATATAACTTAGGGCCTGTTTACACTAGTGGTTTTCGTTTTAAAACGCATACGTTTTGCTACGGTTACGCCTGTCGTTTATACTACGCAGGCGTTTTCGAACCTCGAAAACTGAGACTTTCGAAAATGCTTTTAGTTTGAAAACGCAGGGGTTGCATTTCTGTATAAACGGACCAAAACGGAGACTTTTGAAAATGATGGCGTGACTGCCCACGTTCACTCTGTGAGACCTTGACGACCATGTAAGCAATAACATGGAGACTGAACTGCAATCTTTAATGGCTTTGTTGTCATTTTAGCAGCCATTGTGCAATTAAACTCAGCATTTTTTAATACTGCAGCTGCATATGCGCAAGAGGCAACTGTTTCCACTTGTACGCGCATGCCCAGTGTGCATGAACAGTCATGTGACATGCGTTTTTGGTTGTGTAATACAGATGGAGATCATTTCTGAAACGATGTGCAAACACCAATGTAGACGAGGATCGTTTTCATTTTAAAACACCGTTTTAAAATGAAAACGCACTAGTGTAAATGGGGTCTACGTTTCATGGGGACCACAGCAACAACCTGCAACGGGGCCCTGGATACCCTACGGCCCTGCATCATTGCTTTCATAACTATCATGGTGCTGCTCTGAATAAGGTCTATAACAGTAAACAATAATTGTCTACCCATAATGCATCAAAATCCAAGGCTTGAAGGTGATACTATACACATGCATTATCACACACAGTCACCTGAACCAACTTGAAAAGATTTTAGAAACTGGTATATAATCCAGCGGGGAATGTGTTCTTTAAAAGTTCAAAGCATGTGTCTGGTGCAGCTATTTTCACCAAAGTCACCTCAGCACAGGCTATTCGAGATGATAGACATGGTGCTTGCATATAAATGTGGATATAGATGTTTAGAGACAGTTTAAAGTGTCTGCAGTGACAGAGTGAATGTGCTTTTTATGTATTATAAATTTGATATATTTTACTTACCTGTATCTTACCTGTGTCTGATATAACATTCATTCTTCAGGTCGATGTCCATAATATTATATCCATTATAAAAATCTGTTAGAATGTCCACTGAGGAAATCGATCTTTGTATTTGTTCTTTTTACAGTTAAGGGAATTTTCCATTATAGCGCTAAAAAAACCTCCTTTGTTTAGCCCAGGTTGCTCTGATAGTGGCCTTCAGCTCTTCTGCATTGTTGGGTCTGGCATATCGCATCTTCCTCTTCACAATACCCCATAGATTTTCTATAGGTTAGGCGAGTTTGCTGGCCAATTAAGAACATGGATACCATGGTCCTTAAATCAGGTACTGGTAGCTTTGGCACTGTGTGCAGGTGCCAAGTCCTGTTGGAAAATGAAACCTGCATCTTCATAAAGTTGGTCAGCAGCAGGAAGCATGAAGTGCTCTAAAACTTCCTGGTATACGGTTGCGTTGACCTTGGACCTCAGAAAACACAGTGTACCAACACCAGCACATGACATGGCACCCCAAACCATCACTGACTGTGGAAACTTTACACTGGACCTTAAGCAACGTGGATTGTGTGCCTCTCCTCTCTTCCTCCAGACTCTGGGACCCTGATTTCCAAAGGAAATGCAAAATTTACTTTCATCAGAGAACATAACTTTGGACCACTCAGCAGCAGTCCAGTCCTTTTTGTCTTTAGCCCAGGCGAGACGCTTTTGTCGCTGTCTGTTGTTCAAGAGTGGCTTGACACAAGGAATGCGACAGCTGAAACCCATGTCTTGCATACGTCTGTGCGTAGTGGTTCTTGAAGCACTGACTCCAGCTGCAGTCCACTCTTTGTGAATCTCCCCCACATTTTTGATTGGGTTTTTTTTCACAATCCTCTCCAGGGTGCGGTTATCCCTATTGCTTGTACACTTTTTTCTACCACATCTTTTCCTTCCCTTCACCTCTCTGTTAATGTGCTTGGACATTATTGCATAAAAACTCTAAAAACTACAGTTTGTGGTACAACAAGTGTAGTATTTGTAAGAAATACGGAGGATTTGCTCGGCCGCCATGATGGTCGCTTCAAGCTGAGTGATACAAATGGTGAAAAGGTAAGACTGAAGTTATCACGAAAATATTGCACGGGTATCAGCCAATCAGATTCATGAACAAAAAAAGAACGGTTGTGTATATATTTGTATATGAAATGTTTAAAACTACACAGTAAATGATATGGCCCCTTTAAATTTCATGATTTCCCCATTACTGCAGATTCCTTTCATACATCTTCCATGGCCTTGAATAATGCCTCTGGACTGACTCTTATTTTGTGTTGCTATGTCAGTTTGTTGAAAGAGGCTCTCTTCCCTTGTGTCTGGCCTCTCTGTCTTCTCTGCCTCAATCCAGCCCTTTCTATTTCTCTTTGTAGCGCTTCCTGTCACAGCAGTGATAGCCTCTTGGAACTCAGCGTGAGTGTTGACCCACCTGTCAGCCAAGAACCTCCTGAGCCCCTGGATAATTCAGCGGATTGAGCCGTGTGCTCCACATCAGAGGAACAACCTGAAATATCTACTTAGACCATCAGAACAGATAAGGAGATCTCATGTGGAATAATTTGCATACTATCACAGATGACAAAATAAAGGAAATTATCAGCGTTGGCATTATGAGGGCTAATCGAAATGCTTTAAAGTGAGAAGGATATTTATTCCAGTCGTATTCTGAATAATGGATGGATAATCCATTTGCTCAAACATTTTTAAGAGGCCTACAAAATTGGACACTTCTAAAATATCTAATATAATATAATGACATGTTTGTGATAAAAAATACATTTCAAAATACACAGCTATGGACTTCAATTGGGCCCAGATGCTGAATTTACAATATTTTAGCAATGGTTAACTCTTGTGATTGACAGCATAACTATAATTATTTGCTGTTATCTGGAGTCTGTCTGTCTGCTCTTTTGCACCACAAGATAAAAAGGAGATGTATCCTAATATTACTTTAATTAATTTAATGTAATTCATTCATTCAAAACCTGCAACTGTGTCTTACTGTGTCAAGTTCGTGGAAATTAAATTAATATTAATCAACTTAATATTAATATATCCTTGAGGTGTGAAAGAACTGATGGAATGTAATGCTTTCTCCTTACTTTTCTCTTTTACTTTTTTTAATTTCATAACTGCGGACGAATTCTGCTGTATTAGCATAGTTTCCGCCCTGAGCGAGTTGTACACTGACCACCATTGTCTCAATGCTGGAGCAGCTGGAGCGACAAGAATGTCTGGTAAGCGATTGAGGTGTTTTGTAGTTGGATGTAAGAGTGAAGATAACAGTCTTCATTTACTCCCGACATCTGAGCCGCTGAAAACACATTGGATTAGTTTTATTTTTTAAGGTAATGTGCCACAGATCTAATATACACATGTGATTTCTGTCCCTGCTGTTTCCGTTCACAGACATAACCGACTGTGTTTATGTGAACTTTGTGTGTTTTTGACATAACCTTGTGTGATTTGACAGGTTAAAACACAATAAGACATGAAAGAGAAGTTAGTGTAATATTCACTTGACGTACCGCCTGACAGCCAGCTTTCTGTGTGCGTGCTTTAGATGTGTGCGCTCAGAAAACCATAAATTGGAAGTTTAAACTGATAAAGCTTTAAAACGCATGAAGATAATAAACTTTCATGATGAAGAAGAACTCCAAAGTTTCTATAGATGATATAATGTAGATCTTAATCAAAACCAAGCAGATTATTATTATTATTTTTTTTTTTGTATTTGGAGTATCCGTTGCAGGCAGGAGCTGTTGAGAGGAGAGCTTTCCTGGAAAGGGGGTGGGGAGCAGCATCTCATTTGCATTTAAAGACACATACTGGAAAACAGCATGTTTTTGCTGTTTTCCAGTATGCTGGTCATATAAGAATATCATCAAAAAATTTATTTATTTCACTAATTCCATTTAAAAAGTGAAACTTGTATATTATATTCTTTCATTACACACAGACCGATATGTTTCAAATGTTTATTTCTTTTAATTTTGATGATTATAACTGACAACTAAGGAAAATTAGAATATTACTTAAGACCAATACAAAGAAAGGATTTTTAGAAATCTTGGCCAACTGAAAAGTATGAACATGAAAAGTATGAGCATGTACAGCACTCAATACTTAGTTGGGGCTCCTTTTGCCTGAATTACTGCAGCAATGCGGCGTGGCATGGAGTCGATCAGTCTGTGGCACTGCTCAGGTGTTATGAGAGCCCAGGTTGCTCTGATAGTGGCCTTCAGCTCTTCTGCATTGTTGGGTCTGGCATATCGCATCTTCCTCTTCACAATACCCCATAGATTTTCTATGGGGTTAAGGTCAGGCGAGTTTGCTGGCCAATTAAGAACAGGGATACCATGGTCCTTAAACCAGGTACTGGTAGCTTTGGCACTGTGTGCAGGTGCCAAGTCCTGTTGGAAAATGAAATCTGCATCTCCATAAAGTTGGTCAGCAGCAGGAAGCATGAAGTGCTCTAAAACTTCCTGGTATACGGCTGCGTTGACCTTGGACCTCAGAAAACACAGTGGACCAACACCAGCAGATGACATGGCACCCCAAACCATCACTGACTGTGGAAACTTTACACTGGACCTCAAGCAACGTGGATTGTGTGCCTCTCCTCTCTTCCTCCAGACTCTGGGACCCTGATTTCCAAAGGAAATGCAAAATTTACTTTCATCAGAGAACATAACTTTGGACCACTCAGCAGCAGTCCAGTCCTTTTTGTCTTTAGCCCAGGCGAGACGCTTCTGACGCTGTCTGTTGTTCAAGAGTGGCTTGACACAAGGAATGCGACAGCTGAAACCCATGTCTTGCATACGTCTGTGCGTAGTGGTTCTTGAAGCACTGACTCCAGCTGCAGTCCACTCTTTGTGAATCTCCCCCACATTTTTGAATGGGTTTTGTTTCACAATCCTCTCCAGGGTGCGGTTATCCCTATTGCTTGTACACTTTTTTTCTACCACATCTTTTCCTTCCCTTCACCTCTCTATTAATGTGCTTGGACACAGAGCTCTGTGAACAGCCAGCCTCTTTTGCAATGACCTTTTGTGTCTTGCCCTCCTTGTGCAAGGTCAATGGTCGTCTTTCGGACAACTGTCAAGTCAGCAGTCTTCCCCATGATTGTGTAGCCTACAGAACTAGACTGAGAGACCATTTAAAGGCCATTGCAGGTGTTTTGAGTTCATTAGCTGATTAGAGTGTGGCACCAGGTGTCTTCAATATTGAACCTTTTCACAATATTCTAATTTTCTGAGATACTGAATTGGGGATTTTCCTTAGTTGTCAGTTATAATCATCAAAATTAAAAGAAATAACATTTGAAATATATCAGTCTGTGTGTAATGAATGAATATTATATACAAGTTTCACTTTTTGAATGGAATTAGTGAAATAAATCAACTTTTTGATGATATTCTAATTATATGACCAGGACCTGTACACTTCCATTCAAAAAGGCCAGAAAGATTTTTTATTTTTTTTAAAGAAATTAATGTACTGTTATTCAACAAGAATGCATTAAATTGATCAAAAGTGACAGTAAAGACAATTATAATGTTACAAAAGATTTCTATTTCAAATAAATGCTGTTCTTTTATACTTTCTATTCATCAAATAATCCTGAATGAAACAAAAAATAAAAAATCTCAAATGATAACTTTTTTAAAGCTGTAGTCCATACGTTTTGCCTCTTTGTCACCATCTCTGTTTGAAACCTGCAATTGCAGTTATTTGTAGAATTATCATCTTTATGTGGGTTGTGAATCTGCACAGCTCCTCAGTGCGGATGAATCTAATGTTTACTGGCAGTCACCACATCGGTGTGGATACTGTACTTCGGAATCACAGATTGTAGTCTTGGAAGTATGACCAAAATGCCACTGCCACTTTTGTTCTGACCAACTAAGAAAAAAAGCATTACAATAAATTGCGCTGCCAATGGTGATTCAATTTCAATTTAGATTTCCTATAGATTTCAATATCTGTAGCCACTCCACAGTCCGAAGACTTTAGCTTTTGACTAGGGGTGAATCTCCAGTTGTCACTGATGATTGTCATTTGGTCCTTTCTGTAATCCAATCCACCATAGGCGCGAAAAGACATGGACAAAAATCGGGTTGGAACCACATGGGGGAAAAAATGCTAACAAAACAGTTTATCCCAAAAATAAAAGCATTATGTACTAGTTACAAAAGAGATGGCAGACCACTAGATGGAAAATATTGCCAGCGACACTGGCAGACACCAGTATAGGACCCAGATCTAGAGGGTAGATTGAATCGAGAGGTCATTCCCAGTGAAGTGGGAGGAAATTTTGCCCATGTCCCTTGCAAGTGAATCAGCGCGAAGCCAGGGGCAAAGCTTTGATTGGCCTGGGAACAAATGCAAATAAAAAAGCTGACAATCCTCCATGAAGAAGCAAGCAAACCAACACAGCTGTGTTTCTCGGACGAGCACCACGTGCAGAGGCAAAAGGGAAGAGCCAAGCCTTCACGTCCACTGCTTCTTGAAAGATACTGACAGCTGCTTGAAGACAAAACGCACACACGCACATAAGCAAACACTTGCTCAGCCTGTGGATGTGACTGCGGCTGCACTGTTGCCCTAGTTGCCTCATGCTCTGTGAGGCATATGCAGAAGGCCAGTTCATAGACACGAACCCAACCAGTCACCCTCTCGCAGACGCTTCACTGCCTCACACACACCGTGTGCTCTAACACACACTGCTGCACGTCCCTGGGGTACAAACCCAAGGAAAACAGCTCAATCAAAAGGTCATTGTTTGAGCAACCACAGAATAGCTATTCATAAAAGGTTGCTTTACCATTCATATTTCAGCATTAGAGCTCTGCATAAGCAAAGTTGATCTTCTTATTTTAAATGACAAAAATATATGTAAACAAAAATGGCATTCTGTAGCTCAGAGGGATATTGTTTTGCTCACAGGTGGCTCTCTTATAGAATAAAGTTCAAAGGTTTGGGTTTGGTAAGATTTTATTAATGTTAGAAAAATCAGACTTCTTTTATTCCAACCATGCCTGTATGTATTTGATAAAAAAATGCAGTATTTATTGTGAAATAGTATTACTATTTAAAATAACTGTTTTCTATATTAATATACTTCAAATGTAATTTCTTCCTGTGATGGCAAAGCTGAATCATTATCATTCAGCATCATTACTCCAGTATATGCTCATTCTAATATGTTGATATGCTGCTCAAAAATACTTATCATTATCAATGTTGAAAACAGTTAAGCTGCTTCATTTTTTTTTTTTTTTTTTGTGGAAACTGTGATACTTTAATTTGCAGGATTCTTTGATGAATAGAAAGTTCCAAAGAACAGCGTAATGTGTTTATGAATGTGTCCTTGCTGGGAATAAAAAATCTAGTTCAGTCATGAAACTCTAGAGGACACAGACTGATAAATCTGCAAGCAACCGCATCATTACCACTTGGCACAAGCTGATTAACCTCTGCTGGTTCTGCAGCCAATGTGATTGCTTGCTCAACATTTAAATAGTCTGGTTCGTTGTTTTCTTTCAGCAAAGTTTCTCTGAAACCCTCCACCTCCCCCAGCTCCACCTGCATAGATCTGCTACAGGATTTATGCATGTCTATTTGAAAAGTTCCATTGCAAATATCTCTAAGTCCTTCTGACATCTTTCCTTTTAAATTAAATTTTTTTTTATCAATTTCACTTAAATGGCAATGAAAAGGTTATTAGTCAGTTATTGAAATGCCTTATTTTCAAAAATGTCAATTTAGTCAATTCATTGGTATTTAACAAATGTGACTGTCTTTTTTCGCAAAAACCCCTAAGTCCATCTCTTTGGACAACAAGACATAGTAAAACATCTGTTTCTGTCAGTTTTACAGAAGCAAAAATAACACTGTTGTGTTTACTTGCTACTCACAAAATCCTGTCATTGCCACTGTAACGATGGAAAAAACATGATAAAAACTTGAAAGCCAGCTCATACGCACACCGTCATTCATCTTGAAATCATATAATTTGCGTCTTCCAACTGGTTCTTCTGTGGACTTAAAGGTTTTTGCTGTGGAGTTTAGCGGTTTCTACCAATGAACCGGTATTTCTGAATGGCTGACGCTGGGATTTAGTGGTGTGACAAGCAGGGCGGGGCGAGAGCAGTGGGAGATTGCTAAGGAGTGTCACCTTCACATTGCACCGGTCTCGTATCTCTCACGGAGGAGCTCCATGAGCATAAAAGGAGGAGCAACGACAGTGAAGGACGAGAGAGGACCAGGCCTGGATTTATGTTTATGTTTGTGTGGGCGGCAGTTGTCCGTGATGGACTGCCACCATTTTACTTTCATTTTGTATTTGTTTATTTTGTATTAAAGTGTGTTCTTCCCACCTAAACAAACTGTGTTACAAGTGGATTTGAAGCATTTGATGAACGTATACTATGTGCAGAGAGCATTCGCTCAATATCATTATCTTATTTTTGACGGAGGTGGCATTTAGCGGCTTTTGCATCTGGACTCTTCATTTACAGTATGCATATTAATCATATCTTATCTCATATATTATCCTATTTATCATATCTTACATGCTCACAGCAGCAGCAAGTCCGTACTTGCTCTGCAGCATCAGCAGCATATCACATCAGGAGATGAACTAATACTAAATTTCTCTGGCGATACTAATAGCCGATTATTCGGAATGATATCTGTTGATTCCAATACTGATATAAAAACCTCTCCCAACTAATGCTCAGGAAACCAGGAAAACCTCTAATTTGGTAATTTGGTATTCAACTGCTATTTATTTTTAATAATTAATTCAATTCACATTTATTTGTATAGCGCTTTTCATGATACATATCAATCATATTTACAATTTAAAGAATGCAGTTAGCAAATAATGTAATAATTTAGGCAATTAATTTACAATCACTGTTAGCAGTTTAACTGAAGGTAAAAGCAATGAGCTCCTGGAAAAATGAATTACATTAACAATAATTAGGATATAGAAATTGGAATAGTCACCTAGACTAGAGAGGACATCATTTTTAATTACACTTAAATAAAAACTGAAATGTTTGTATTACTCAGTTGCACATAAGGTACTTTTCATTAAACTTGTCTTCATGTAAAATGTATTCAAATATATATAATTAACACAAAGCTCCTCTCTAGTGTATTTTATGGCTAACTACAGAAATGTGAACATCGGATAACTTTCCTGAGATAATGTAACGTTAAGCTGTTTTATTGACTTCTTTCCACAGTTGAAACACTGAAGGAACTGAAATATATAATGAGTAATGATGCCAAAATTGTGAAAGTCAGAGGAAGTTCTTTTTTTCACCCATGGTAGGTCTGGGCGCTTAAGTAACAGCACACCTAAATATATTCCTTGTCCTTAAATAATCTTTCAGTTAAATATGAAATATTTTAGATATGTCTTTCCAGCTTGTTTTGGGGGAAGACACATATGCCAGTGTAATAGACAGTAGAAGGTTGTCTGCAGCAAATGAGCCTTAAATCCATGTGAGATGTGAGGCGTGCTGTCAGAGCGCTGGAACTGAAAGTGTCGAGTCAGAAGTCTGTTCTGAAAGAACGGCTCCTTCGCGTCCTCTAAATTATTCCTCCGATTTGTTTATGTGGCAGGCAGATTTTAGCGGTCACTCATCTTTAAGCTACCACCATTTTCATATTCGACAAAGAGTGGAACATGTAACCAGTCCATTAGTGGTTCAGGCTGTCATGGATTACAATGTGTCTAGTCTCAGTCTGTAATAGCTAAATCTATAATATGTCAAACAAGTCAGTAAACACTTAAGAGTTAAAGTTTTAGAAAGATTTTTCATTTTATGTTTCACAAACAAAACCTTCTTCTAGGAGATGTTTAGTGAAAACAACATAGAAACCAAATTTAAGGACATATAAATTTAATGTCAAGCACTTACTAAAAGAACTACAGTATTCAGTCTATGCAATGTTCTTGAAAAGATAGGGTTGGAGACATAGTTTAAAAAATTTAAAGAATATATCAGATTTAATACAAGTTAAGCTCAACTGACAGCATTTTTGGCACAGTATTAATTAGCAAAAAAAAAAAAGACAAGGGGTCCGGGGCCCAGAGGACCTCAGCCAACCTCCAAGGGAGCCCCAAGATGAATTAAAATTATTTAAATTACATATTAATTCACCCTCTTCAGCTGTCTGGAAAAGTAATTTAAGTTAATAACATCATAAATCTCTATTTGCATTTTTATTTTTCTAGTCATGCAAATCTAAAGTATATTATGGGGTAGCAATTGTGAGTTTTTATCCAGTAAATATCCAGTAAATCACAAACAACTGGAAAAGTCATGGGGCCTTTGAATATTGTTGTGGGCAATGGGGGGCCTTGAAGTCAAAAAAGGCTGTGAAGAACCACTGCGTCTAGCTCAAAGAGAAGAGCACAAAAAGTAAATTTTGCAAAAATGCACAAATGGAGCTTACAGTGAATCACTTACAAAGGCTCTTGTCATGTTAGGCATTATGTTGTCATGGAAACAAAGTTGTAAAATTGGATTGAACTTCACACATAAAAGTAATTTTTTTTACACTAAAAGCATGTTAACACACTAAGAGCCACAAGTTACTTACTACTTTATATAGATATGGGGATTTAATCATTGTGAATGAGGTATATTTAAATATTTCAGCTGAAGCTCCAATTTTGTTTAATGACATTTTTCGCAATGTATATTTGGAGTGATACAGTTGTTTTTTTGTTTGTTTTTTGATCATGTAACATTTTTGTTTCCATTTAATTTTGTTAATAAACATTCTTAACCCTTTTGCACTATTCATTTTGAATGTACACAATATTGTAACATAATAAAGTGATTTAAAAAACAAAAACAAATGTAATATCACTCACTTTATTAATGTTTTTACTAAATATTTGTGTAGTGTTGGGGGGATTTAATATATTTTTTAAATTTATATAAATACATTTAAAAATATTTTTTTTAAAATATGTTTTCATATATATATATATATATATATATATATATATACATAAAAAACATTTTTGTATGTAAAATTCACTTTAAAAAAAGGTCCACATTTCTCATTTTCCTTCATGGAGATAACCCCATTGTTTACTGTACGTGTTGTGGCTGTAGTATGGGGGTTATGCTCAACAAACTTCCATATTCTGTAAAACTGGTTGCATCGCTTCTGGTTCAGGTCTTTTGTATGTGTTTTATTAAAAATAGAGCTGTTTTACTCAAAATCATTTTAAAGGAGCAAGCAAAGATGAGCATAACCATTTTCGTTTTTTCTTCATCTCACAAAGATGGGTCTCTGTCCACTTACAAACAAACTCTGGTGCAAATCGAATAAAATATGCAGCACAGACCAAAGACATCTAAACTATAACCAAAAACAGGACATGATGTCACAAGATGCGACCCTAAAAAGGACAGAATTCTCAAGCATACTGTACATGGTTCTTTTCCTCATAGTCGCGATGTTGCCCATCGCAGTTCGGTACAGGCATCAGAACCGCATCTCCTCACAGCAGATCTTCATTTGTGTGTGTGACGGTGAGATTCCTGCCGCTGTTTTGACCCTTTTACACATTTTATAAGCTCTTCATCATACCATCATATGTGCACACATACAGTGAACACATTTACCCCAGCACACAGCATTGTTTTAGATGTTCGGTAAGTTCTGTCACGAAAAATACATCATAAAAGCCAACCAGTCAGGTTGAGAACATATCCATATGCCTTTAGGTTAAATATCTTTAGGTTCTGTGTTAAAAATGCCAATGTGAATGCTAAGCAAAGTGGACCAGGAGTATTTTTTTTTTTCTTTTTTGATCCACACCAAATGTACAAAGTGAACTGGACTAGTGTGAACTGGTCACAATTGGTGTGGACTAAATTTATCATTTTCTTTTTGGGTCCGGACCAAAATAATCAAGAAAACCGAACTACAGGTGTGAAAAGAACACACCCTAAGACATAATTTATTTCCAAGACCACAATGTATATAAAATGCATTAGTCACAGTCTTTGCATTAATCTACAGTAAGCAGAGCATCTATGAATTGTGCAACAGCAACAATATGGGTTTGTTAATACTGTGCATATTTACTAAAAATGATGACGCATATGTGAATGAATGAGATAAAAAACAATTTAGAGATGGCAGAAGTGTTGCTGTCTATGACAGATATATCCGGAAATATGTACGTGTCCAAGGTGCGAGTGGTCCTGTTTCTCATTATGAATCAGCAGATCAGGTCATCTGTGTGAGAAGGGAGCTGCCAGGCGATGATTTCCCCGGCACATCACGAAAAACACTGTTTTTACATGGAGTGTGATAATGCAAAGCTGCACCAAACAGACACGGAGAATGATATAACCAAGTTAAGTGCTGACATTTCAAAATAGTCCTTAAATTTAGCTCTTTGTATGATTTTATTTCCCCAATAAATCACCAAGACAGTTTAAATATTTTCATGATAATTAATTAGTACACAGACTTTGATTTGGATATTGTTAGGCACAGCTATCGTTAAAAGTTTATTCAGAATGGGCCAATGCGGAAGTCAAAAGCCCGGACGTGTGAAACTGAAATGGAGCCGGTTCATTGTAACCAACACTAATTGTAAGATGCATTACAAGTCATAATTAATGCATTAAAAATACTTTTACAATGCATAATAGCCTACATACTGTAAAGGCTTCAAGTAAAGTGTTACCAAGATTTACCAAGCATGTATGTTTTATTTATTTTTTTTAATCAGCATTACTCAACAAGTGTCGTCGATTGCGCTGAACTTCTATTGGAGAAGGAATATTCCTTTAAAGGGGACATTTCATGAAAATCTGACTTTTTCCGTGTTTTAGTGCTATAGTCGGGTCCCTACGGTGGCCCAGTAGTGCACAACACAACAAAATTAAAAAAGCAAACATAAGTTCACAACACAACGAAATCAAGCCACAACACAATGAAATAAAGCCACAACACAACAGAATAAAGCCACAACACAACGAAATAAAGCCACAACACAACAGAATAAAGCCACAACACAAC
>RJVU01070129.1:3235457-3295951 GCA_003731715.1 Anabarilius grahami
TCTGTGTTAGTGTTTTTTTATGTAGAAAATAATAAAACTAAATAGAAATACAAAAACATATATGTGTATATATTCTTAAACTTATAATAATACTTAATCCTTAAACATAATAATAATAGTAGTAATAATAATAATATCACGATCACCAGCTGGAGTCAGTGCTGTCGATTTAGAGATTTTGTTACTAGATTTAGCGACTTCCCCGCCCCTTATGAGACTTTTTCAAAAGCCTAGGGACAAATCTAATAAATTCTTGGACAAACCTTATCTAGATTCTGTTACTCGCCCACTGATCTATATTAATATAAACTATTAGTTTTAGCTACTTTCAACTTAAAAAGCAACTGGCAACACCAGCTGCAGTGGCCTGGTTGTCCACTAGAGGGCACTCCACCCCAGACTATTGTCATTCCCTCACAGACTTCATCTCCCATAATACATTGCCCGGGTTCATCTTCCATGATTGTTTTCAGCTGTGTCTCATTAGCTCACCTTATTCAGTTGCTCATCGCTAAATCTTATTTGTGTCTTAAAGGTGCTCTAAGTGATCCTGGGTGGAGTAACTTTCTGTTGACGTTCGAAGTGTTGTCAAACAAAACAGAGGCTAGCTAGACTCTCCCTCCTCCTCCTCCTCCTCCTCCTCCTCCCCCTCCTCCCCCTCCGTGCTTCCTGAAACAGTCATGAACTCGCATTTAAAATCATTCTTGTCAGTTATTGGCTGGAGCATGTTTATTATGTTTTGTGGTCCAGGCTGCACCAGTTTGTTTATTTTGCCGTTTTTGGAGCTTGTGGCGACTACAGAGACCTCGTTTTTTTACAGTGTGTTCAGGGAACAGGCAGCTAGCGGATAGTGAGGAGAATGTTTGCTGTATGTGACAAAAAATGTTTTGGACTAAAAACGCGTGACTTCGCTTAGAGCACCTTTAACTGCATTTCTGAGCCTTTGTCTCCTGGTTTTCCTGTTTCTTGTTTTTTTTATTCTCTGCATGTTGGTTTGGATTTCACTGCTTGCCTCAGCCTTGAACTCTGTTATTGTTTGGATTGTTTGTTTGTGTATGACCTTTGCCTGTTTTTGGACTTTGATTGTGGATTACCCTTTCAATAAATACTGCATTTGGACACTTAACCTTCATGTCTCGGAGCAGTTTAAATATGACAAATGTGTTATATATAAGTTTACAGTATTATTAATAGTATTTTTTATATTTTATCATAATTTAATTGTATTATTATTTTTGTATCTGCATTTTTATCACAGTTTCAGAATGACTATAAAAACTTTTATATTTGTTTTATATTTGCACCTTTTTTTGCACCTTCTTGATGAACACATCTGGTTATCCTCAGGCAGGGTGGAGAGGCTCAGCAGGGGCTGAAGTGCCATGCGTTTTCTTTTACACTCACATCAGAGGTTTTGATTGCCGAGGGCAAAGATCTGATTAGAGAGGCAGGACTCTGAAAGACTTCAAGGGCCTCCTCAGTGCTCAATGATAGGATACAGTGACGTTCAGCACACTTGTTGTTTTATTTTTATTTTCAAGAGTGTCAGTAATATTTGCATTGGCAAGACTGAACTTACAAGGGAGTGATATCTGAGTGAAAGTCATTACAATTCAAGTTCCATAGATTTGAGTTGCTGTGACCTGACTTGAATGAACATTAGTCACGTCAAAATGAAAATCTTGTGAAGGAGATTGTGTACTGAGATTTTTTAATGCTTCACAAGGTTGGTAAAGAATAAAGAAATAAGAAATAGCCATGAAGTTGTGGTGTGTGTGGAATGGAGTTGTCAAAGGCAGTGCACAATGCAAGTCTCGTGAATACAATGTCCCAAAGGCAGATGCTGGTGTAGTGCAATTATTATGGTGATGTGCAAAAATGTTAATGGTACAATGAAGGAGATGCAGTTACAAAGTATGAGGTAATCATGCCATATGTGTAAGAGGTCAATGACGTGACAGGTCATTTTTTTGACCTTGATAATAATAAAAAACAAAGATATGACATCCAAAGTATGTAAGGTAGTACAACTAGATGTCTTTTTTTGGACTCAAATGGTTTTAATTATATTTTGCTACATATAAAAGCATTTTAAAGATTTTGAAGGATCAAAGGTCATTCGGTTTAACTGTACAGCCATTTCATCTGTGATTAAAATATCTTAAAATGTAATAAATGTATAGATTTTTTTTTTTAAATTCTGGCATGTTTTTATAACATCATAAATCAACATAATAATTCCTGTAATTACAAGATTCTAGCTTGTAAAAAGCGTTCACGTCCTCGTAGAGCTCGTAATTACAGCTTGAGGGATGGGAGTTTTCTGAAAGCTTCCACGTGTACCACCTGACCACTGTACCACCTGACATTCATTTAGGCGTTGATAGTGGTGCATTAGAAACGCATAATTCCCAGTCCAAGGACGTGAACAGCTCCGAATATAACGTCATGTGTTATCTCAAGATTCCGGTCAATACGAGGTGGCATAAATGCAGAAAAAGTAACTAACTCTCTTTTAACTATTTGAAAAATTCATGTTTTCACTTGCTCATACGCATGTCCAGAAACATCAGGTCATTCGGTACAACCGCTATAAAACATGGAAAATGTTGTAATATTTTAAAAACTTGCACTAAATATAAAATGTTTGTTTGTCCTTTTGCTAGCTAGCTAGATATCAGCCTGTTAGCATTGTTTGAAAATATCGTCATTCGGTATAACCAAAAGTGTCAATCGGTAAAACCGAAATTTTGGTTAAAGCAAATGACTTTTTTGGTGACAAATTTTCTCCATCTTGTAAAAAATGACAAAAGCAGTGTTAATTGTTTATTAAAAACCACATAATCTCAATGTTAACACTTAATAAAACTTAAACATGTATTATATCTCCATTAGGTTTTTTTTACACTTTTAAAAGCCTTATTCATCAATGACCCAAGACTTCAAGGGTAGTGTATATGAATGTTATTATGAATTATTTGTTTAATACAGCTTTACATAATCTTCACACTGGATGGGAAAGTGCCGGATCTTCATGTATGCCATATTTTTGGTCCACTGCATTTTCAGACTTCTCTGTGCCTGTGGAAAATGTCGAACAGGAATATGTATAGTATGCTAAGCAGCCGGAGTCCTATCATGATTTGTTCGATATGTCTTTAAAGCATGACTCTGCAAGAAATATTGAAGTTTTATGTCCTGTTCCCAGGGCTATAGAGCCAGCCGGGCTTTGTAACTGCCTACATCTTTGTGGATAATCAATATTCAAACCTATTCAGGATTCAGCAACCACATTCTAGCTTCTCTGAATATTTCTGCCATCTTAGTGGACCAATATAGAATTTCAAAAACGTGTTTCTTTTGACAGTGTACATAACAGAAAGGTTTGTGTTTGTTCAAGTAGTTGATGTGACACAGTGGCTGTAATGGTATGATGAAGTGCAATGGAGAAAGACATTTGAGGAACAAGGATTTATTATATAGACTGCTCTATCCAATGCAATCCCAGGTAAATTACATTTTGTAAGCCTTAAATTAGTGCAGTAAAATGCACATGCTAAAGCCAGGTTAGTTAACATTAGGGATAATCATGAACATTGTATCTGCCAGTTGAAATTAGCTGATATATAGATCCATACAATAATGATATATTAAACTTTCCAATTAATTAACAAACAAACAATCAACACAGTAAGACAAACTTTTTTAATTAAAGCTGAGGTAATTACAATGAATTAATTCAATAAAATCATACAGAAAACTAAATCGGGCATGCACCTATAATCTACATGATGCTGTACCTGATGAGAATGTGTCATTTTAATCATATTACAGAACACATGTATTTATTAAACTAAAACTTGACATAAAAGATAAAGATTTGGCTAAATTTAATAATATATACTTTGCATTTTGTTCATTAAACTATTCTTCATGTAAAAACAAAATTTCAAATGCATCCACTTTATTGGCATTTATGATTGTGATATTATGGAAGCCCTTTTGCCACATAAGAAAAAAAATGCTTTCGTAAATAATTATGAGATAAAAAGGTGTAATCATGATATTAACAGTTGAAATTATGAGATAAAAAGTCATAATTATTAGATACAAAATTAAAATGAAATATCATAAAAGTCCAAAAAAACTAAATTTGACTTATGTCATAATTTTGACTTTTTATCTCATAATTGTGATGTTTTCATTATAATTATGACTTTTTAGTCATAATTATGAGATATCGCAAACAATCCAAATTATGAGATGAAGATAAAATTATGCTTTTTTATGAATTGCTGTCATAATTTTGACTTTTTATCTCATAATTTTAACTTTTTGCGATATCTCATAATTATTTACTAAAAAGTCACAATTATGAGATAAAAAGTCAAAATTATGACAGTAAGCCATAAAAACAACCAAAATTTGACATATTCTATAATTGACTTTTTATCTCATAATTTTGATGTTTTCATCATAATTATGACCAACTAACCTACTTGTTTCTTTTCTGACTTTTAGTCATAATTATGAGATAAAAAGTTAAACTTATGAGATAAAAAGCCATAGTATACTTTAAGTCAAATTGTGGTTGTTTTTTATGACTTGCTGTCATAATTTGAACTTTTTATCTCATAATTTTGACTTTTTGCGATATCTCATAATTATGACTAAAAAATCATAATTATGATGAAATTGTCAAAAGTCATAAAAAAACACAAAGTTTTGACTTATTCCACAATTAGACTTTTTAATCTCATATTTATGACATAGTATGTCATCATTTTTACTTAGTATCTCATACTTATGATTTACCAAAGCATGATGTTTTTGTGGTGGATATGGGCTTCCATAAAATCACACTGTTTGCCTTTGCTGAAATAGATCACTAGCTGCTCTGATACGAGAAGTGAAAGTTGTGGCAAGGTGTGGCACATCTCCAACTAACCTACTTGTTTCTTTCCTTAGTGAATCAGAGTTTGAATGTGTCGGTTCAGTAATGATCCAATGATTCGCTCACAAAGATCGTCGCCACCTACTGGCGAATTAATGTAACCTGCAGCACTAATACACAGATTTTCCTATATAAAAACAAGGCATCTATGTAGTCATTTATATTACATTCACATTATATTTAATTATAGCTGGGTAGAGACTTGGATAAAAACAGCAACAAACTAAAAGAAAATGCTATTACATTCAATAAAATTCATAAACATAAGCCCAAATTAAATCAGTCATTAATCTTTCCAGGTCTTTCCAATAAATTCAATAACTTAAGTGGGATTATTCCTGTTCATAAATCTCAAATATTGTAAAAACAACTCCACTACACACAAATGAAAACAGATTGGCTCTTCATAATTTTATTGATTTATTGTCAGGGTGAATCTGCAGTTTACAGTATATTAATTTCCCAACAAATAACCACAAGATATATATTTTTGCTTTAGAAAGAGGTTTGACCTGGTGTTTAAGCCAAGGGTCAGTTGTTGAGGGTCACTGAATGCCATTATCCCGCTTGCGTGTCCTTCGAGGTTGAGAGGCCATACAAGACCGTCAAGTCTCCAGGAAATAGAGCTTGGGTTTGCTCATTTCCAACACTGTCTCACAGCCTGAATCCATAGAGCCAATCTGTGCAGTAATGAGCCCTGTTTCTGTTGGGAGCCCTCCATGCTGCTGAACTTTTATTTACACAAGCCATGGAGCTTTCAGACTGAGATGGCTGGTATAAATAAGACACTGAATGAGGATTAGTGTGGCTGTATATTTAATATAGTGTACGGTATTTACTAATATACATAACGTATTTGTAATTTATCAAATCAGCAGCGTAATAACCCTTTTTCATCTCAACAGTCTTTCTTCCTGGTAAACAAGTCACGAATTGTGTTAAAAAGTCGTTTTAAGGGTTGAAAAAGGTCATATTCTGCTTTACCTCATTCTTTGTGCTCCACAACATCCCATAAAGATTGAATTGTTCTGGTGATTGTGAAGCACATTGAAGGTTTTTCAGTGGTACACAAAGGATAAGTTCGGCAGAATGCTTACTCTGCTGTTTTCCATTTAACTACTGGGCCTCCATGGGCTATACACTGCTCTACCTGTGCAGAATGTGTGATTTTAGTCGCTCGATGGAAAAGATATAGATTTGGCTGAATTTATTTAATTATAGATACATTGCATTACTTGTTCATTAAATCATTCTTCGTGTAGCAGCAGCTTTTCAAATGTATCAACTTTATTTTCAACCATGAAACCCATTTCCACCACACAAGAAAAAAGAGATAAAAAGTTGTATTTGTGACATTAAATTAGTTGTTAATTATGTATAATGAGACATAATTAGGTCTTTTGGTCTCGGTATTTTAACTTTTTATGTCACAATTTTGACTTTTTATCTCATAATTGAGATTTAAAATTTTAAGGGGGTCATGACATGGATTATTATTATTTATTTATTTTTAATATGCTTCCTTAAGGTTCACTTATGTTAATAAAGTGTTTTGCACGTGTGTGTGTGTGTGTGTGTGTACACACACAATAATATGTGCATTAGAATGTGAATGCGCAACGGTATAATGTATCCAGTGTAGACAGCGTCAGTGATTATAATGGATTCTGTTTGCTTTTGATGGGATGTGATGTTCACATCCAGTGAAGGCAAATATTAAGGACTGAATGCCAGTGGGCAGAGCCTGTGGTGCGATGATGCATAACCATCAATGTCGTGCTTTGGAGGCAGTTATATGCAAATGTATTTGCCCATGTGACGTCACAGATCCCACAATATCAAAACGAGACATTTTTGGAGCTTTGTTTATAATGAGGAGGACATTTTAAGCTCTGAAACTGGGTGTTTTAATGGTACAAAGACCTCTTATATGTCAAAAAATCTAAGCAAATTAGATTTCTCACGACCCCCTTAATGTCATAATTATGACTTTTTATCCCATAAGTATGATTTGCTTACTCAGAATGCTTTTCTATTCAACAAATGTGGGGGGAAAAAATAACCACAAATGATCAAAAAGCATCATCTAACTTCAGAAAACCTGGTGCACAAATCATATTGAATATTTAGTTTGCTTTTTTCCTTATTTTCGGAGCTTGAAAGCATCTATCCTCATTCTTTTTCATTCAAAAAAGAGAAACATGAACATTATATTTATCCTTCTGTGTTCCATGGAAGAAATAAAATCATATATAGGTAAATCACTTTTAAAATGTGTGTGAGGCCATTATGATCCTTAATTATGTGGGAGCTTTAAGTACAACCAGTGTTTAGATCACAGAATTCATCTAATTCTTCAACATGTATTTCATAGTGTCACTCAGAGCATTTCAGCCATTATTTATAATGAGTTCCACAACATGGCTGCTTGACATTGGGAACGAATGTTGCACATATTATTTATCCTCGTTCAAACATAAACCTTAAAACAAGGTGAAATATGACTCAACTGACCATAATGCATCTTTCAGTTTCACAAAGAGGTACCGGTACTGTAGTACATCTATACATGTTTGAAACTCTATTTGTTGCTGATAATAAACAGAACGAGGGAGACTGAAACTCTGAAGTAGAGTAAAGTAAAGAGAAAAGAAGGGAACTTTTATTTACACAGCACTGGGTTTGGCTCCCTTTCAAACTAAGTGTTCCTACAACATCCTCTCCTTTCCAAACAATGAACATATTTCTTTGTTCTGGCTACACAGAAGTGAACTACACAACAGTTCTTCCTAAATTTGTGGGCCCAGTGTCAAAACTTAAGATGGGGAAGACAGCAGTGTCTAGACTATTAGGCCAAAGGGAGTTGGAGATGGTCGTGTCTGAACCGCTAGCATTGTTTTGACCTGTGCACATCCACACAATATTGACATAAGATCAACAACAAGCAGCAAGCCAGGCTGCCATACTGCACTTCTATATGTGGAGAGGCAACATTTATGACAGCTGCTTCTGTGTTCACATGCTATGGAGATGCATGTGTGTGTGTGAGTTGGGAAAAAAGGGTTGTGGACTAAATTACAACTGAACACAGTACTGTATTGGAGTTACATACATCTAGCATTCACTTGAGCATGAAAATGATTCTTTTTCATTTAAAATGGCATGCAATATTCCTGCATGGCCAATTTTTGTTTAAATTTCTCAATAACAGAAGATTAAATTTGATGACACAATATAATCCATAATATCACACAGTACATATTGTGTGACATATATCTACTTAAAGTCCCCCTAGTCAATAATTTTATCTCTTAAACTCATCTTTGATCACCAAAATGACACATTTAAACGTTTTTTTTTCCTGTGAAAAAAAAAATCTTCACGCCTTAAAATAGCTTGAATATTATGGATCATCGAATATGCAAATTAGCTCCGCCTCCACTCACACCAGCTCAGAGATCCACTCAGTCAACTTATTGAGGTAAACACTGCACAAAAGTATCGCTTTTTCAACATCGGACACATAACGGTAATTAATATTATTATCCTTTTTGCTTGACTATGTTATCAAACAGCTAATAATGTGTTGCTAATGTTACACAAACCATGTTCCCATTCGCCATGTCAGAGTCAGACAGCTGCCTTCTAACAATCAAACGTCAATCAAACAATCAATCCTTACAGATGCTTTGAACAACTTGGTGGAGAAAGGCATATAATTCATCATAACATTGTAATATATACATCATACACCAGCCATATTGCTAAATGTTCAAGATTGTTCATATCAACAGAAAAATATACCGGGATAAACTGGCTTCTCTCGAGACTCCCCTGCTAGTTCGCTGTTAATGATATGCTAAAGCCCGCCCACACGTTGACGTGATTGGTTACAAGGTAGTTTGTGACGTCACAGTCACCAGCGATCTTCTTTTCACTGCAGTTTTAAGGAGAAAATACTCAGCAATGGTGTTGACTGATGAATTTGTACTTGATTTGTCTTAAAAGCATATTAAAAACACCACATAGACAACATTAAAAACTTTTTCACTCACTTTAATCACGTTAATTTAGATTTAGACAGTCAAAAATACAGTAAAAACAGTAATATTGTGAAATATTATTACAAATTAAAAGAACCGTTTTCTTTTTGAAAATATTTTAAAATGCTATTTATTTCTGTGATCAAAGTTGTATTTTCAGCATCATAACTCCAGTCTTCAGTGTCACATGATCCTTTACAATTCATTCTAATATGCTAATGTGCTGCTCATGTTAATTAGTGAATGTTTATAGTATTATTTTTGTCTCATGAAGTAATTGTGTGTGGGTAAAACTGTAGTGAATTAGGTTGGCATATTAACATTGTATAATTTAATGGCATGAACTACACTCACCCAGAGCATGCTTGTCATTGCATTTTTATCAAAAAGAAAAAAAAAAAAAATCTACTACATTTTGACATGTAAATATGACTTATATTTAATGTAAAAATAACAAAGATATTTTCTTCCTTCCGTTCATTTAATAGTTCATGCATCAGAGGGTTAACTTTTTATTCTCTCTCTCTCTCTCTCTCCATATAATCTATTTGCAGTTACTCATTATGAATGATTCGCTTTTAAGGAGCTCATTTGATTGATACCCAGTTCTAAAAATAGTTGCATTTAATTAATAATATTGCTTTTTGCAAACCCTTTGCATGCATCATCTCTCACCTTTAAATGCAGAATAGTGATTTACTGATCGATTGCGTTGGAGGCAGGCACACCTCAGATATGAAGCAGTTTCCATACAGTAGCTGTTAAGATACCAGAGACGGAATCGTGATGCTGTAGCGTTTTGAGTCAGCAAGGCTTGTACTCTCATGTATTTGCCAGTGAAGAGTTTGCAAATTATTATAAAATCCCCATCAATCCCATACAGACTAGTAGACACAGACGAACCCGTTATCTGCTTGTTTTGCAAACCAGATATTTTAAGAAAGGTTTTTTTTTTTTTTTTGATGTCAGAGACACGCTATAAATGTAATGCACTGAGTTTCAATAAATCCACACTTGTTTTAATAGTCAGAGATTTGATGCGTCGATCCTCTGCCTGCATAAAAAAAGCCAGAAAAAAAACAAAAAACAATGCAGGCTGATGTAAAAGGGAATACCCAGTGTTCCTGTTGAAATGCACTTATTTTCCAAATCGCATGTCTTAAGAGCTGTGACGTAGCGTATGTGCGCATAGTTCCTATAGTCTTGACGCAGTGTTTGTTGTGACAGTAATAGAAGAAGCTCAGCGCACCGGCTGCACTGTTGCATGCACGTCGAGTAGTTAATTATTTTACCGCATTCGACTGCAGTTCCCCCTCCACACACACACACTCACACACTCACAGCGGAAAAAAGAAACAACGTTCACGCGAACAACACCTGTGCTTTGTGGAATACTTGAGATTTTCTTTTTCTTTTTCCTATCTAAAACGGGAATATCGTCTGTGAGGACTCTGGAAATGCCGTGTGCTTTAAAGACATTTGGATGGGAGAAACGGAGTGGCTCTACGAAAGCTATCGGCGTTGTTAGAGAGGAGAAACCCATCCTGGAATGAAACCAATCTAAACCCTTCGACGGCGATTTCTGTGGACATTTCCAACACTTGCCCTGTATGTGGACTGTTTTTTCCCCCCCGCGCGAGCGAGCGAGCAAGCAAGCAAGCATTCCCTCATCCGATGGATTTTTGCCTTTGCAGCTCAGCAGAGGGTGTTAGATCTGCCAGTGAACACCGGGCTGAAAAGTCCAGAATCTCTCAGCAACCGTCTTTGTGATGCAAAAGCGTTGAACGAAGCCGCCGGAGTCCGAGGAAGGATGCTAAAGATGTAAGAATCTCGGATTAATCTTACGGCGATGTATTGAGATGTGCGCGGTGTGATTTCAGCACCACGGGAGAAAGAACAGCTCCCGCGCCGTGGATATGTGAGAAATGCACAAGGTCAGTGATTTGCGAGCCCGAAAAGCCAAATAATTGAGTTGAAGATGTCATTCTGTAGGCTTTAATATTGTTTTGATGGCATGCGATGGGGAGGTGATGAAAAAGAGGCTTCTTGCTGTCGATTTTTCTCAATCTGGACATAGCGAGCTGAGCATGGATATAATCACAGAGTGTCCCCTGCTTTTTTAGACTGGAGATATATCTCATTTCTCGCCCTCTTGCTGATTGTATTCATGTCTTGATGTCGGGGATGATTGTGTCGTATTGAAAATGCTGCTTTGGATTGTGTTGCTGAAGGCGGCTCTTTGTGTAGCTATCGGGAATGTTACAAGGGACGTCTGTAAGGAGCAGATCTGCTCCTGCAATGCAATAGAAGGCGATTTGCACATTGACTGTGAGAAAAAGAGCCTCACAAACCTGCACCATTTGACAGGTCCGAGCTCCCAGTTTTATCACCTCCTGCTTCACGGGAATTCTTTATCCAGACTGTTCCCCAACGAGTTTGCTAACTTTTACAATGCCGTGAGCTTGCATTTGGAGAACAATGGCTTGCACGACATCGTGCCAGGCGCTTTCCTAGGACTGCAGCTTGTGAAACGGCTGCACATTAATAACAACAAGATCAGGTCTTTCAAAAAGAGTACGTTTCTTGGTTTAGATGACCTGGAGTACCTTCAAGCCGACTTCAACCTTCTGAGGGACATCGACCCGTCTGTGTTCAGGGACCTGAGTAAGCTCGAAGTTTTAATCTTAAACGACAACCTTATTAGCGCTCTTCCCATCAACGTGTTTCAGAACGTGCCCATCACGCACCTCGATCTGAGGGGGAACCGAATAAAAACGTTGCCTTACGAAGGGATTCTAGAGCAGATACCTGGCATCGTGGAGGTTTTACTGGAGGACAACCCATGGGATTGCAACTGCGACCTGGTTTCCCTAAAGGAATGGCTAGAGAACATCCCTCAGAACGCACTCATCGGAAGGGTCATTTGTGAGGCACCTACTCGGCTGCAAGGGAACGACCTGAACGAAACGGCCGAGACCGAGCTGTGCCCTTCAAAGAGCGGCATGGATTCCAGCCTGGTGGCGCCTCCCACCCAGGACGAGACCCCCAATCGTGGCCCCCATCCTACGCCCTATAAAACGAGCGGGGTGACCGAGTCCCATAGCGCAGGGGGAGGGCATAAAAAGGGCCGTCCGAAAGCCAGGGAGAATTGGCAGTTGAAAATGAAGCCCACGGCCATGGCGACCGGCGCAATTGAAAGGGAGCCGCCGGCTAATACGACCTGCCCTCAGTCTTGTAGTTGTAAGCTTATAGGAACTAGACAAGGGCTTGGGGTTAACTGCGAGGGCAGGAAGATAGAAAGCGTGGCTAATCTCAAACCCAAACCCCTGACCGCGCACGAGTTAAATCTGCGCGACAACAACATTCATACCGTCAGAAGGAACCAACTCAGAGGCTATCATAGCTTGAATTTGCTCGATTTGGGGGGGAATAACATAAAAATGATCGAAAACGGCACTTTTCATAATCTGACTGAGTTGAGGTGGCTCTACATGGACAAGAACTACTTGGATACTTTAATGGCGGAGATGTTCGTTGGCCTTCAGAACCTGGAGTATCTCAGTTTGGAATATAATGACATCCAGCTCATAATGCCGGGCACCTTCAGCCCGATGCCCAACTTGAGGGTGCTCTTCCTCAACAACAACCTGCTCAAAGCTCTACCCGTGGATACGTTCTTGGGGGTTTCTTTGTCTAAAATAAGCTTGCATAACAATTATTTCACATATCTTCCCGTGCCAGGTGTCCTAGACCAACTTAACTCCATTATTCAGATCGATTTACATGGGAACCCCTGGGATTGCTCGTGCAACATCGTCCCATTCAAACAGTGGACAGACAAACTCGGGGCGGACGTCATCGTGAGCGATCTCAAGTGCGAGTCCCCCGAGGAGTTCTGGAAGAGGGATTTCCGGCGAGTCAGGAATGATTTGATGTGCCCTCAGCTCTACGAGAAGATCTCCCCCACCTCCTTGTCCAAAAACAGCACTTTCCCAGCAGACACGGGGACGCGGCCCAACTCCTACCTAGAGCCCAGCAGAGTGTCGATATCGGTGCTCGTGCCCGGCCTGCTGCTGGTTTTCGTGACGTCTGCCTTCACTGTGGTGGGAATGCTGGTCTTTATCCTGCGCAATCGAAAGAGATCGAAACGGAGAGACGGCAACACTTCTGCGTCAGAAATCAATTCTTTACAGACAGTTTGCGACTCGTCCTACTGGCACAGCGGAGCTTATCACGCAGACGGGCCACACAGAGGCTACGACTGTGGTGCCCACTCTCTCTCCGACAAATGATGCTCACAGAGACATGAGCGAGCAAAAGGACGTACTGCGTTTCGTATGTTGGAGGGCGACACACAAACATTAGACCACTGACTCACCTCTGTGGGAAAAAATAGCCTATTTTTTGTTGCTTCGGTTGAGTATAGCGTCCATGAAACACTGCAATGGGGCCCCCTCTGTTATATATGTATAGAGCCTCTCTCTCTTTCTCTTTCCTCCCAGCTCAGACTGCAAACACGCTCAAAAGAGGACGTGGGAACGGTGCACGAACGCATGAATGTAATGTAAATAACGGACTGTAACATATCTGCATGATTCGCATGGTCTCAACACACACTGGGAACCATTACCATAGTATCAAGGAAGCCAACGCGACCCTTCTTTCGTGTTATCAATATACATATATATATATATAAATATAAAACTATATATGACTATATTAAAAGTGCCATTTCTTCTATTTTTTGTCAGTTAGAATTTGTATTTGCTGTTTGATTTCTCTTTCTCAAAGGCAGACAGGTCCAAAGGTGGAAATAACGAGTTGTAAATGCATGTACTTTCCGTTTTATCAGTTGATTGTTGATTGGTTGATATGGGGATTATTTATACTTTTATTTTGTGCAGATTTCTCATGTATCTGCCCAGTCATCTCCTTTATGAATGTAAAAATGTGTTTATCTTATAGTGTGCCAACTGTTGAAATGTTTGGGATGCGGATAAGCATGACCGATTCAAGTCACTGACATGCTTATGCTGCGAAAATTCAATGTAGCTCCAGTGGTTCGTGATCTTGTGTGTCGATGGATACAGTGTGAGGGTAGAAGGACGACGCAAGGGGAGGGTTNTTTTTTTTTTTTTTTTTTTCTTCGTTTTGAAGACTAATGTTTGAAGGGGGTTTCAGTATGTGCAGATTTGGATCCGTCTACAGAGTGCACATAGACTAAGATGCCTTTATTTTTTATTTATTATTGTTATTATTATTATTATTATTATTATTATTAATGATTCTTTTTAGGGGATGAAGTATTCCTTCACAAAAGCCTATTATTCACTGTAAGTATTGTGAGCTTTTGTAAAGCCATCTATTTTGTCCAAATACGAGAAAGGAATATTCTGCAGTTTGCTACTTGGATACGTCCTATAAAGTGGATGAAAAGGTGTAAATATATACGAGAAGCAGACCAGAGGCATGTCTGTGCATTTGACTGATGTCATCACAGCAGCCGTAGATGGAATAGCCGCCTCTAGATGTCGCTGTTGCCTCTCAAGCGTATGAAACCATGCTGGGAGCTGAAGTTCACCGGTATGTGTAGGCGAACCAGCATTCACATTATCAACATAACTATAGGCCTAAGTGTGTCACTGTGATGGCTAATACTCAGAAGGGCGGGATCAGATTCAGTAGTGAAGAACACGAGTTGAACGCTGTTTCCAAAATGCCATTTTTACAAACGAGATGTAGAGCGCAGTGCCATGCATCTTACTGCTATAGCATTTAAATGTCACTGCTGATGTTTTTGAGGTTGAGTTTGTATCACTGTAATGATTTTACAACAAAACAACATGAATAAAGAATGGTTAAAAAGCTAAAATAAGGTAACCAGCCGTCCATTTTCATAGTTTGAATACCATCTTTGTAGCTTACTTCTTTTCCCCCCTTCATGTTAAAGCTCTTGTGTGAGTTTTTTTTAAATAATACAATAAGGAACAAAAGAAATGTCCGTCCGGCAGCCAAGTGTGGAAAATATTGGCACTGGGAGATGCTTTTCTCTCTTACTTGTCAATTTGATTTAGCTTGCACAAAACAAAGTCAGTTGAATTGCAGTCCAGCAGAACGTCCCAATGGGGTTCCTGTCATATTGCAATGGTTTTACTCTAATGTAGATTCAGAGCTTTCAGAGAGATGTGTCACAACGACTCACGCTACACATACGCACATATATATATATATAAAAACAAAAAACAAACATACAATCTCCCCCCTACCAACCTGAAATTGAAGGTGACCCTTTGTGACCCTTCTGATCTATTATTTCTGTTATATTGGTTCTGGCTGTCCATCAAGGCATCTCCTTCTTCTTCTTCTTCTCTATGTCATGGTAATTATTTGTCGCTCCACTGTGAAAGACTGTACCACATTCTGGCTTATCTATTATTTGGTGCATTTTCCCAAGAGTTTGTCTCAGAGTTACATTTCTATGCTTTGCTACATTTGATCTGCTTCTATTTTGTTAAATAAAATGTGGTGGAGGTTGAGTGAAGTTACAGTGGGTATATTTTCTGTTTGTTTGTTTGTTTATGAATGTAAGGTTTACAAACCTCTGTTTACATACTTGTGGTGTTATGAAATTCTCAGTATTATACAGTGCAATGCATTATGGTGAATATAATGATCACTGGTTTACACGACACGGTTTATATGAAGCGCTAATGCTTTACAGGCTTTTAAAAATGAAAGGTGCTTTATGGTGTTGCCAAATTAACATGCTCACACAGATATTGAATGGATTCTGCTCTCAAAAGGTCAGGTGGGTCATTCCTGGTATGTAGTATGTTCAAAACGAATGTTTATGTTGTAATTTAGGAAATACTTATATAAAATTGTCTATTGCTCAAACAGTAGAGTATAGTGCTATCACAATGCCAAGGTCAGGGGTTTGATTTCTAGAGAATGCATGAATTGATAATGTATACTGCACCATGAATGCATTAATGCAATGTAAGTTGCTTTGCATAAAAAGAATCTGCTAAATGCATCTATGTTACGTAATGCAAGTTTTGTAATTGTTAGGAAAATTAATAGGATGTTTAAAAGGATACATAAAAAGCTGATTTTCATTAAGTGAGGGTTTGACAATTATCTTACATGAGAGTGTCAACTTCTATCTTAACCACATTCTTTCTCTAAGTTGATTTGACAAAAGAAAAAATGTTGTGATTACAAATCATGAAAATAATATATATATATATATAAAATCATGCTAACTTTAGACAAAATTTTAGAATAAAATATGTGATTTAATGAAAAAAAATTTAATGATTGAGACAACCCAGAAAAAAATAACAGAATTCGTCAAATCTATTGCTACTTACTAATGATTGTGTTGTTGTTCTTAACAGATTACAACAGATTAGACTAATGGAAGATAATATTGAGGATATAGGACAAATCAGTCAACTGATTATCAATGAAATCGATATTCCCAAGAAAACATGCTTAATTGGCAACATTTTAAATAGAGAGTGATCAAAATAAAGAAGCACCTGGAATATGTTTTAATAAGTAGCCAAATTCTGATGTTAGAAATTGGTGCAGCAATCAGAGACATGCCAAAAAGAACATCTGCTCAAACCACAGTAATGAAATGGTGTAAAATTCATTGACTTAATTGAGATAAAAGAAAACTAACATGACTTTCATCTTTTAAAACTGTTAATATTTTATGCAGTACATTAAGATATATTTAATGGTGACATGAAAATGTACTGCATAAGAGGAATGACCCATGTGAGTTAAACCCTGGTGAAATTTAAGGTATTTCAATAAGGATTATTTAAAGTCTGTGGGTGTTAAAATATCCGAAGTGTTGTGCATGTGAACATTCAAACTGGTGTTTGTGAGAGTGTTGCAGTGTTGTTTTGCATATTTGTTTGATGTGAAATTTAGGTCATACTCTTAAGGCAACATTTTCATCATCTCTGTTTGGAAAAAGACTAGCGGAAACAAACCTAAAAGGGAAGATGTTCAAAGTCATTTTAAAGTTATGTTTAGTATATATGATGCAATGCTGATTTTTCTGGGTTCAAACTGTAGATCACTGTTATGAAGCGAATCAAATCTAAAGGGATTTTCCTGGTTGAATACATGTTATGCATTACACATTTTTGCGTTTGTTTGCTTGTTTTTACAAGCTGAGTCGAAATGACTGTGGTAATGCGATAGATGCTGTCAATAAAACTTAACATGCATTTAACCCAGAATATCTTCAAAACAATTAGACACTAAAAGCTTTAAAGCTGCAACCAAAAAAGCTTCCTCTTCTTAATTATGATATCTGATCATTCCAGACTGCAGAGATCTGATTGTCAGTATGCAAATTTCCGCAGCTGTATCCACATCTGAACCCGGATTCTTGCGAATTCTCTGAAATACTGTAATCTTGCCAAGAATTGCTTGGATAAAGATATCCACTCTGGTATGATCCTCAGCCCTGGTTGAATGTGTTCTCTGCCAAGCTGGTTAATCAACACTAGTCCTCCTTGTTCTCTTGTGGGATGGCAGTTGGCTCAACAACGCCAGTCTCTGTTGTTTCACGATGTTCCCATCTTCACAAATTACGTCCCATCACCTCCTGTGAGAACATGAACTCCTGATTCCCTCGTGGTACCCATAATTTCCTTTCAGGCATGGACTCTTCTCATATATCCTTTAACAGGTTTTATGCCTGTGTTCCACTCTCATACTCTTTGTTCAATGGCAAGGGAGCTTTATAGCTCTCTTCCTTCACCTGGGAAGAAATAATTGGTGCGCAATGTGGTGAATAAATGTGTTAAATCAAAGAAGCGAGGCCTACATGGCAGTGTGGGGAATTTAGAACTCAAAGAGGTGCTGTGACGCTTCTTAGCCCTCCTTTATCAGAAACACACTTGGCAGCGGCCCAGAGGTAACTCGGTGCACGCTAGCACCGTTTCTGCTTCTGAGCTTTTCCGAATTAGCAGAACTGGTCAAAGTTGCCGTCTCAAGTAGGCCAAGGTTGTAATGCTCAAATGAAATCGCAGAACATCAAAGTGGTATTAGCTTGATTTGCTTTGAATTTGATTCATTTGATGGTGAAAGATAATAGGGGGTATTTTGTGTAATGTGTTTCTTTTTGTTTTCATTTTTGATTTTGATGATTGATTGGACTGTTTGTCCAAACAGAACAAGCTGTTTTAGACATTAAGACACTTGAAGGGATAGTTTACCCAAAATTTAAATTCTGTCATCATTTACTCACCCTCAAGTTGTTCCAAATCTGTATGAATTTCTTTCTTCTGCTGAACACAAAAGAAGATATTTTGAAGAATGTCGGTAACTGGCACCCCTTGACTTCCATAGTATTTTTTTCCATACTTTGGAAGTCACTGGGTCCCGTTGTTTGGTTGGTTGTCAACTGTTTGGTTACTGATATTTTTCAAAATATTTTATTTTGTGTTCAGCAGAAGAAAGAAATTCATACATGTTTAGAACAACTTGAGGGTGAGTAAATGATGACAGAAATTTCATTTTTGGGTGAACTATCCCTTTAAGCCTTAAAATGCTCAGAAACGTATGAATGTCAGTGCATTAACAAAATATATTTTATTCAGCAAGAATGCATTAAATCGATCAAAAATGACAGTTAAGACATGTATTATGTTACAAAAGATTTTAGCTTTAAATAAATGATGTTCATTTGAACTTTATATTCATCAAAGAATCCTAAATATTGAATATAGAATGATTTCTGAAGGAACATGTGACTCCGAAGACTGAGTAATGATGCTGAATATTCAGCTTTGATCACAGGAATAAATTCAAACAGAAAACAGTTATTTTAAATTGTAATAATATTTCACAATTTTTAGAGTTTTTACTGTATTTTTTATCAAATAAATGCAGCCTGTGGGAGTATAAGAGACTTCTTTCAAAAACATTTTAAAAATCTGAATGGTATATTATTATTATTATTATGCTTTTTATTGATTTTCTTTTCAACATAAAAGTATGTGTGTGTGTGTGTATATATATATATATATATAAATATATATGTAAGCAATAAGGTACTCGAGGCTGTGCTGTATCGTGAATAATTCGCAGCTGAAGGGCATTGTTAGGCACGACGCGAAGTGGAGTGCTTGCAACCCCTTCAGCCGTGACTTAATCATGATACAGCACTAGCCTCGAGTACCTTATTGCTTTTATAAAACGGTTACCACACGTTACAAATATTAAAGCCAAAAATATGTATCAATGCAACTTTCATAAAGTAAACTGTCACTAAAAGCCTTCCTTCCGCCGGAAAAAAATTGTTTCTGACTGTGAACAGCAACAGAAGTTACATTATCACGCCATTAGATGGCAGCAAAGACTGTCTTTATGAGCGTGTCAGTCAGTAGCAAAGACTATTACATTGAAAAGACTGAATTGCTATGAACACAGAACAAGACGCAACTGACAAATGCTTTGACTAGCGCTGTCAGTCACGGGAAAACCCCTTAACTGTTAAAAGGACAAGATAATATATCGGACATTTAAACCTATTTTTTATTATGAACATAGGACTGACCCGAAGGAAAATTATAAATCTGAATGCAGGTAATAAACTCGCTCACTCGATCTCTTTCTCACAATACCTTTCTACATAATACAGTAAGCTTCAATGAATAATATCAAATGAAAACATACAGTTTACGTTGTTGTGTATAGTGATATACAGAACCGTTGGGTGTACAGAACCATTGGGAACCGTTATTGTGAATAAAACAGCTACTGACCAATCAGAATATATATATATATATACTTGAAAAAGAATATTTTTATGACTTATCACAACATTTTTTCTTTTGGCAAATCAACTTAAATAATTAATGTTTTTGAGTTTCTGTTGATTAAACCAGTCGCCTTCATTGTATTTATTCAAATTTTTAATTTCAGTGAACTCAAAATTTTAAGGCAACAAGGTAACTTTTTTAAGTTAAACCAACAATTATTTTTTACAGTATATATATATATATATATGTAAATGTATATATTCATTCCAGTTTTGAGAAATACATGTGTTTTGTGATTTCTAATGTGTTTATTTCCCACACACGAGGATTCTCATGTCACTGAAGGTATCCAGGAATCTGCTCTCAGAAATAATACCTGATCCAAGGACACTCCACCGCTCGTACAGACAGATGGTGAATCAGACTGTGACAAACTGAGACGCGTACAGGGGTCTGCGCTGCTCCGAGGTGTGTTTGTTCCCTTTCTGCTCAGATTGAAGGCCTCATTGATTGATTTGTGCTGTTTTTCTCCCTTTCCCATCCTCACCTCTAATGGGATTTAAGGATTTGGGTTTGGTCCTTGATGACCAATGGATCAATAAATTGTTCAGCAAGGACAAATTGATTGCTTCTTTCTTTCTTTCGGAGACTGCTGCTTCTTTGCCCACACATATGTGAACTGTTAAGGGATTGTGTTTGATTGGGTTAAGTATGTATATATGATGGTTATCCAGAAAATCAAAACAATGACTTTTTGCTTTTGCATCCTTGTGGACATGATGTTGAGATGCTATTATTCTGAAGGTCTGTGCTTGTATTGATTTGTTTGTGTTGATTTTAGATGCATTATTTGTGGTGGGCCAATACTTACATCTGTTCCTAAGCTGGCCGTTTTTGTTATTCTTTGCACATTTTTGTCTACGTCTTTCCTTCAGTTAAGCCCCTTCCCTTCCCTGAGTCACCGACCTGATGCTCTCAAGGACGTTCCTGCCTCTAGAATCTTCAAGATGCACCATTTTGTTTTGCGGTGAATGTCAGAATCATTAATGCCTGCTGCTTTTTTGAGGTTTCGGGTGGATTTTCCCTTGCAGGAACAGTGCCGTGAGCTGTTGTCTGTAAAAAGAAGCATCCTTATTTCACAGGAGCGAAGCACAGACCTTAGAAACGTCAGATTCAGTGCGAGAGTGAGGAATTACTGAGTCACTGGCTGAGGTGCTGAAGGTATGGGTTATTAATAAGGAAAGAGCTGTATATGAAGATCATAGTAGGGCAGATCATTATGTGGAGACTCATTTATGATGTTGGCAGTGTATGGTGGCCCGTGCTGTTGAAGGTGGTGAGTCTTATATTGCAGGCTAGAGGTCACAGCTCGTGGGACTTGTGAAGATGAAGCTGGAAAGATGAGTCTCATTACATAAATAACTAGACATTTTTTTTCATTATATGAAGATAAGGCGAGTGATTACCTGTGCAAAACTCACTTGCATGATTCTAGGGAATTGCCAGTGTTTTGCCATGCTGTTGCTAAGGTGTTCAGAGAGTTTTTAGCACATTGTTATGCATTTGCAAGGGTTTTCTATAGGTGATTTCTATGGCATTGCTGTGTGGCTGCCGAGGTGTTCTGTTATAATGAATGTTTAGTCTACCAAGCATAAATTGCAAGTCTGATCACATACAGTATAAACATAATAATTATATATATATATAATTATTTCCAAGCAAATAATGTGGCAGATCATACAGTACCAACCTGACCATGTACATAATTTTCTAACATGCTGATCTGGTTAAGACGGCTATTGAAAGTTCACTCATATTCCTGTTATATAAATAATAATAAAACAGTTCAATATTTTGGGGTCGGTAATATATTTTTCAATGTTTTTGAAAAGTCTCTTGTGCTCACTATTTCTTTGATATAAAAAAAACAAACAAACAAACAAACAAACAAACAAACAAACAGAAAAAAAGAGAAATATTGTGAAATATTATTACATTATTATGTTTCATATTTGAATAAATTTTAAAATGTAATTTATTCTTGTGAATGAAAGCTGAATTTTCAGCATTATTACTCCAGTCTTCAGTGTCACATGATCTTTCAGAAATCATTCTAATATGATGATTTTATGCTCAAGAATAATTTATTTTTTATTACCAATGTTAAAAACAGTTGGGCTGTATCATATTTTGAAACTGAGATACATTGAATAATAGAAAGTACAAAGGAACAGCATTTATTTGAAATAGAAATCTTTTTACTGTCACTTTTAATTATAATAATGCATCCTTGATTAATAAAAGTATTAACTATATNCCCAACCGCTGGGTTAAAACAACCCAATCGCTGGGTTTGTCCATTTTCAACCCAACTTGGGTTGTTTTTAACCCAGCATTTTTTAGAGTGTATATATATTCATGGAAATAACAGAAATGCTCGCTCTTGTCATTTATTATTTTATGTTTTAGTCATTTTGGACAGTGATTCAGCAAACTCATTAAATCTCATTCATATGTTTAACAATAACACACAGAAGAGCATAAAAAAGAGCAAAATGTAGGCCATGAGCCTCTTTCAAATGTAGGCCAATGTTTGTAAAGTGATAGTAGGGGGAAAAGTCTCTTCATTTCTTCAAAAATGTATTGTTGCTTTTTTTCAGTCATTTAACTTTTCTCAACAGTCTGTATCTAATATCACACATAAATATTCTAAATAAGGTCTTTATTGATTAATAAAGGCATACAATCATATTTAGATTTCTAGAAACAATAATATTCAATTAATATTGTTATGCTAAACATATGCATGTGTTTAGATGTTGCATACATCATCAAAATATGACCAAATATTGATTAATATCAAAATATGTATGTGCATGTACTGTAAACATAAGGTCTGCTCCTTAGAAAAAAAGCATACAAATGCAGTAGTGCCAAAAAGTGATGCCCGGCCTAGGAAAATTGTCATCTTCAATTTATATTCATTTATTTTTGAAAACTGGTTAAAGATTTTGTTAGGCATGTTGTGTAGTTGTGCTTGTGATAATAACACAATGAAACATGGCAAATTGTGCGGACATAATTTTTGGCCTGGCTGTCATACAAATAAATTATGAACACAAGCAAAAACAAGAAAAACCAACGAAATATTAATAACCGATTATGATGAAGTCAATATATGCTGTTTCCTGTGAGCTTTTTGTTCCGTCTTTTTCTTTTTCAAATAAATACCTTAACTAAGCTTAGTGTTTTGTTCTTCCCTTAATTAAAAAAAATATATAAGTAAATAAATATTTTCCTCGTATTTTGATGGTTTAATCAAACTTCTAGGGTCATTTAAAACAAATATCTCCTTTGGGTCATTAAACAAATAAGCCCACTGTCATTTGTTCGATAAAAATCCACTGGTATGGAGACAAAAATATCTCGTTCTTCTGACGTCCTACTGTTTGTGAATGTGAAATAAGGCCACAGCTGGTACGGTGTACATCTGTGATGATGTGCCTAGTTGCACTTTCAGCCACACTAAGTCTAATTTCAGCTACAGCCTCTGACCGTGAAAGAAAACTTTTTTTTTTTCATTTGTTTTTATCATTCAGATGCTCTGCGTGTCCGCAGGCTGAGAACTCTGTTATGTCGCAGTGCTCTGATTGCTGAGGGTTCAGGTAGAAGCTTTCAGATTGCTTCCCCATGCATTTTTGTGCCAGTTCTTCTTCATTAGTTTGAGAACTATCTTATCTAAAAAGTCTCAATATTAAACACATTCACAAAAAGAATAGTCCAACACTTTCGCTTTTCAAAAATTCAGGAACTGAAGACAATCTGAAGACCCACAAGCCAGCATGGGGGACGTCTTAGATCCCCTACGGCAAGCTGACAAAGACGGAGCGCCAGACTTCTGCTGACTGTCGTTTCTCAGCCTGTGGAGGTAATCCAAGATCCATCATGGAGATGCTTTGATGTGATGCTGATTGATGACTACAGCTCGCTACGACACACCGAGTACCGGCCCGCAGATGCTGTGGGCTTTTGACCGAAAGTCCCAAGCCACTCTGTCAAGAAGTGATCCATCCATGGGGGCTTTCAGCCAATGCTGTACCTAAATGAAATTCAGTTTGAAAGTGATAGAGGCCTGTGCAATTGGATTTTGGTCTAGGGGAATGTCAGTAGACGATACAGTGAGAAAAGAAACACCTGAATGGGGGAATACATTAGCGGTCAAAGGTTTGGAATAATTATGATTTTTTAATGTTCTTGAAAGAAGTCTCTTATGTGCAGCAGGGCTGCATTTATTGAATCTAAATAAATAATATAAAAAATATATAATAAAAAAATATGTGTTTTATTAAATGTTATATAAAACTTATTTTATTATATTATTATAAAAATTATATTATTATATTATTTTACAATACATTTTATTATATAAAAAAATATTAAAATAAATAAATAAATAATATACTGTACTGTTCAAACATTTGGGGTTGGTAAGATTTTTTAAATCGTTTTGAAAGAAGCCTCTTATGCTCACCAATGTTACATTTATCAAATGATCAAAATACAGTAAAAATAGTAATATTGTAAAATAAATTGTTATTTATTCCTGTAATGTAAAGCTGAATTTTCAGCATCATTAGCCTTCAGTGTCACATGATCCTTCGAAATAAGTCTGATATGCTGATCTGCTGCTTAATTATTACATATTTTTACTAATTATTACAATTACTTATATTGGTTCTTATATCAGTGATTAAAACAGTTTTTGCGATCCGTGGAAACTGTGAAACATTTTTTTTTTCAGGATTCTTTGACTAATAAATGTATTTATTAATGCATCCTTGTTGAATAAAAGTATTAATTAATTAATTTATTTATTTTATGGTAGTGTATCACAGTCTCCACGAAAACATCGATAATAACAAGAAATGTTTCTTGAGCAGCAAATCGGCATATTTGACATCATGTGACACTGAAGACTGGAGTAATGATGCTAAAAAATTCAGATTTGACATCACAGGAATGAATTAAAATTTAAAATATATTTAAATAGAAAGCATTATTTTAAATGTTAATAATATTTAAAACAATTTTTTACCATTTTTATTGCATTTCTGATCAAAGAAATGCAGCCTTTGGGCTTATAATATAGACTTCTTTCAAAAACATGAACAATGACATCCCATTCTTAATCCGTAGGGTTTAATATGGAGTTGGCCAACTTTTTGAAGCTATAACAGCTTCAACTCTTCTGGGAAGGCTTTCCACAAGATTTAGGAGTGTGTTTATGGGAATTTTTGAACATTCTTCTAGAAGCGCATTTGTGAGGTCAGGCACTAAATGTTGGCGAGAAGGTCTGGCTCGCAGTCTCCGCTCTAATTCATCCCAAAGGTTTTCTATCGGGTTGAGGTCAGGACTCTGTGCAGGCCAGTCAAGTTCCTCCACACCAAACTCTCTCATCCATGTCTTTATGGACCTTGCTTTGTGCACTGGTGCGCAGTCATGTTGGAACAGGTAGGGGCCATCCCCAAACTGTTCCCACAAAGTTGGGAGCATGAAATTGTCCAAAATGTCTTAGTATGCTGAAACATTAAGAATTCCTTTCACTGGAACTAAGGGGCCAAGCCCAACCCCTGAAAAACAACCCCACACCTAAATCCCCCCTCCACCAAACTTTACACTTGGCATAATGCAGTCAGGCAAGTACCATTCTCCTGGCAACCGCCAAACCCAGACTCGTCCATCGGATTGCCAGACAGAGAAGCGTGATTCGTCACTCCAGAGAACATATGTTTGTAGAGGCAGTCTGCATGCCTAGGTCAGTGTTTCTCAACCCTTCTCCTAAAGTGCCCCCAACACTGCACATTTTCTTAGTCTCCCTAATCAAACACCCCTGATTCAACTCATCAGCTCATTAGAAGAAACTCCAGGACCTGAAATGGGTGTCAGAAAGAGGAAACTTTCAAAATGTGCAATGTTGGGGTTGAGAAACACTGGTCTAGGTGCTTGATTTTATACAACCTAGGCCATCGAAGTGATTGGAACATGAATTCAGTGATTTGGGGGGGTGTCCCAATTCTTTTGGCAATGTAGTGTTTTGACAATAGTGTGTGTGTGTGTGTGTGTATATATATATATACACATTAGGGTCCAATTCTCACTATTAACTAACTATTAACTACGACTAACGACTAACTATTTGCCTCAATAAACTCCTAATTACTGCTTAATAGTTATGTTTAGGTATTGGGTAGGATTATGGGATGTAGAATATGGTCATGGATGATAAGGCATTAATATGTGCTTTATAAGTACTAATAAACAGCCAATATCCTAGGGATATGTATGCTAATAAGCAACTAGCTAAGATTNTGCGCAGTCATGTTGGAACAGGTAGGGGCCATCCCCAAACTGTTCCCACAAAGTTGGGAGCATGAAATTGTCCAAAATGTCTTAGTATGCTGAAGCATTAAGAATTCCTTTCACTGGAACTAAGGGGCCAAGCCCAACCCCTGAAAAACAACCCCACACCTAAACCCCCCCTCCACCAAACTTTACACTTGGCACAATGCAGTCAGGCAAGTACCATTCTCCTGGCAACCGCCAAACCCAGACTCGTCCATCGGATTGCCAGACAGAGAAGCGTGATTCGCCACTCCAGAGAACATATGTTTGTAGAGGCAGTCTGCATGCCTAGGTCAGTGTTTCTCAACCCTTCTCCTAAAGTGCCCCCAACACTGCACATGTTCTTAGTCTCCCGTATCAAACACCCCTGATTCAACTCATCAGCTCATTAGAAGAAACTCCAGGACCTGAAATGGGTGTCAGAAAGAGGAAACTTTCAAAATGTGCAATGTTGGGGTTGAGAAACACTGGTCTAGGTGCTTGATTTTATACAGCCATGGCCATGGAAGTGATTGGAACATGAATTCAGTGATTTGGAGGGGTGTCCCAATTCTTTTGGCAATGTAGTGTTTTGACAATATTGTGTTTGTGTGTGTGTGTGTGTATATATATATATATATACACACATTAGGGTCCAATTCTCACTATTAACTAACTATTAACTACGACTAATGACTAACTATTTGCCTCAATAAACTCCTAATTACTGCTTAATAGTTATGTTTAGGTATTGGGTAGGATTATGGGATGTAGAATATGGTCATGGATGATAAGGCATTAATATGTGCTTTATAAGTACTAATAAACAGCCAATATCCTAGGGATATGTATGCTAATAAGCAACTAGCTAAGATTGAGAATTGGACTCTAAACTAAAGTATTACCATATGTATTATTTTATAAACACAAAGATAACCAGTAGTGTAAAGCAAGTAGAGACTATAGGCTACACTCTAAAAAATGCTCAGCTTTCAACCCAAATATGGGTCAAATATGGACAAACCAACCATTGGGTTAAAAAAAATAATTAAATAATGTAACCCTTTTTAGAGTGTAGGAGATGATGGGTAAGCATAAAGAGATCGAGCTGAATTTAGTATGCTTTCCACCTCCTCCATCTGCGCTCGACATGACTACGGTGGACTCCTCTCCTCGCCCGGGTTCTCCCACGGGTTTAATTTATGGTGCCGGCCGCGCAGCATCACGCATTTGAGCCTGACAACCCACGCACTGCTGGCCAGTCTGCCTTCTGTCTGTCATATTTCGCATCTTCACCATCACGCACCGTACCTCCGTGTGTGTGCGCGTGCACGCTTCTCGTCTTCAGCCCCGAAGCGCTTCTGCTCCTGCTGCATTCGCTTAATATCAAACCAGGGAAAAAATATTCGACATTTGTCTCCGATATCTATTCTGCCTCTATCGAGAAAACGGAGACAGTGGAAGCTCAAAGGCACGAGCGGATTTCTCCGAGTCGAAAGGGTCACGGTGAGCGGGCCCTGTTTCTGAATGAGCGCTGACCATTGGAGCATGAACCACTACAAAGTGTCACCAAAAAAGCTGATATGTCACATTTCCTCGTCTTCAGCCTCTTCTTCATGGGGCTGAGATCATAACGTGAAAAAATCATGGTTGGCTAGCTTTCTCTCTTTTGTCCTTTCTTTCTCCTGCAAAATCTCCTTTTTAGAACATAACAAAGGCTTTTATAATAGCATGGTTTGCGCTAAACACGTTATAATTTGCCTTCATTGTCACTCGGCCTGATACATTATGGATGCTTTTGTGTCGTGTTCTTTACAAAGCTAGAAACTTCTTTGCGCGTTTGCCATATTTGTCATGTGAATGCATCTCGGTTCTATGGATGCGGGTAGATCATTATGTAGTTGTGACAGCAGCGTTGGTATCAATAGTATCTCTCGCATTTTCTCTCTCTCTCCGCTTTGTTCTCCCTGTTGGACCAATTAGCGGAGCTGTGTCATGTCAACCTGAGAAGAGCGGGCCACCTCATCAGATCATCCCACACTCTTAAAGGTCCTGGCCCTTTGCAACCTTCACTCCTTCCCAGCGTTCCACTCGCTCTCATGTGTGTCACTTTACTTCTCGCTGATGAATCTTCCAGTTCTGCGCGCATTACGGCTGACTAACGGATGATAGGTGTCAAAATGAGTCAGCCAACTGTTATTCATCTATTTTGCTCATTTTGTTTGGGAGATCATCATGGAGTTCACATGGGATCCCCCCCGTGAAGATTAATGAGGAACCCTGTAGGAACGGAAATATTTTTGAGCTTCAGGGAGGAAATGGAAATTGGCTGATATTGCTTTTTATGATTTGTATATATACAGCTCTTTTTTTTTCTATGTTTTTAATATGTGACTGATCACTTTTATTGGCATCAATGGGTTCCATAAAAAAACCTTTAACATCCATGGAACCTTTTCATTCCACAAAAGGTACTCTATAGTGGAAAACATGTTCTTTAGATTATCAAAATGTTCTGCACACAAGAAAAAAAAAAGAAGGTCCTTTTAAAGGATTAGTTTACTTTAAAATGAAAATTACCCCAATATTTACTCACCCTCAAGCCATTCTAGTTGTATATAACTTTCTTCTTTCAGATGAACACAGTTGGAGTTATATTAATAAATATCCTGACCCGTCCAAGCTTTATAATGGCAGTGAACAGGTGCAACGAGTTTGAAGCTCAAGAAAGTGCTTCCAATCCATCATAAACGTACTCCACACGACTCGAGGGGGTTAATAAAGGCCTTCTGAAGAAAAATATCCATATTTAACAAGTTATAAAGTAAAATATCTAGCTTCCGCCAGACTGCCTTCCATATTCAACTTATGGAAAAGTAAGTTGGATTCGAAAGGTGTAGGACGTAGCATAAGCGTTTTGAACTGCGAGAGGCATTATACTTTCTTCGTAATCCTTTAAATGGGACCTTTTATGCCCCCTTTTACAAGATGTAAAATAAGTCTCTGAAGTCCCCAGAGTGTGTATGTGAAGTTTCAGCTCAAAATACCCCACAGATAATTTGTTATAGTATGCTAAAATTGCCACTTTTGGGGGGTGATCAAAAACACGGCGTTTCAGTGTGTGCCCTTTAAATGCAAATGAGCTGCTGTGCTTGGCCTGAGAGGGCGGAGCTTCAAGAGCTCATTCTCTGGTGTCAGGAGTGAGTCAGGATGCATTATAATGTCAGAAACTGCGAACATATGCTGCATGGAGATAGAACAGGTGTTGTTTAGTTTAATTACGGTTATAACTTCTATAAATAAAAATAAAATATTTTCTTCTTGTTTTATCCACTATATTAGTACAAGCCTGTTTACCGATGAGTTTTATAATGTTTATTGGACTGCACACAAAATATGAAGCGTCTGTTTTCACTCTAGAAAATCACTGTAAGAGCTTAATAAAACACAGTGCAAGTGTGCATTAAAATATTATCCATAAACTCTCTCTCTTTCCCTTGCATTATCATCAACATACATATAGAAGTACACAGAAACACTCGCTACAACTAACAGTAAACAAATATATAAAGACCTTATGCCTTTTCAGGTGGTGCTAAATAAACTGGTAAACTTTATATCCGTATATCTCCGAAAAACTGTAATAAAGTGCTCTCACCTTCATTACTGTCGTATCCAGTATCACTCTGGAGACTGTAAGCTGGATCACGAACAGTTTGTGTAGATCTACCCTTGAGTAACACATTTTTAGCTCAACCTCTGTTTTGTATTGTCCCTTTGTACTGACATTAGCTCACAAAGAAGTCCGGTGTGAAATGATTTGCGCAGACATAAACTAATTTCACTAGAGTTGAGGGAGCATTTTCTTCGAAAACAAAATGAATCCACCTCATCTTCAGCGGCTCAGATTTCGGTGGTTGTGTACATACACTGCCAACACACATTTATATCCAAACACCATGCAAAAGTGAATTTTGCATAATAGGTCCCCTTTAAGAACTGTTAACTTGAAAGGTTCTTTGGTGGATCCCAAAAAGGGTTCTTAAATGGGACCTTTTATGCCCCTTTTCACAAGATGTAATATAAGTCTCTGGTGTCCCCAGAATGTGTCTGTGAAGTTTCAGCTCAAAATACCCCACAGATCATTTATTATAGCTTATCAAATTTGCCCCTATTTGGGGGTGAGCAAAAACACACAGTTTTTCTGTGTGTTCCTTTAAATGCAAATGAGCTGCTGCTCCCGGCCCCCTTTCCAGAGGACGGCGGAGCTTTAACAGCTCGCTTCAACAGCTCGCTTCAACAACAACAACAAAACTGGAGAAACTCATGCAGCCAAAAAGTCAGAAATTATCAGTAACGGTGTTCAGCCTTACATTTATTGAACCGGAGACACTGATGGAGAGACTCAGGAAGAAGTTACAACTTTTAGAATGAAACTGGACGTTTCTGAATGGTTAGTGGATAATTTTATGTAGTTGCTGTGGAGTTGATTCAACTCATCGACTAGCATGTGCCGTCATGTTAAACTTTTGTGCAAATCCAGCGTTGAATTGACCCTCGTTTGTGAAACACTTTACCGACTTCTTTTGGCACATTTCCTTCATAAATGAAATTTAACCACAGTGTCCTCAGTGGCTCAGATGTCCCTTTAATGACTCCACTGCCAAAACCCTATTTTGGAACCTTTTTTGAGGTAGTCAAGACCATGTCTACAGTAGTTCATATTTCATCTCAACATTAAAAGCCAAAAATAATGATATTTTTCTGTAAGTAAAATTTAGCCCTTATAGGGCCATTAGAATTTTTGGACATTATTTTCATGACAATTAAACTCATCATCCCCCAATTCTCATTACTGTAATGCAAAATAATCATCATAACGATGTTGCGTAAATTGTAATACTTACACATGCTTTTTTACTTTAACTACTTTTAGCTAATTTAAATAATAAAGACGTCAAATTATATTACAGTAATGAGAATCTAATGAGAATCACCATTGAGAATAATGATAATAAGGACATAAAGAAAATGTCTGGAAGCATGACAATAACGAGAATTTGGGAGGGAATGTGCATAATTGCATTGAAAATAATGCCAATGCCAAACATCTTATTTGTCTTAAAAATATGGGCTTCATTTTTGTTCAAATATTTAAACAATTATTATTTATTTTTTTTCATTTTGGGGTGGAATGTCACCTGCAGAATACAACATCTCTGAAGGTAAAATATGATGGAAGAAACATGATGATACGATCACAATTCAGTGTCAAGGTTGGCTAGGTGGGTGGTGAAAATGTTCCAGGCCTGCAGGTAAAAGGCACAGTGCCACAGGCACTTGGCAGAGCTGTAGATATGATTAACCATGACAGTAACAGCACTGGAGGGACATAGTCATGTTTTAATGGAAATCATTCCCCATCACTGTTTGTTGAACCCTGGGCCCTATGGGTCTGAGTGGGATAGATTTAAACATAGCAATGATTATCCATAATAATCCTTTAATGGATGTGTCTGGCATCAGGGCATCAGAGTGCTTCACCCAAACCTATCTCTTCTTATAGGGCCATTTATCTAGCTGGAAATACACATAGAAGTACATTTTCAAGAGGTTTGCTCTCAAAAATTCTGATCATTTTCCCAAGTAAGCCCCATTTTTCCAAGTCTTCTGTGCTCAGAACATCTTATAATAGCTTTTGTTGAGCTGTGATTACAAGAAAAATGGTGAAAAGTAACACTGCCTGTCGTCATTTTTGTGCATGATGTAAGAAATAGTTTGAAAGGCTGTACAGGAGAGCTGTAAGTCCCTCGACTTGTAAAACTGAACAAATGCCCAGAGCTCTTGATGTGAAACCCTGGAAATCTTGCTGCATGTGTGGGAGAGACAAGCCAGTGAAGGTTAACCTGATTCTTCCATAGTTTAGAAAGCGGGTGAGTGGGTGAATAAGGACAGAAAAGGACATTTTTTGGGGGTGGTGGGTACCATAGCAAAGTCTGTATGGTGTCAAATCCATTGTATAAAATAATTTTCTGTATACGGAGGCAAGCTAGTAAGAGCTGTGCATATAAATCTCACTCTGCTAGAGTTTGAAGTCTTTAGCATCCTTGTTAGTGCGCCTGCCTCCCATGCTGGAAATGCTGGTTCGAGTCCCGCTTGTGTGTGTGTGTGTATACCTTATGTGCCAGAGAAACAAGTGTGCAGCGATCTTTAAAATGTTGTCTTTGAACTTCTGTTTTTGCGGTAGATCTGTATATTTCTATGGCATCACTGTCATGGAGTAATTAGCTGGTGAAATAGATTTACTTATTTTAGAGTTAACAAAAATGATCATGAGCATTGTAATGTTTGAAGCGGATGTCATAAGACATGTCAGTAGACCTGGAATATTTTAAAATGAGCGGTTCATTCATAAATCCGTAAGATCTTACCTTCATGTTGTGGAAATACAAACCGGAAGACAGAACACAACAAATGCAGTGCTGAAAAGGGTCGGGGATACACAGTATGCATAATAATAATAATAACAACAACAACTACTACTAGTAGTAATAGTAACAATTGAAAAAATCTGTCAGTGCTATAAGACAAAATACACATGTATTCAAGATACAATATAAAAATACACAGTATAATATCATGTGCAGTGTTGTGTCTCTTAAAGGGATGGTTGAAATGAAAATGCTGTCATCATTTACTCACCCTCAACCAGACAGTTGACGGTAGCCATTGACTTCCATAGTAAGAAGAAAAAAAAAGAAAAAAACACTATGGAAGTCAATGGCTACCATCAACTGTCTGGTTACCAACATTCTTCAAAATATCTTCTATAATCTATGTTTGACAGAAGAAAGAAACTGAATTTTCATTTCTGGGTGAACTTACCCTTTAAGTTGTTTTGTTGTTTTCAGATACTTTACTGGAAAACAAGTTCTTGTTAAATACATTTTGTGGTGTATAAATGGACTCAAGTGAAGAAAAAAAAAATACACAGTTATTATCATAAAGTGCTTTTAAAAATAAAGGTTCTTTATTGGCCTCAACAGGTTCCATAAAGAACCTTCAACATCCATGGAACCTTTCCATTGCACAAAAGGTTCTTTAGATTATCAAAGTGTTCTACACACCAAAGGGAAAAAAATGGTTCTTTTAAGAACTTTTAACTGAAAGGTTCTTTAGTGGAACCCAAAAAATGGATCTTCATGGCATCACTGTGAAAACCCCTTTTTGGAACCTTTATTTAAGATAGTCAAGACCATGTCTACATAAGGTCTATATTGCAGTTTAATGTAATCTCTCATGTTACAATTTCAAAACATTTTGTCCAGGCATGTCTTGACTGGAGTTAACTTGACATTTTGCATTCTGTGCTCTATGACTCAAGGCATGTCATCTTGTTTTCAGTGCTTTTCAATAGTCTAATACTGAAATAAATCTTTTAAATCCTACATTTATTTGAAAGTGCAGCAAAACCTTTTTCCTCAAACAAACTGACAGGAAGGCGATTAAACAACTTCTCTGGAGAAAACTGATTTTCTTCTTCAATTTACCTCATATATTTAAGCTTATACCTCTATATTGCTCCTATAAGAGCTCAAGCTCAATGGGACGATATTACTAAAGTCATTAGATTTAAACAGTGACTGTTACATTAATAAACTGAAAAAAACAAAAAACAACAAAAAAAAAACATTTGCTATAGGACATTAAAAACCTTTTTCACTTAACAATTTCTATAGTAAATGTCACAAATCATTAGAAATGGCAAACACACTGAATATTATATTATTATATATATAAGTTTTAAGTAGAAAGACAGAAATAGTATTTTCTTGCAGAAGTTACAGCAATGATCTTTATTTCATTTTGAACTTTGGAAAATCATTTTTACGACATTTAGATAAAGACATGCATGCAAAGTTTTCCACTTTAAAAAAGTTTTACTCCCAATAAAAACTGCAGTGCGTTTGACAAATGTGTCAAAAACCATGCAAACTCACATTAGATGAAGATACAAGACTGACTGGTGTCATCTGTCAAATGTAATCGCTTTATTTTTGCTTGTATAGTGTTCCTTTGCAATGTAATTGGGATATATGCAATTGTGAATAAAAACAACCACAGGATTCACATTCATTCAATTGAGAGTCACAGTGGTGTAATGAATCAACAAGAAAGTTAAGAGTAACATAAGAGGATTCCAGTGGCTTACTGCTATTTCATCGCATTAGATGTGTATAAATAAAAATCTGTCAGTTAAGGGACTGAGACTTGTCTTGGATATGACTAAGGCCCAACAGTTTTAATCTCGAAAATCAAGGATTTGCTAGCGAGCTTTTCACTGTTGACTGTCACTGTAAGACAGCGTGTAACTGCTTTTCAGCCTCCAGACCTGCAGGGATCATGTTAACCTGACAACCTGTGCTATTAAGAGCTGCATTCGCACCAGCTGCCATCTATATGTGTTTATTCAACTTAATTCAATAAACATAAACTCAGTTATACTTTAGTGCCCTACTTTAAGGCTACATTTGAATTGGAATACTACATTGCTTCTGACTGAAAATTGCATATACTGTATACAGCATATTACTTAAGTCATAAACATCTTAAAAAGCAGGATATGACACAACAAAGGGGATGAGGCCATGTTGGGCTGCTTTAGAGAAGAGAAAGAGTTGTGGTAGAGTGTGGTTACCATGCCGTTATTTTACGTCGGACTGCTTCACAAACGAGGGTCAATTCAATGCTGGATTTGCACAAAAGATTAACATGACGCCACATGCTAGTCAATGAGTTGAATCAACTCAACAGCAACTACATAAATTGATCCACTAACCATTCAGAAACGTCCAGATACATTCTAAAAGTTGTAACTTCTTCCTGAGTCTCTCCATCAGTGTCGGCTGAACACCGTTACTGACAATCCTCATTTTGGCTGCGTAAGATTCTCCAGCTTTGTTGTTGTTGAGCAACCGAAGTGCGAGCTGTTAAAGCTCCGGCCTCTTCTGGAATTAAGGCCGGGAGCAGCAGCTCATTTGCATTTAAAGGGACACACACAAAAACGGCGTGTTTTTGCTCACACCCTAATAGGGGCAAATTTGACAAGCTATAATAAATGATCTGTGGGGTATTTTGAGCTGAAACTTTGCAGACACATTCTGGGGACACCAGAGACTTATATTACATCTTGTGAAAAGGGCATTATAGGTACCCTTTAAAATGTTACAGTAAGTCTAAAAGAAAAAGATGCTAAATGTTATGTCAAATGCTAGTATGTCTTTTGAAAACATAGCCATTGTTCATATTCTGTTTAGACTTGTTGTGCAATGCCTACATTGACAATTATTTAACCCCAAATTGAACCTCATAAGTAACAGATTTGAGATGTTATTTACAGACAGCAACTTAGTTAACTGCTTGTATGTGTACCTTTTAATTGTAATTATATATTTTCAAATATTTATACTTTTTAAGATATATTTATATTTTCCTAATTATCTGGATTTTTCTGAATTCATCACAAGGCATTTTCCTTAAACGATGTATGTGATGTTTCCTTCTAATTTTGGCCTAAATGATCCATGAATGAGCTAAATGGTCTCGAAAGGCAACATAATTTCACTAGCTACAATTTAATGCAGTCTTTGCAATGAGAGCGTGGCTCTGAAGCCCAGAAAATCAACCTATGTAGGCAGCACACAGGCTTTCAGATATAACCTTGAACTGTTGAACTGTCTTAAACGTGAAAAATGCTTCTTTCCCAGACAGTATATGGAGGTGTGAAAGCATCAAGTCTGAATCCATGATGACTAAATGCCTCAGTCTGGTGGGTTTTTGTAACCTCTGCTGTATCTGATATCCAGCAATCGTGTCCCAGGATTATTCCAGGTCTGTTTTTCACATGCACCTTTGGGTTTGAGTCTTAAACATTGACTATCACTGTGAGCACTAGCTTTGGTGTAAAATCACTGTAAACATGGCACATGAATTAAATTATAAATTTTTTGCAACCTATGATTCAACTTTGGAAAATAAGCACTGTAGTCATTAAATATTGACCTGGTTATGTTCAAAACATTCTTGAATTTGTTTTAGAAATGACAATATGGTAGCTTCGAAGCCTCTTTCTGAGAAAAGCAGTGTCTTTACAATGATCTGGCCATCTGGGCAGTGAAGCAGCTGCCTTCATTTTCGGACACAGCCCGCACAAACATGACAGCTTTGTGCATGTCTCGCTGTGGACTGTCTCAGTGCTGAATTTAGGTGTAGAGAAGCAAAGAAACATGCCTTTTCATGTGGATCAGTTCTCCTGTGTTCCACACTCAGTAATAGCTTCTGGTGAGAGCGTCTAACCCCAAATCTCATCAGCGTTGCATCCAGCTGCCACCTGTAAATAGCAGTGCAAGCATTAGTTGCTATGGATATGGCCATCTGCAGGGCAAATAAATTATGCAGTGTAATGTTGGCATGCTGACAATACTGCAGCAAACTGTTGCTCAGCTGCACTCAGCTATGTGCAGGACCATACACATGCATGTAGTCTCTTTCCTCTCTCATTCTCACTGATAAACACACACAAACACGTGTTGAGTTATTGGCTATGTTCTGAATGAAACACTAGCTTTTCATTTAGCAATTAATTCAGCCTGAACCGCTTAATGTAAAGACACAATTCTGAACTTGTAGACAATTTGAGGCTTAGTTTAAACTTGTGTTGAAACTCACAGTTATGGTAATGGGAGTGGCATTTCCCAAACACGCTTGAAGTGGTTGACCAATCACAACACACTGATCCAGCCGACCAATCAGAGCACACTGCAGTTTTTGTAAGGAGGGGCTTCATAGGGACATGAACTAAACAGGGGTACATTTCCCATACAATGATGTAGCTCACTGCTTAAAGGGATAGTTCACCCAAAAATTTAAACTCTGTCATCATTTACTCACCCTCATGTCGTCCCAAATCCGTAAGACTTTCGTTCATCTTTAGAACACAAATGAAGATCTTTTTGATGAAATCTGAGAGCTTTCTGTCACTCCATTGACAGCTACGCAACTGAAACGTTGTCGCTTCAAAAAGTTCATTAAGAGATCGTAAAACTAATTTGAATGAATTACTCAATTCATTTACTCCAAATTTTCTGAAGAGAATCGATCACTTTATATGATGAACAGATTTAATTTAGGCTCTTATTCACATACAAACATTGATCAGCGGACATAAATTGAAGCTCAACTGAACCTTCTTGATGCGCAAGAACAAACCTCTTGCAGAAGCTCAAACGTGCTGTGTAACACGAGAATGAACCTCATTGGTTCTTGAGGATGCTTAAATGTGCCGTGTTACACAAGAATGAACCTCATTGGTTCTTGAGGATGCTTAAATGTGCCGTGTAACACAAGAATGAACCTCACTGGTTCTTGAGGATGCTTAAATGTGCTGTGTAACACGAGAATGATCCTCATTGGTTCTCACATGCATCAAGCAAACATGAGCTTCCGTTTACCACAATTGATGTGTGAGTTGATGAATGTTTATATGTGAATAAAAGCCTAAATTCTAATTATTCATAATATAAAGCGACCGTGTCTCTTCAGAAAATATAGACTAAACCGCTCAATTCATATGGATTAGTTTTACGATCTCTTTATGAACTTTTTGAAGAGTCAAAGTCTATGGAGGGACAGAAAGTTAATCAAACTTAATTTGTGTTCTGAAGATGAACGAAAGGCTTACGGGTTTTGAACGGCATGCGGGTGAGTAATTAATGACAGAATTTTCATTTTTGGGTGAACTAACCCTTTAACTATTATGATGCATCATTGAAAAAAATCAACAAGCTATTCCGTACCATCGCAAATTTGTTGTTCAACCATGTCAGTTAATGAGGTCACACAAGTGGTGGAGTAATAACTTCTTTTAATAAATCCGTTTGAGATCTAATTAATGCTAGATTTGTTGCATTCTTTGCGAACATGGCATCTGAGGACTAATTATCTTTTTTTCTCCGGTTTTACTTTATTTCCAGATTCAATCATAGGCTCATTCTTACGTATCAGAGCACGTACATACATACACACTCTTCAAAAACAGCGCTTTAAATCTCTTGACAAACTAAAAGATGTAATTGACACATATATTCGAAATGAAAGATATACATTGTACTGAATGTCAGCTTGCTTATTTTGCTCAAGATGAGGATTTATTAAGTCCACATGTCATAAAAACCAGAAACTATGCTTCTAACCATGGGTCGAGAGTTGTAGTTCCAACCATACAACTTTGCGATGTTGTTTGCGAATGTTCGTTGGAACGATGCTTTTGGCAAACACACCCCTGAGCGATACTGACAGACTGGGAATAGAGTTGCTGCAACAATTTAAAAAATTTGAAAAATAATGTGTTCTTTGAACATTCAAGCATGAAAACCTGTTCTAGTAGAATAGGTGCATACTGCCTTGTGATTGGTCTTGTCTTCCTTGCAAATATTTAACCATTATACTTGTGTGCAGCTGAATAAAAATAAGATATGGCAAAGCAACTCTGATGCTGCATTTCATTTACATAGAATCAGAGCCAAAAACCTCAACTTACCTAAAACTTTTAACACTATTCTTTTGCTTTTCTTGCAAGCATTGCTTTTTTTTTTTTTTTCCTTCAGCAAATGCAAATCGAGTTTAAAAATAGAGTGAAACAGAGCACATTATGCAATGATAAATCTTTCAAACGGTAGTATGCCTTATTGTTGTCACATGACCTCATCACGTTGCATGCTTAATTCAGTTGGTGCTGTCTAGTCATCATCTTGGAAACAGAAAACTTTTATTTCAAATAATGAATTAAAAAAAAATAATGTTGGAAAAACAATGCCTGAAATTACTTCTAGTTAAATCGCTCAACTGGAAATAGAAGGTCATGTTGAGGGTATTGCATTGTGGGATAAAGTATTACATGCTGCATATTTTGATAAATGTATTTTAGACATCATTTTAGTATTCTATGCATAGAGAACATTTGCATATTTACACTTACAAAGTTGGAAGTCGTTTACAATGTGATGTGTGTTTAAGTGATTTTGTTGGAATAAAACAGATGCATTGACCTTTTTGTATTTCTTTTTCTTTCTTTCTTTCTTTCTTTCTTTCTTTCTTTCTTTCTTTCTTTCTTTCTTTCTTTCTTTCTTTCTTTCTTTCTTTCTTTCTTTCTTTCTTTCCTCTCCCTGACTAACACAGGAAGCTTTTTTATTTTTAGTACAGGAATGCATACAAACTAAACTGTACAGTAAATATCAGTTAACTTCCATAATGATTCTTGAATAGAGGCGCCTCTAAATTGCAAAGTCTAGACAAAAAAAAAAAAGACAAAAAAAAAAGATCATTGTGATGTTCTCATAAATACAATCATACTGTCATGACTTGAAAGAAGCAATATGGTAGTATGTTTTTCCAAACATTAATCTTACTGTCAATTAAATAAATAAGCTATCCCATAATACACCAGTCCTTTTGAGAGAGATACATGGGTATGTAAATGGCTAGAAGTCATTATAATGGCTCTCTGTATTAGTCTTGATCAGGTTTTGAAGACTCTAATTGTTCAACGTATATTTGTAAAGCAAAGCTCAAGGCCGAAAGGATGATGAAGTACATCATTAATGTCAAATCCAACAAAATGAGGACTGTGGTTTTCCAGTAAGTCCTGAGTTTAAAGGATCATTAAAATGGTTTCCTGCATTCCTACCCAGTTTCTGTCAAATTTGCCTACAAATGGTTTCACCCCAATGTTTCCACAAGGTTTTATTACATATAAAGAGATGTGGACCTTTAGGATGGCTTTGACTTTCGTGTCATATATAATATGCTACTCCAGACAGCTTTTCAGAACATCTAGTCAGCGCTATACCATAAGTGTAAATATAAGGGGTTGTTAAGGTGTTGTGAGTTGTTGTTAGCATTTTGCTATGGTTGCTATATTATTGGTGCCTTCACATGTACAAAATGAGTGAGATGTGTATTTGTTCAGAATCATGATGTTTTCAGTTGTCAGATGTTTTTATTTTGCTTGCAATGATACAACATGGATATTCTGCACATGTTAGTCTTTAAATAATGATTCTGGAAAATAATGTCCTCCTCCATTCCCAAAGCAGTTTGCTTTATCCCACAATCTAGCTCGGGGAGCTTGACAGCTACAAACGAGAGAATGAAGCCCAGACAGGAAATTCATTCCACCCACCAGGGCCCATCCAAACAGCCAATTTATGTGACACAAGTTTTGCATGCCAACTTGTTTTAAAACAGTTTTTAAACAACTCTTCTGTGCGATTAGAGATTCATTTGGCAAATAATAAATAAAGTGTAAAAAATAAACTTTCTTGTAATTTCTTCCTCTGATAACCACTCTGGACACTATTAGAGAAGCGTTAACTTGCAGGATTCCTTTTGGTTATCATTTCTAAACATTTAAGCATAAGATTTTGTTTACAACATTTTGTGAATGGTTGAATGCTGCACTTTTCCATATCTTTTAAAGCCTGTCAAAGAGGTCTTGATCTTCTCTGCAGTCATTATTTTTGCATATTCAGTTGAATCAATATTCAATAGACTGTAGTGAAAGCTTCATTTTTTTTTATTACTCTGTAAAAACTTTCCTCTTGTTTCAGCTTAAGAACCTAAGTTCAGTTGTTGCCTTCAATTTTTGAGTATTATCAAATGAACTAAAAAGAATGATGGATGGATGAGCAGAAAGACAGATAAATAGAATGATGGATGAATGGATGGATGACGGATAGATAAAATGATGGATGGATGGATGGATGGATGGATGGATGGATATACGGATAGATGATGGATGAATGGATGGATGGACAATAAATAGAATGATGGATGGATGGATGGATGGATGGGTGGATGGATGGATATACGGACAGACGAGAATGATGGATGGATGGACATACAAATGTATGGACATACAAATGTATGTATGGATGGATGGATGGAAGATAAATAGATGGATGGATGGATGAGAATGATGGATGGATAGATGGATGGATGGATGGATGGATGGATGAGAATGATGGATGGATGGATGGATGGATGGATAGATGGATGGATGGATGGATAAATAGAATGATGGATGGATGGATGGACGAGAATGATGGATGGATGGATGGATGGATAAATGTATGTATGGATGGATGGATGGAAGATAAATAGATGGATGGATGGATGGATGGATGGATGAGAATGATGGATGGACGGATAGATGGATGGATGGATGGATTGATGGATGGATGGATGGATGGATAGATGGATGGATGGATGGATGGATGGATGAGAATGATGGATGGATGGATGGATGGATGGATAAATAGAATGATGGATGGACGAGAATGATGGATGGATGGATGGATGGATGGATGGATGGATAAATGGATGGATGGATGGATGGATGAACCACCCTGCAATATTTAGTCTAACCTCCTGAGAATGACAGTCAATCTTTTCTAAAGGTCAAACACAAACTTATAAGAGTTTAGGTCTTTCTGTTATTAGTCATAACGTTGAAAGAATATTGGCTTAGCTTTTGCTTTAGCACAATGTATATCTGTGAATAATAACCTGGTTAAGATAGAGCTTAAGTTATCTTTTTTTTTTTTTCAAATAAAATATAAGAATGCAATATTCTAATATGCCTAGCTTTAATGTTGTACTTCAATGTACAAGAGAAATAAAGACAATCCAATATCCTTCCCTGTGATGTGGTTATGGACTGGCTAAAAATATATTCTATCCTTCTGCGTTGACAATTTTCCTGCATTCATGTGCAAATATATTGCTTTGAGATTATTACATATCAAACATTTGCCCGCACACATCTAGTGTGAGGTTAGCCTGTGGGGTTAAGAGGTGTGCACAGAGATTCAACAACAACAGGAAGGGTATCTGTGAGAGCTATAAAACAGTATATCCAAAGAAGAATGAAAAATGAAAGAAAGATATAGACTAAAGAAAGAAAGAAAGAAAGGAGGATAACTTTTGGCCTCAAGCAACAAAATATATGGACAAGGCAGTCTGGCCCTTATAAGGATGCATCTGGACCAAATAAACACCAGGATGTTTTGGGAGCCAACTAAATTCAATTTACTTTCCTCCAGAAATCCTGCTCACTACACAGATGCTGAGATGGAGAAAGAACAACTCATAACAGGTTTAATAATGATCTTCTCTGCTTCAGGACAAAAAAGAAAAAGCAAACTGAAAGATTTCCAGGTGCACAGGAAAAAAAGCATTGCATTCTCTCATAATAGGATAGTAGATCACCTATGCTGACACATTATGTTACAATATCTTGAAACTTTAGTAATGTATTTAGGAACGCAGCAAAAAATGACCTTACAGGAGCAAGCGTGTGTTTCAACGATGGACACTTTTGGTCCAACTCCCTTTAAAGGGTTGGTTCACCTAAAAATGAAAATTATGTCATTAATTACTCACTCTCATGTCGTTCAACATCTGTAAGACCTTCGTTCATCTTTGGACCACAAATTAACATATTTTTGATGAAATCCGAGAGCTGTCTGAACATAGACAGCAATTTAATCACCGTTTTCAAGGTCCAGAAAGGTACTAAAGACATTGTTAAAACAGTCGACGTAACTACAGTGGTTCAACCTTAATTTTATGAAGCATCAAGAATAGTTTTTGTGTGCAAAAACAACACAAAAATAATGACTATTCAACAATATCTTCTCTTCCCTGTCATTCTCCTACGCTGTTTACATTCAGCGCTTCCATGTTCTACGTAAGAACGCCAGCTCAGTATTTCTATGGAGGAGTCAGACAGCTCTCGGATTTCATCAAAAATATCTCAATTTGTGTTCCGAAGTTTGTCTTATGGGTTTGGAACGACATGAGGGTGAGTAATTAATGACAGAATTTTCATTTTTGGGTGAACTAACCCTTTAAAACACACTTTGCACACCCTCACTAACACTGTGGACATCATCTCAACTTTCAATTTACTGAACCAACAAATGTCATTTTCACCACATTTCAAATGATCATTCATGGTGGATAAAATTTTTTTCTTTTAGACTTTATAAGGCTAATTTCATGGCTAACTTTATATGTACCCTATCAAAGTCCCTTTCAAGGAAAGTCTGTTCACTTGGTGGCTATATTTGCAATGCCTCTGGGCAGCTATTTCGGCCATCCAAGACCAAGTCCAATCTATTTGAATGGGGGAATCCAGAAATTTAAAAAAATTGCTCACAATTAAATGAAATATTTCAAATCAGCACCAAATTCTGACATGAAATGTCCCATAAATGTTGTTTCTTATGCTCAAATAATGTTAAAAAGCCTTTTTTTTCAGTCTAGATGAGCCAATGCGCATGTGCAGTCATAAGTGTGAGTCTCAGGTTTCTGTGGAAACCAGAGCTTCTAGCCAGGCTTTCACAACAAAACCTGCACAATTGTTACTCAAAACTAGCCCAATCAGTTTTGGTGGGGTTCCCCTGGTAAAATTCACATTTCAGGGGCTAAATATCATGTTATTTGGGGTCGCTTCAACCCGTGGACATGAAAAACAACCTGTGAAAACACTGTTAAAGTATAGCCCAATCCAACGGGAATGGCACCGCATGTCAGCTGCAGTGATGCAATGACTCGTTAACTTACTCGTTAACTTAGAAGACAGGACGTATGCCGCCAGTTTATCCCATTCATAAGTAATAGGAGTGAACCGTCTTTCTATATCCAAGTCTTTGCCTATACAATTAAATAATATTTTCACCGCTTATGTGATGAAAATGATGCCACAAATGGGTGAAAGTTGCAATTTGTGTGAACTGATATGAATATTTTTCACACAATAAATATTGTAATGGCTCATTATGGTTTAGTTGACTCTTTTTATAAATATATAATTTCATGATTGTCAAATCTGTGCATTGCAAAGTAAATAGAAAAAAAAAAATATTGAAATGTCTGAATGTTTTTACATTTTCCAGGCTATTTTTGATTTTTCTGTCTAAATATTCAATCAGACTTTGATCAGCAAGAAAACATTTCTTGTCAGTTTGGGATTCATACAGTGATAAGCCTTCAGCAGCAATCTGCTACCCGTTCAGTGCAATTCAAACTTTTTATATTTCTATTTCCTCACCAGAAACAGCCTTTTGCTTCACTTTTGCAACCAGATGGCGCGTCTAACAGGGCCATGCTAACCAGCGAAACTTTGACCCCTTGGGTTTGACTCCATCTCTATTTCTCCAGTAAAAGTTTCCTCAGACACCATCTGAATGACACAGAGTGATGCATATGCCATTCATATCTGATTCATGATCTTGTTCTCATATTTGATGCATTCTGCATTACCCACTTCCACGCTTTGGTCTCGTAGTATGACCTGATTCATATTTTATGCACTTGCATCCTTCATAACCAAACCAAATTACAGATTTAATATATATGCAAACCCATTCACTAATCATCATCAATTTATCATCAAATAGCAGGGCATCCACCAAATGCTGTCAGCCTGTAGGTAGGGCTGAATGACTACACCAGAGAACCAAACTTTGCAGTGTTAATACTGCACATCATCCCCTTATTAATTTTACAACTGCCCATAATCTCTTTTTATTATTTCATACACTTCTGAACCAATCACATCTCATAGTTTATGACCCCCCATATAGTGGGTGTGATCCCAAAAACTAGGCTATATATAAGTAGGCTACAGTATGAATGCTGTTTTGTCACTTAAAGAGATTCAGATTAAATGTTGCCCTGGCTAATGTTAACAATCAAAAGTTAAGAATGACCCATATGGTCACAATTTCACCTCAGGCTATACAAGGCAGTATAGGCTTATTTTTCAATGGTGATGTTGTGCACACATATGGGGTAGGAACGTTCAGGACTGAATCCTGACTGAAAAAAATAAGTAAACAAATAAATAAAATAAAATAAAAATCAGAAAAGTAATTACTTTTACAATGCTTGTTGCTGCTAGTGGTACATATATTAAACACTGTTTTTAAAATATACATTATAAAAACAGCCAAGACAGCCAAGTAGCACATCCGTTCTGCGCCTGCGTAAGATGAAATGCCTTTCCGTACCAGCAGGTGGCAGTAGCTGAACAGCCAATCAGAATGATCAGATGGCCTGACTGACTGACCAACTTCAGCCAACATGTCAACATGTCGAATCGGCCGAAAAAAGCCGAGGACCAACTTCAGCCGACGGTGTGGAACACACTGAGAAAACTTAGTTGGCCGACGAACAAAAACTGCCCAACGGCCGACCGTCGGCTTGGTGCGTTCCTGCCTTTAAATGGACTTTGACAGATGCTAGGAAAAAGTGCACCCTTCTACTTCCTTCTTCTTCTTTTGTTTAATGGTGATTTACATAACCTACTTAGTGCACATTGCCACCTTTTGGGTGGCTGTGTTTTATTCAAAAAAGTATAAAACATCCTGTTATTAAAAAAAAAGAAAAAAAGAAAGAAAGCAGATCCACGTGTGAGATAATAAAAAAAATATATGTATATTGTAATTTAATACACATTTANNNNATATATATATATATATATATATATATATATATATATATCTGTGTATATATAGTATAATATAATATTGTATATATTACTGTAACTATATAACAAATTTAGTTACATTAATATAACTATATTATATAACATGCATTTGAATACCTCTTTTTAGCAAACTAACCCTGAACATAACCTGCTCTCGAGGATGTCATGAAAATACAAGGTAGGCCTATGTGTTTATGTTTAACGCTGGGAGTGCCAGAGCATGAGCAAACAGAAAAAAGTCATTGATGTGCCATTCAGGGGTGTGTTTCCCGTACAACGACATTGCTCGCTGCTTCTCTACCATAGTACAATGCATCGTTGAACAAATCAACTAGCTAGTCACGACTGCAAAAAAACATATTGTCGCACACCTGTCATTCAACCACGTTGGTGAATGATGTCACGCAGGTGGTGGAGTAATAACTTCTTTAAATGAATCCATTGGAGATCGAATTAATGCTAGATTTTTTGCTATAAATTACCGACATGGCATCTGAGAACTAATTTTTATCTTTCTCAGTTATTTTGCTTTATTTCCAGATTCAATCATAGGCTCGTTTACCAGAGCACGTACGCACATGCGCACTCTTCAAAAACGGTGCTTAAAATCTTTTGACAAACTGAAATATATAAATGACATTTGTATATATTCGAAATTAAAGATATACATTGTACTTAATGCCAGCTTGCTTATTTTGCTCAAGATAACCATTTATTAAGTCCACATGTCATAAAAACAAGAAATTATGCTTCTGACCACAGCTTGAGAGCTGTCGTTCCAACCACACAAGTTTGTACGGTGGCCCAGTAGTGCACAACACAACAAAATTAAAAAAAGCAAACATAAGTTCACAACACAACGAAATCAAGCCACAACACAACGGAATAAAGCCACAACACAACGGAAACAAGCCACAACACAACGGAATAAAGCCACAACACAACGGAATAAAGCCACAACACAACGAAATAAAGCCACAACACAACGAAATAAAGCCACAACACAACGGAAATGCTCCCGACCACTTGGGGGCTCTCAGAGCTCGGTAATATTAGTATTCCTTGCCACTGTTCTATAAAGTCGACAGTCTTACAAAGATATCAATACCATGATTAGTTTTAAGTATGTAAACATTGTATATCGACATGAAATATTAATTAAAAATCACCTACGTGCACAATAGCTTCATATTATACTTGTGAATGATTTGACGCGATACACGGCGCATGATGAAGGGAACGTCTGCCAATTCCACCAAGTGGTTAAAACTTATAATTTGTATTCATTACAATGACTTTGTTTAACATTTAAAAACAGACATATTCAAATTCCAAAACTTGTTAGTTGCTGTTGGTAAGACTGACAAGCTTTGGAATTTGAATATGTCTGTTTTTAAATGTTATAAGTAATTTTAATGAATACAAATTATACGTTTTAACCACTTGGTGGAATTGGCAGACAATCCCTTCATCATGCGCCGTGGTATCGCATCAAATCATTCACAGGTATAAATATGAAGCTATATTGCACGTAGGTGATTTTGAATTAATATTTCATGTCGATATACGGTGGTTACATACTGTTAAAGCTAATCGTGGTATTGATATTACTGCCGACTCTATAGAACATTGGCAAGGAAAACTAACTTTACCGAGCTCTGAGAGCCCCCTAGTGGTCGAGATCATTTCCGTTGTGTTGTGGCTTTATTCCGTTGTGTTGTGGCTTTATTCCGTTGTGTTGTGGCTTGATTTCGTTGTGTTGTGGCTTTATTTCGTTGTGTTGTGGCTTTATTTCGTTGTGTTGTGGCTTGATTTCGTTGTGTTGTGGCTTTATTCCGTTGTGTTGTGGCTTTATTTCGTTGTGTTGTGGCTTTATTCCGTTGTGTTATGGCTTTATTCCGTTGTGTTGTGGCTTTATTCCGTTGTGTTGTGGCTTTATTTCGTTGTGTTGTGGCTTTATTCCGTTGTTGTTGTGGCTTTATTCCGTTGTGTTGTGGCTTGATTTCGTTGTGTTGTGGCTTTATTCCGTTGTGTCGTGGCTTTATTCCGTTGTGTTGTGGCTTTATTCCGTTGTGTTGTGTCTTAATTCCGTTGTGTTGTGGCTTGATTTCGTTGTGTTGTGAACTTATGTTTGCTTTTTTAATTTCGTTGTGTTGTGCACTACTGGGCCACCGTAAGTTTGCGATGCAGTTTGTGAATGTTCGTTTGAACTCTGCTTTCGGGAAACACCAAATCGTTGAACTGTGTTAGTAACGACGGAACTTGCGATGTTAGTTGGCTAACGATGCTTTTGGGAAACGCACCCCTGATAGGCTGATGATTGTGTCTCGCGGCATTCCCGCGTTCCTTGTTGTCAGGCAGATTTATTGACTCATGACTCAGGTAGTTGCTTCTGGTAAGGGCACGGTGTCAGTTTTCTCAAAATATTATAATGCTTAGGAATATGATGTATATCTCATTTTGTCTTGGTGTTACAGTGTGTTCTGTATCCTACACTTGACAGTGACTACATATTATATATCACTTCAAACTCAAGAACAGCAGCTACAAATGGAGCCAGTTCATCATACGCACTGAATTTGTAAGATCTTTAAGGTTCTTGTTCATGTTCATACTATTAACTCTGCATTTTTGCTATCTCTTTCTGTTTTTAAATGTGGGGCAGTGTGATTGCATAAGATGTTATTTTTGTGGGTAAATAATCTGTAAACCTAAAACAGCATAAGGAGCAGCGGCCAGGGCCTGGAGCACATCTTCAGTTCACCAACTGCTCCAGCAGTTCCTCAATCCTCTCCTAAGTATGTCACCCACATACTACGGCAAAGGACCTGCTTTAGACTCTCTCCAATTAGACTTGAATTTTAATGTGTTTAGCGTGTAGCTCTTGGGAATTTAGTCATTTTTGTGATCGTTCCCTGAGGAAAATTTTATTGCTTAGAAGTTGCGGTTTTGGTTTTCATTTATGGTTCATTTAAAGTCAACATGAAATCAGCATTGACTCTGTTTACTTTCGTATACACATCTTATGGTCTGATTGTGAATTACTTATTATTAAATAGTTTCCCCAGTGTCTAATCAAAATTGAATAACTTGCTCCGCCTCTGAAACGTCTTTCCTTTTTGGTTGATGTCACTGAGCCCTCTTATTTTTCAACCCCACTTTTTACCATCCAGTCACTGATGCATTCAATTAAGCCCTATGTTTCATTTTACTTATTAAATATCATGTTTCATTTTTGCTTCATGTTGATTTTAAGTATATTTTTAAGTAAAACTGGCAGAAATGCTGCCATAAAGTACTAGTACAGATGTCATTTTAGATCATTTAGCTTTGCTAGAATTCAATGAGAAAGCTCAATTTGAAATATTGAGATCTCTTCTGAAACTAGTCTAATCTCTAATTATCTAATCTCACTGTCTAGAAGAAGCAATTGAGATATGCTTATGAGATGGTTTTATTTCAGTTAAAACCATACAATTAACATATCACATTGTGTATAATTATGTTATTAATAATGATGTCATATGAATCTCAGGATTTTCTTTAAATGTCTGTCCATAATTTAATAAAAACATCTTATTCTTAATAGTCTTAATGTTTTTATTTGAGTTTATATTTAATTACACTTACATCTCTGCAATTTATTATGCAAATTAACAAATGGCAATGCCCTTCCGAAAAATGATGCAGCCAGAATTTGTTCCTGTTTAAGTTTTTTCTGTTTCTGTCAACAATGATAACAATACGATCCACCTTGCTTGTTTGTGATGTGGTAACTTTAGATAAGTGGATTATGGGTAAAGACACTCATGACAAGTTAGAGTTAGTATTAATAAACATTTGTTTTGATAAGTGTCTTCTTTAGTGCAGTTCGCTTAAAAGAAACCACAGTATGAAAAAAATAATCAGTAGGTTCTGCTGCAAGAGATCTGAGACTAGTGTTTTCTTTTACTAACGTTCAAATCAGGTTGGGAGATACGTGTCTGTTTTGCTCTGAGGCTGAGCCTGTGTCATTCTGCATTACATACTATATGCATGCATTTTTGTAGGTCATATTAGTTTACTTGTGTTTTGCAGAAAGCAGAACATTGTTTTTCTTTCCCCCACTGCGCCTACAGATTAGCATTTTATGTGTGCTTCAAGTGATTTGTAAGGGCTCAGTTTATCCTTTTGCTACATTTGTACCATATGTTTATCTGACCCCTGGCTTTGTTTCTGAGATCGATATTAGCTGTTTGATAACATACCAAAGCTATTCAATAAATAATAGCTGAGGGTGAGATTGTATCGTGGCTTTCTTTCTAGGGTTTTGTGGCCTCATAACAACAGTGTCTGATTCCGTAACACCGTCTCGGAATAAAATAAAAAAAAATATATGGTGAATTCCAAAAGTCTGAGATGACACTGTAAATCTAGGATTTAAAATCCCCTCATTTAGACCTGGAAATTGGAGTAGGAAAATAAATACACAAAGAAATTTAACTTTCACCTAAATTGTTACATTGATAATGCAATTTTGTCATTAAAATATTTGTTTTTAATGCAAAATTCATGCATTTTCACTTGACTTTTGGACACCAGACTGAGTGAACTGAATAGGTGGTTGAAATCTAGGTGAATCATGTAATAAAAACACTTATGTAAAGGTACACTCTAAAAAATGCTGGATTAAAAACAACCCAAGTTGGGTTGAAAATGGACAAACCCAGTGATTGGGTTGTTTTAACCCAGCGGTTGGGTTAAATGTTTGCCCAACATGGTTTTATTTAACTCAACTATTGTTTAAAAATGACTATATTGCCCCACTTAAAATGAACCCAAAGTATGTTGGAAATGAACATTTATTAATATGTTTAATAAATGAACATTTATTGATAGTTTAACAATACACATTTAAATGATTACATTTCTTATTAAAAAATATTCACAAATCTTTATTAAATAACATTGACTTTTATCAAACTTTTTTTTTTTTTTTTTTNAAAGCTCCAAGAGCAGTCATTACTTAGTTTAACTGTGTTTGGCAAACTTTCACGCCTTTTCATCCAACCATTAGACTTATTTATTACATTATGCGACTGGGCCAAGTTTTTGATCACCCAATAAGCTTTATTGACCATTAGTGGCACCACCAACCAAAAATGCAAAAGTAATGACTGTTTTCTAACAGGTTTACTTTGTTTCTGCAGCTTGGTTTCAACAAATGCTCTTTATGGACTGCATTGAGTGTTTTAGTTTCTGAAAGTTACAATATATTTCCATAGGACGAGTTAATTCCTCATGATGTGACCAGTTTAAATGATACTGACAAGTTGTCATGATGAATTCCTGAGTTTGTACTGATCTTATACAGTACATGAAATCCCATCTTGTTTCCCAAAAGGTTAACATTTTTTAAACATGATCTATAATGCAATAGCAAGTCATGAGAATGCGATGTCATCTCCTTTCATCAGGTACAGATGGGTGGCTGTAACAGTCTGCAACCAGTTGATTGGTATATTGTCTGGTGTCATATTCGCTTTCTGAAGAAACTCATCATGTTTGGCTGTGGCTCCTCACCTGCCAGACAGGGACTATTTCTGCTTGATTACATTTTTACTCCCTGATTGTCCTTTAAAACAATACGTGAGAATGCACCAGGAAGTGAGACCGCTGGAGCACTGGGAGGCCGTGTATTCACTGGATGTAAAAGCATGGCTATTTGTTTCTGGATAAGGCCATGACACAATGCTGTATGCAATTCAGTTTGGCGTTCTCTGGGGCATTTATGTTCGTACTGCAAAGTTTCAGCAATCATGCGGCCCGGAGGATCTGGGAATAGGATGAGTAGATGAATGAATCATTCCATTTGTTTGGCACTTTTCTCTGTTTATATGCCCAAAGTGCTTCACATGTAATTGCGACTCTCCTCAGCTGCCAACAATAGGTGCCACTGAACAATACTGGAGTACAGGAGCAGCAAAACTGTTTAAACTGGACGCATCAGAGCAAACGTTTAAGTGACCCAAAGACAAAAATGTTAAACATATGAAAACTCTTAAATTTGAGATGGTTCTTTTTCTAGATTATATTATCATTAACATTAAGCAATATCAAGTGTTTTTAAGACATTAAGGCCTGGTTTCACAGACAGGGCTTCAATTACGCCAGGATTAGGCCTTAGTTTAAACGGATCCTTGATTATGATTTCACTTTTTAACTTTAGTTAGTGTGTAATGTTGCAGTTGTCTGAAGTGTCCCGCTTCATGCAACGTGTAACCTCAAGTGTCAAAACAAACTCCACGAGGCATCAGTGACAGTTTTTATTTCGCCTCTAGAGGCCACTCTCGTACTGTATTAATGACAGCGGACACTTCTCAGCTGCTCCAGCAGTGGAGACAACTTGGAAAAAACTATCGGTATGTATTTATAAGCCAAATTGTGTGCCGATTAATCGATTAACTGATCCTGATTAACTGATCAATCGATTGACCTCTAGTTAATACAGCTCAAACATGCATTTTAGTCTAGGACTAGGCTTAAGCCTTGTCTGTGAAACCGGGGGTAAATAATTCATTTCAGCTGAGTGTGTCTAAAATCTAGTGTATAGTACTTAATATCCATGTAAATATTTGAGGTCATGGCAAGCCGGTTAAAATGCTGAGGCAATCATATTGTCTATCTGCTTGAAATCTCACAGGATTTTGAATGAACACAGCAGCAGTTGTCTGTGCCATTTCAGTCAGTGATGCACCACAGGGTGTACACCTCCTGACAGCCCATCACCACTTATTTCTGCATCAACAAGGCTATTCTGGTGGTCTCTATTAAAATATCAGGCCAACACTCTTGGGATTTACAGTGGTGAACCTGCCAATGACATTTTATAACCACTGACAAATTTATACAAATCGCTTGATTATTCTTGGATGCACTTGCAAGGCTGACTTTACAACTTTTTATCTCATATTCCTGTTGTGAAAATGGCTATACATTAAAGACAAAATGACATAAATGTTGACTTTCTTTAATATATTTTCCAAGTCTTAATGATTCATAGGTGCATGTTTTTCCAAAGCAAAACTAGTTTTTCCTATGTAATTTTGAAAATGTATTAATTTTCAACTTTTCTTCTTATCTAATATCTCTTAACATTGGTTAACCAGTAGCCATTTTAGCATGGTTTTAGGCTACTGTTGTGCTAGTGCTAACTTATCCTGATTCAGTCAGAAATTACAAGGGTTGCAAATGACATTTAATGGTAACTTTTTTTTTCCTAAATGAAAATATGATTATGATTGTAGTGGAAGTGTTAAAATGTCAGAAATAATCAAGACTTTTGATATTAAACACGTCAACCATGTCTTGGCTGATGTACCTTCTGTTAAATGCATTACACACAAATAAATAAAATCTGGGTAACTACCTGCCTTAGTTACTTCAATATATTTCATGCTTTTAAAACATACATTTAGCCAAGCCACATGCTGAATAAAAGTTGTTTTTCACATTTCGCACATTACAAGTTATTAAAGGATCCTGACAGCAGGCTAGACAGAATCAAATCAATAGTTTGCAAAAAAGAGGCTCATAAATGGGGAAAAAAATTAAGCCTGTTGATTGTTAGATTCTCTTTCTGGTGCACATGAGCTGCTGCCCAGTGGTGAACTTTAAAAGACAAGTTAAGAAAGAACACTGCAGAAGAAGATTCAAAACAGCATGTTTACCAAGTGGGTTAATGAGTTACAATTAAATTAGTCTGACAGCCAATAAGTCCAACTCGTCTGTTCATGTAGACAACAAGGGAAGGAAGGAAGGTCGATATCTTGAGACCAAGATGGCCAAAGATCATCAATTCAGCCATAATATAACTCTATCTATCTATCTATTGTTCGTTCTATCATTCTATCGTTCTATCTGTCTATCATCTATCTATCGTTCTATCTATTGTTCTATCTATTGTTTTATTGTTATATCATTCTGTGTATCTTGCTCTATCTATCATTCTATCTGTAACACTTTTAACTTATTTTTGTAATTTGCATTTCTCAATGGTGATTCTCATTAGATGCTCATTATACTTTGAATAAGCACCAATTAATGGCAGTACAACGAATACAGCCATATTAAATATAATTTTGTTAATAAGAATTGGTGAAAATGTTTTGGTTTGTATTCCTAATACCCAAAAATGAATCAGCATTTTTTTTTAGCCATTTTTTCATTCAGTGAGAATTTCCAGAGAGTTTTTAAATTAGCGTAGGTAGAACAGATTATCATGACTGAACAGCTTTAAAAACAGGCTTATTTTTTTTCAGACAAAACATTCTTACTGCTTAAAATTCTTACTGCTTTCTTTTGGGGTGATTATGACAGGTTTCATGAGATTCACCCACATAGTGTGAACTCTATCTCTCTCCTGCTCTCTGTCTCTCTCGCTCTAGGGTTTTTCTTCCCCCTCAAGCTGAAGCCAAAGTTGCTTGCTGGCATGCCTTATTAACTCAAAAGTAGATGCTCTATTTTGCTTTGGTTGCCTGGGTTCCTAAACAGCCCCTTTAGCACTCAATTGTGTGTGTTATGTATATAGAGTGTGCATGTTTATATGCGGTTTCATGCTCTTGTGTCAAACGGCTTGTGAGAGTCAAGTGCGCCTGGAGGTAATCGACTCAGTAAAACATTCTGTATATCCACAGGCTCTCATCTATCAGCAACATGTATAACAAACATCCAATAATGCAGTAACAATTCAGAAGAGAACTTTAGTGCTTGTAGTGTTACCATCATAAATATATATTTAAATGGTGTCTACATTCATTTGTACAAATATTTTAATTTCATGTTGAACAAACCTAAGGTATGATTGTTTTTGACTTTAGTTGAAATTATTTTGTTATTAAATAAATTAAAGGTAGTTTAGGCAATTTCGGAGCAATAGCTAGTTTTGAAAGCATTAGATCCCACCCTCCCTTCAGAGCGTCTCCAAAGCCACGCCTCCTTCAAAACACATGGATGTGTATGGAGAGAGCAGAGTCTGCAAAGTGTCATAAGAGACGCCGTTAAATTAGCTCATGTCTCAAAGCACATAACATTACAGTAATAATGAACGTAAACAACTTGCAGAGCTCTGACTTGTACCACCTGACTGCTGCAGATTCATTTTAGCATTGATAGTGCTGACATAGAAACACATCAATCCAAGTCTGAGGAAGTGAACAGCGCAGTAGAACGTCACGGGTTGCCACCTCTAAATTACGGTTATGAAGGCGGCTGCTGTTTGTTTGTGGCACTCGGTGACTGACGTCTGGAAATAGGCATGGAAATACATATGCTGACAGGCAAGTGGGACATCCTATGCAATGATTCGGACCGAATGCAATGATTGGACGAAAATTTGTTTGGTCCTGAAACTTCCACAGACGATATATGTATGTGTACTTTTTAATATTTATACAACTTCTACACTGTAAAACTCAATAAGTTCAGAATACTCAAAACATTTGAGGAAACTTATTACCTCAAAATATTTATTCATTTTTTTAAGTTAGTAGAACTTAAATTTGTGGGGTGGGACAGAGAGCCGTGGAAGGAGCTAACTTACTGTATGTCTCCCTATATTAATCTTGTGCAAAAACACACAAAATAACACTTAATTTATTTTCCTTATACAATTTGATGCAAAGCATGCTGGGAATTAGAAATCTGCTGCAACCTAATCATATAAAGTTCAGCTTACTTCTATCAAATTTTGAGTTCACGCTATTTTTTTTTTCTATTAAGTACAATGAACTTTCATTATTATTTGAGTGAAACAAACTCATTTTTTAATTTCACTGTTCAGTTTTACAGTGTATAATTGATTGCTATCAGGATTTGAAAAGAGTTTAAAAAATCGTGAAAACTTTTTAATCTAAAGGCTTCTGCTTAAATAGTTGAAAATGCACCTGTGTACAGTCTGAATTTATTTAAATGAATTCAGTACAGTTCAAAAGCATCCCAGGATGCACTTATATTGACTGTTATATTGACTGAGAGACTGTCCATAATATAAAAACAAATGCTGAATCTAAAACTTTGAAGAAACTCAGTTTATGAGGAAATTTTTGTCATTCAGATCTTGACTGAAAAAATATAATTGGCCCAAAATTATATTAAAATTGTTCTCATTTTGTCATTTGGCGCAGTCTTTCATTTTCAGTGTGGCCAGCAAATTACTAAAGCTGTCATGTTGTGTCTGGTTAAGGTGCAGTGTAATGGTCACAACTGTATGTTTCACCTTGACAGGAGATGGATAGTTCCATTCACCAGTTCTCAGGGTTTATACTCGGCTTTCTCTTACCCCTGCTGCTCCCTGGCAGCTTTTAAAGGCATCATTTGGCTGCGATATTGGGGCGGACGTGTAGGTCATGTCACTCTTAGCCCCCTCCTGACACCAGAGGTGACTGCGCCCTTTGGCTCATGCCAGTTTTTAGTACCTTCCACTGAGCTAGTATCACCTGACTGAGGTGAGTTATCAATCAGGAGCCCGGCAGGACGAGACAGGCCCAAACAGGCACAGTGGCACGCCTGTAGAACACGCGGACTCCTGCCAGTGTGAACTTTTGTTGAAAGCGCTTCCTGGCTGCGTGGTTGAGGGCAAGTTTGTCTAACACATCTGCACACCGTTTGCTCAGCGTTTTTTTTTTTTTTGTGGATGACAACTTATGTTTTGTGAAGCAGGGCAACACTGACCACAATTGTCCTATTTGTATTGTAATGCAGTGTGTATTTACTTACACCAAACTTTTGAATGCAGCAAAATTGTTTTCAACACTGATGATAATAAGAAATGTTTCTTGAGCAGTACATCAGCATATTAGAATGATTTCGGAAGGATCATGTGATACTGAAGACTGGAGTAATGATGCTGAAAATCAGCTTTACCATTACAGGAATAAATTATATTTTCAAATATTTTCAAATATAAAACAGTTATTTTAAATTCAAATGATATTTCACAATATTACAGCTTTTACTGTGTTTCTGATCAAATAAATACAGCCTTGGTGAGCATAAGATACATCTTTTAACAACATTAAAATGTATTATTATTATTATTATTATGTATTTTGCACATATACACACATTTTTTATGTGCATATTTGTTTATATAATTTATTTCCATTTAAAAATTATATTTTATTTTTCATTTTTTTTTGATAATTGCAGTCAGATTTGATTTGCATTATGTGGGCGTATTTGCACTGTCACTTGATTTGCATAACTCATTTATACACTCAGTGCCAAAACAATGCAAACAGTTCATACAAATACACTTTGCTATCATTTTTATTGTCTTTAGTAAGAACAACGTTTCTAATTAATGTGAAGATTAAGTTGTCCAACTTTTCTGTCATTTTTCACCTTATAATTGAAGTGAAGTCCACAAAGCGCAGGACCGCCAAAACAGTGTATACAAACACTGAGGCTGTAAATTGGGGTCAGCTGTGTGCAATCTTTTGCACTCGATTTCCCAGACAGTATGCTCTCCGGGGAGCCACAGGTGTTGACTGCGATGCCACTGGAATTGGTGAACACAACATTCCCTTAGATGCTGTTCTAGCAAGAGGGAGAAACTGTGCTTTTCAGAAAGCTCTACATGCTGCTGTGTTGCTCAGGGAACGTATTATATGTCAGTGAAATTAAATCAAAACATTCTGTATATGCTGATGGGAAATATAGAGTGTAAATGTATAACAAAAATATAAACAAAATCATCTACAATATATATGTTAATAATAATAAATAATAAATGTTACTTGAGCAGGAAATCAGCATGATTCAGCTTTGACATAACAGGAATAAATTACATTTTAAAATATATGTAAATAGAAAAGCTATTTTAAATTATAATAATAATTCACAGTTTTATTTTTCAACTGTATTTTTATTCAAATAAATGCAGCCTTGGTAAGCATAGTAGAAAAAACAAAAAACAAAAAAACGTTTATTTATTTTTTCATTTGACCATGCATTTTAGGCTATTGTATAACATTTTTGAATTATTACTGAAACAACATAAAATTGAAGTAATTTGATTTGGGATTATATTATAATATAAGTTTTACTTGACTTTGGAAATATATTTTTTGGAAATATCAGATTTCCAATTTTTGCTTGTCTTTTATGAAGCGGTTCATAAAGGACCTGTAATTACTTTCATATACATATTTCTGTGTTTGAGAAAAATGTATGTTGAGACGATTGTGTCCCTATAATTGTCCAATGTGAAATCTGTTTCTTGAAGCAGAACCAATGCTATATAAAAGGCTGACACTCAGAGCATATTAACCTGTTAGGAACATAATAGCAGATAATGGTGCATAAACTTGATAGATTTTTTATTTTTTTTTATTTTATGCAAGTCGTTTTAGTGGACTATATGACTGCCACTTCAGATACGATAGCTTATTTATCAAATCATTACTGAAAACGTGTCCGTGCAGTTAAAAAAAATAATATTAACCTGTTTTTAAAAAAAAGGGAAGAAATGGCACTGTCAAAATAAAAAAGATACAGTTCACGAAGCCTTTGCACTACAAGCATAACTGGTCTCACTCTATATATATATATGAAATTCAAATATGAAGATAACTAAGATTGAGTTTTATGAAATATTTTGTTAAGACCATGTCATGTGGTTTTACTTTGAGAAAACTCTAAAATGCAAACTGATGTTTCTTCACATCTTCTAAGCGTTCAGTCTATTGTCTCTCTTTTTTTTGTGATGTAACTGTCACAGACCCACCAGGCTCCACCATCAACCAATCACAACGCACTCCCTCGCCAGAGTATTGATCACGTGCACCATGCTTTCAATCAGCACACTCATCACCAGACTATTTAAGCACACTGCTCACCTCACATTTAGTTGTCCGGTCTCGTTTACTCGTAATGGACTTCTCCCACGTTCGTCTCCAGCATTTCCAGTTACTTACCGGTCTCCATATTCCAGCGTGTGCTCCCTGTCTTCGTGCTCCTGCGTCTGTGTATGACTACATACCTCTGTTGAGTGTGTCTGCTGTCATCCGTCACCAATCCATCCACGCGATCATCATCTGTAAGACATAGACTGTTCAGTATCAAGTTATCACCCAACAAGCCTACATATCCGGCTCACTTACCTGCATTACTGTTTATACCTGCTGTTTGTCTAAAACGTCATTCATCGTCATATCCTGTGTTCTCTGAGTATCTGTCCGTGACAGTAACAACCCCATTCATGTTTTGCCTCTTGTACACATTCACACCACTCTGACTGGGATATGGCTCTTATTATTATTATTATTATTATTTTGTCTTTTTTATATTTACTGATCACTTACTATTCACACTGTTTTAATCCCTAATTCCTTTGTTCAAACTTTTCACTTCACCACCTTTAGTTTTTTTTTATCAAATGTCCTTCTTAAAAATGAAACATGAACTTTTCGAAATTAGTCATAAAACATAATTGCTCCTGGTAACAGGAGCATAAGGGCTAGCTAGCATATTCGCTTCGCACATCATCAAAACATGAGAATTTATGACAGTAAAACCATGTGTTTGCTCTACACTGCGCTTTATAACATCAGTCGAGTGTTGGAAAAACTTAATGTAATCCCATGTGGCTTCATATCACAAAATGAGGAAGAAAATATGTATATATATTTTAAATAGCATACTGTACTGTTTTAAAGGTTATGCCGATTAGCATTATACATTACAATTCTACTTTTTTTCTTATAAAAACACCCAAGATGTCTTGAAGAACACAGATAACCCATATATCATTTCAATCGTGTTTACTGTCTTCAGTCAAAACGTCTTTAAATCCTTATTTAGGAACCTTTTGAAGGTTGTTCTTGCAGTTGTAGCAGATGCATAGCACACGGCTCTGAATATATCATGACTAATATTTGAAGTTTAACCTGCACGGTCAGGCATATAATTATTCAAATGAACGTTTAATCTGTCTGAGAAGTTGAAGGATTGCACAGGGCATGGCGCAGAAGAGATGCCGCCTCAAAAACTAGGTCATCTTCAGATTGTGACACCGCCCGTCTATCCGCAGCGTGACTGTGGAGACGGGAGCTTCACAAATGTCCTTTAATGTATTGGTGACTCTACTTGCATCTATTGTAGTCATAAGAATATGGTAATGTTTCAGTACTCAATAAATCAGATATGATGAAAGCCCTCCATATATTCTGCATCTGTTTAAGTCGTAAAATGCCCCAGTATTAGTCATGTGTTTTAGCTCTCAGAATTGCACAAGTATGCATTCTAATGTGCTTATTACAAAAAGCCAATGCGCTTTGTTTTGACTATCACGTCTACAGTGTGCTATTATGACCCCCTACTAAAGAAAATTGATCTCATAAAAGTCGTCTCTGAATTGAGTGCATTGTTTTGAGTGTGTTATCCAGCAGGGGTTTCATCAGGCTTGTTCCAACTATTCAGATGCATCATACACTAACATTCCCCAAGTGACTATATCGAGAATAAACAATATGGCCACCATGAATAATTCACCATGCTCAACATCTTCACAGCTGTCAAGATAAAAGTTCTGTTGTTGGCTCTGAACAACACATAACATTTTCCAATCAAAAGAGTGGCACGTTTCCACTTAAAACGATGTATTTACTCTGCGGTAAGTTGTTTAAATAGGTATAACACATTTTGATATCCTTTTTTTTTTTTAGTATTCA
>RJVU01070129.1:3300043-3324878 GCA_003731715.1 Anabarilius grahami
TTTTTTATTTGTTGTTTTTGCATAGTTTTTGTTTTCTTAGCTCATTTGAATATCATAAAATGAAATAATGCAGCACAATGTGATGTACCTACTGTAGGGACTGCATGTCATAGAGGTTTGCAACCATCTAACAACCACCCAAAACACCACTAGTATTTGTGTAGAAATGTGCAAACAACCACTGAGATCACTGTTACATAGCAACTGCATAGCAACCACTCATCATAGTGAGTTTTGCATGTGCACATCTATTTAACTACTGTACATTAAAATGTAAGACCTACATGAATTAGAGAAGATGGCGTGTCCATCAAACTGACACACAATGCTCATCTGTGGGATTGTCTTTAATAGTTAAAACGGGGTTTTCCAGAGAACCTTAATAAAAAAGCAGGAAGCAGATTTGATTATGAGTGCCCTAGTGATTAGAGTGAAAATATTCATAGGAGATCTGGCTTGTTTGCTTTTCATTTCAGTTTAATTTGGATTTTAATGTGATATGAAATTATGCTAAATGTACAGGAATTCCTTAGTTGGTCATTTTACGTTTTGGACCAAGTTCAAATGTGGGATCTCATTGCAAAATGGCAAAAACGGTAATCGATTCAAACAGGGTGAAGTAACTTCAGTGATTGAATTTGTGTCTGTGTTTACATGGGAAAAAAAGGGAAACTTTCATGCACTGAAGCGCTTGTGTGCGCATCTAACTGTCAAGTGCATTATCATTTCATAAGAGCACTAGCGCACTACTGCACTGCAACCTTTTGTCCTCATGAATGTGTAATGTGGACTCACCTTTCTCCCCTATGACATCGTAAACCATGTCCAATGAGCTGACACGCTCCATTTAACCCCATTTACCTGTGACATTTGGCAAACATGAAACCTCTCTTTTCATGCTAATATTTTGACCTTTTAGAGTGTTTGGATAATCACCCACATCAAGTAAACAGGTTTAAACCATGTTGATTGAAATAAAAATTAATTAATGGCGACTTAAGTACAAAACCCATATATCTTTAAGGACTGGTATTTTGTGACCTGGCTCATCTATTGATGTGAGGTTTTTCTTCTTTCTCCATTTCAAACCCCAGTTACCTGCCTACTTAGAGGATATTTGAGAATACTGTCAACACTGTAAAAAGTAGTGATCTGCGATATTTATCTTAAAAGGCTATTTCTACCTGATTTAATACATTACAATTTTGTTTTGTTGGTAAATGTATTAAGGTTGATAATGTGATGTTATATTTTTGATTTGAATAAAACCAATTAATATAGATGTTAACATTTTTAGGTTACCTTTTTTCAGTGAATGCAAAGCCTGTTCAAAAACCAGTTTCATAATGAACTGAAAATATTTGAAAACATCCCATAATAACATAAAAGGTCTCTAATGTTGTTTTGCGCCATTGCTTTGGCAAAGTATCTGTCAAATGAACTAAAATCGACAGTGGAATATGGCTTTGTGCCTGTACCAAATCACAAAAGACTGCAATTTAATTAAATAAGAATATAATCTGTTTGAGCTGCGTGTTTCAAAACGAAGTGCGCACTTTGTTCACGCCATTAGGCCGTGATCCGTGTTTTTCAGCAATCGAAATGAAAAGTGGTACGCTTTATTAAAACCATGAAATGAGGGTCAATGCCAAATTTTAGAACAGCGCCACCTATAGGTCATGAGATCTGAAAAATTGCTATTTTGGCCAATAACTTTTGAACAGTTTGTCCGAAATAGTTTGGTGTCTATGGATTCCTTGGGTCATGTTGAATCCGAGGACGTCAGATTTTGTCAATTTCAAACAAATAATTGGTCCACCATTTTGAATTGTCATAAATTGCAATATATTTTAAAAATGTTACATATTGGCACAAAAATTGGTATGTATCATCATCGGAATGTCCTCAAGGTACCTGATAAGTTTGAACACAGTGCCACCTAGTGTTCCAGAGATATAAGGAATTTTGCAAAAATGCTTATAACTTTTAAAAACATTGTCCAAAATTTGAATTCTCTGTGTCGTTTTGTTCCCTGGCTAACGCTGATTGCAGATGTGTCATTTGTCATTTTCCTTAAATGTGCCTGTCCGCCATATTGAAGTAAATGTAAAGCAGTTTTTTTCGCTACTCCTCCTACAAATTTTGTTCAATTTTGTTCCAAATTGGCTCAGATGATCTTTGGACTGAGCCGCACAGAAATGACCGAACTGATTTTTGATATTCGCTACTGTTCCCAAGAAATTCTTCTCTGAATGTGACCTTTCCTTCTAATGTGGCTCTTCAGCTATCAATCAGGTCAACCATAAGCTACATTAGCATTAAGTTAGCTTAGCATGCTTATCTGGTTAACATGCTAAAAAATGCCTTTTTGTGTGCTCATTCTCACACTAAAAGTTATCTTCAGCAGCCTGTAAAATGTGCATCCTTAAGTAGCTCAATGTGTAAAGCTAGATGCCTGATGAGCACCTTACCCAAAAATTGTGAGTTTGAATCCCAGGTGGAGCAGTTTTATGAAATTGTGTGTTTTGCTCTTCCTTCTTTAAAGTTCAGTTTAAAGCCGTGAGTCTTCTTTAAAGTTCAGTGGCGTCGACTTTTTTCTTTGTTCAATTTGCACACTGAACATGGGTTGGAGGTCTTAATTATGAACTTTCAAAATGCACCGGAACTTTAAAATGTATAAAATTTTGTCAGTAGGCTTGCCCCTCTAGAGGGACCACCCAAAGTCTCACAAAATCCTGTGGGAAACACTATATTTAGTGTTGTTCTCAGAATGAGCTTCATTCAGGTTCGATGACCACAAATCAGAGCCTCAGCACTGGAATGAAACTGACGTATTATATCCATCATTTACAGATGACACGGGTGGTTTGGATTCTGTAAAATACGGCTTGTGGTTTGCTGAAACAGCAGTCTCCATTAATGTGATCGATGGATGGAAGGTCATGACCTGTGATTTTTGTCATGATATTCGTCAGCGGTGTGGACACATTATAAATCTCATCAGCTTCTCTCCACTAGCATACGATAGATTGTGTCTAACCATCACTCTCACACTATAAGATAACATGTGAAAGCTAAAAAGGAAACTTTCCAGAAATGTCCATCACATAGCATTTTTGTGACAAGACCATTGCCTAAAAATTGTGTGACAACTATGACTCCAAAAAAACGCATATTTTTGTCAAAGTCTGTTCTGTTCTGATGTTCACATCTTCTCTCCTCAGGAAGTTTACTTTCTTGTCTGTGCCAGATACCTTTTAGTAATATCTAAAAGTTGTGGTGACATGACCAGTTATGTAATGGTTATTTCTCCAGTGTCTTCACATTTGCTGTTCTGCTTCAAATTACTTTTAAAATTGAAAATCAAATGTTTTTGTTTTGTTTGTTTAAAATAGAGATCACGATTCTCACATGATTCTGAATAGACGACTAAACAAAAAAATATAATTTACTCAAGGTACTGACAAACAAATTTCTGCATTCTATTTTTTAGTCAGTTTGAATGATTCAATCACTCACTCTCTCTTAAAAACTTGTTTCAATACTGGATGAATCAGTGTTTTTGAACAAATCTCTTGAATGAATGATTCAATGACAAATACTTTTTGTTGCCAACTAGTGGCGTTATGATGTAATTGTATGCCTTCTTTTATGAAAGCGTCAATTTACTTTCAAAAGGTGATTAGTCTATTTTTATCTCTACCGTAGAGATCAGTAGCCGCGTTTCCACTGTCGGGCCAAAAGCGGACGTGCTAGTGCATGCTAGGGTCTCGTTTCCACTGTCACTTTCGTGGCTTGATCGTGCCTTGTCGGGGCTTCCTCTGTGCCAACAGCAAGGGTTTTTTGGCCCACGGAATACCTTGGTCCAAAGCGGGCCAGCTCGGGCTTGAGGGAGTGGTTACGAAGAAAGGCAGAGTCTGGAGACAGCAGATGATTTCATATAGGTTACCAGCTAACATCAGCATTAAAGACTTTTAAAATAATTTTAGCTCAAAACTCACTTTTAGACATCAGCAAGTGTCTTCTGTTTGTGATCCGATGTGAATTTTGCGTGCTAACCATTACCATAGTAAACGTGGTAAATACGACCACTTGAAGAAATCAGACACGACTGAATATGTGTCCTCTTTCTTTAGTGAAATAACGGCAAGTACTGCTTCATTTCAGTGACTAATGTGCAATCTTAACACTAATTTATTATGATCAATGCATCACTTATTATTGTAAAACTGTAGTAAAAATATTGATGCTTTGGTTTTTAAATGTTTAGGTAAACAACAAAAATGCCAACAAATGACCACTTTTATCATGTTTGTTTTGCGATCTCACTAGTTTCCAGTGATTTTATTTTATTTTTTCTGATTAGTTTTCTGATAAAACTTACATTTGTTGGTGAAATGATGGGTTTGTGTGACGTTGTTCCAGAGAGGCATGTTACGGGTGGGTTTTAGTGAAGTGCCGCGGAGCTTCTGGCCCGACGGTGGAAACGCAGCGTGGTTTTGGGCTATTAGCCTAGCCTGGCCCGTTGAAAGCCCTGGCTCGCACTAGCCTGACAGTGGAAAAGCGGCTAGTGTATATATCCGAACTACAAACTTTTATCCCAGTACTTCTGTGATAATTTGACTTATTGTAAGACAGAAATAATGATACTGTGTGGTTGAAAAGACTGTTTCATACCTACACATCACAACTCTCTCTGGCTCAGCAGCAGCACCAACACAGATTTGAATGTTCCACTGTGATGGTTCTTATTTAAGGTTTAATAGACAGAGCCGAATCATTGTAATTTAGGAATAAGATTGTGTGGCTGTTTAAATCTTTTAACGATTAATCATACAGCTCTACATTGTAAGTTGATTTGAATACAAGTGCCTGCAAAAAGCTTAAATGTTAACTATGAATTTATGGATTTATAAAAATGGAGAAGACATCACTAGTTATAATGGTGGTTATACCTCCAATGTCTTGACATTTGCTTTTCTGCTTCAAATACCACCAGTAAGGACTCTTTTAACTATGTCTGAGCATGAGTGAAATATAAATATATATATATACACACAAACCCGATTCCAAAAAAGTTGGGACACTGTACAAATTGTGAATAAAAAAGGAATGCAATAATTTACAAATCTCATAAACTTATATTTTATTCACAATAGAATATAGATAACATATCAAATGTTGAAAGTGAGACATTTTGAAATGTCATGCCAAATATTGGCTCATTTTGGATTTCATGAGAGCTACACATTCCCAAAAAGTTGGGACATGTAGCAATAAGAGGCCTGAAAAGTTAAATGTACATATAAGGAACAGCTGGAGGACCAATTTGCAACTTATTAGGTCAATTGGCAACATGATTGGGGATAAAAAGAGCCTTTTAGAGTGGCAGTGTCTCTCAGAAGTCAAGATGGGCAGAGGATCACCAATTCCCCCAATGCTGCGGCGAAAAATAGTTGAGCAATATCAGAAAGGAGTTTCTCAGAGAAAAATTGCAAAGAGTTTGAAGTTATCATCATCTACAGTGCATAATAATATCCAAAGATTCAGAGAATCTGGAACAATCTCTGTGCGTAAGGGTCAAGGCCGGAAAACCATACTGGATGCCCGTGATCTTCGGGCCCTTAGACGGCACTGCATCACATACAGGAATGCTACTGTAATGGAAATCACAACATGGGCTCAGGAATACTTCCAGAAAACATTGTCGGTGAACACAATCCACCGTGCCATTCGCCGTTGCCGGCTAAAACTCTATAGGTCAAAAAAGAAGCCATATCTAAACATGATCCAGAAGCGCAGGCGTTTTCTCTGGGCCAAGGCTCATTTAAAATGGACTGTGGCAAAGTGGAAAACTGTTCTGTGGTCAGACGAATCAAAATTTGAAGTTCTTTTTGGAAAACTGGGACGCCATGTCATCCGGACTAAAGAGGACAAGGACAACCCAAGTTGTTATCAGCGCTCAGTTCAGAAGCCTGCATCTCTGATGGTATGGGGTTGCATGAGTGCGTGTGGCATGGGCAGCTTACACATCTGGAAAGGCACCATCAATGCTGAAAGGTATATCCAAGTTCTAGAACAACATATGCTCCCATCCAGACGTCGTCTCTTTCAGGGAAGACCTTGCATTTTCCAACATGACAATGCCAGACCACATACTGCATCAATTACAACATCATGGCTGCGTAGAAGAAGGATCCGGGTACTGAAATGGCCAGCCTGCAGTCCAGATCTTTCACCCATAGAAAACATTTGGCGCATCATAAAGAGGAAGATGCGACAAAGAAGACCTAAGACAGTTGAGCAACTAGAAGCCTGTATTAGACAAGAATGGGACAACATTCCTATTCCTAAACTTGAGCAACTTGTCTCCTCAGTCCCCAGACGTTTGCAGACTGTTATAAAAAGAAGAGGGGATGCCACACAGTGGTAAACATGGCCTTGTCCCAACTTTTTTGAGATGTGTTGATGCCATGAAATTTAAAATCAACTTATTTTTCCCTTAAAATGATACATTTTCTCAGTTTAAACATTTGATATGTCATCTATGTTGTATTCTGAATAAAATATTGAAATTTTAAACTTCCACATCTTTGCATTCTGTTTTTATTCACAATTTGTACAGTGTCCCAACTTTTTTGGAATCGGGTTTGTATATAATGAATTGTGTAATACCATTTCAGACTGTTCACAGCCGAATAGAAAGGTAGAGTGGTTTCTATTTTGGTGGAAAGATAGTCAGGGCAGGAGGAATGGCAATAGTATTCACTTGATGACACAGAGGAGGTAATCAATACTGACATCAGCTCCTGTAATGATCGTCTGAGGTGTGTATGTGAGAAGGTGTTGAGCTTGCGTTCGATCATCTCAGTGTGCTCCTGCCTATTGATTGCTGTGTCTTTTGTAGTCTGTTTGACTAAACAGTAGACCGTCAGTGATCTTACCTCACATGGAACAGCAGTATGTGTTCGGGCCATCACCAGAGGCTTTGGTAATTGCTTAAAGAGAATTCCTGTAGTTGTAATAGTGCCAAATCAGTGATTCTCAACATTCCATGAATCGCCCACTGGAAGAGACTGCCTGACTGACATATAAAGTGATCAACTATAGATTTTCTGGATTTTATTTATCTGAAATAGTAGATAATACAGTTGGAAAGATCAATTCAAATAATGGCACAAAGGCCTCTGTGAATGGTTGTAGAGAAAACATTTATTGATCTAAATATAATGCACACAGATTACTTTTAAAGGGGGCATATCATGAAAATCTGACTTTGTCCATAATCTTTGTCTATAATCGGGTCCCCAGTGCATCTACCAACCCAGAAACAAGTAAAAAAGGACAACCAAGTAACTTTGTTTTGGCAAGCCTTTCTCTACAAGCATGTGAAAAAATTAGCCGCTCAGATTTCGCTCACCTTGTGACGTAGGAAGGGGATCTTATTATAATATTACCGCCCCTTAATGCGTGATTTGTTTCCCCCAAACCAGTTCAGTGGAAATCCCGCCCTGGAGATGATTCTAAACATTTCATTGGGCATGTCAATCACAATAACGATTGCCTACACCCAACCCTGATCCCTAAACCTACCCGTCACTGTAACCTCAGCCAATGAAATTGGTTGCAGGGCGGGGTTTTCCGCTGAACCGTTTGGGGGGAAAAGATTACGCTCCCTTAATCTGCACATTTCCACCCACGGTGCCACCATTTTGTTTTCGCAAATGAAAACAGTGTACCAATTCTAATGCCATGGCAAATGTTTGAGCAAAGCATGCTAACTGTTCTTTGTTGGCTGCACAGAAGAGCACATAACAACTCCAGAATCAACTCCACAGCAACTACATAAATTTATCCACTAACCATTCAGAAACGTCCAGTTTCATTCTAAAAGTTGTAACTTCTTCCTGAGTCTCTCCATCAGTGTCGACTCCGGTTTGAACAATGTAAGGCTGAACACCGTTACTGACAATCCTCCTTTTGGCTGCGTGAGATTCTCCAGCTTTTTTGTTGTTAAGCAACGAAGCACGAGCTGTTAAAGCTCCGTGCTCTTCTGGAAAGGGGGCCGGAAGCAGCAGCTCATTTGCATTTAAAGGGACAAACACAAAACGGCATGTTTTCGCTTACACCCAAATAGGATCAAATATGACAAGCTATAATACATGATCTGTGGTGTATTTTAAACTGAAACTTCACAGACACATTCTGGGGACACCAGACACTTATTTACATCTTGTGAAAAGGGGCATAATAGGTCCCCTTTAAAATATAATTACATACACTACCATTCAACAGTTATTGGTCAGTAAGATTGATTTATTTTTAAGAAATAATACTTCAGTTCAGCAAGAATGCATTAAATTGATGCATTAAAGTAACAGTGTATATATTTAGAAGATGTTTAAAATTTTACAAATGATTTATAACAGAATATTTCAATGCTTTTCTTTTGAACTTTCCATCAAATTTCTGAAAAAAAAAAGAAATATTTGCACAAAAATATGCTGCACAGCTGTTTTCAACATTGATAATATTTATAATAAGAATGTATCTTGAGCACCAATGATGCTGAGTAATGATGCTAAAATGTCAGCTTTGCATCACAGGAATAATTTTAAATTTGAATTTTAAATATAATATTTAAAAAAAATATATTATTATATTATAAAATAATAATATTATATTTAAGGGTCTACAAATATTAGTAACACATCAGTTAATGTTGAAATAGTGTACACTTTACAATAAGGTTCACAGATTCCATTAATGCATGCTTTGTTGAATGTAAGTAATGAAAATAAAGTGCACACAAACATGAACAACATATTATGTTAATGTTCAGATGGTTTCCACTTCAGAATTATGTTTACAGCCCAAATCAATGTATTGTTAATAAATAATGCTAATAAGGTACACAATGGCATATTTAAAAAAGAAGAAATTTTTCCAACTATATAAAGGATTTCTGTTTTTNCTTTACAGAATTATTTTTCATTATACATTTTAAGTTGCTTACTTGTAAATGTAACTAATGAGCACATCTTCATGATTTCTTAACATTTGATTTAGGAAAATTGCATCCTACATATTCACTTTAGTTAAAGCCATCAATGATGCATTTATAGAGATTAGTAACTGTATTGTTACTTACAATAAGTATTTATAATAACACAACATTATAAAGTCATTGTAAAAGTCATTGTAACTATAATATAATAATATTATAGCAATGCAGATTGCATGAAACCATACAACCGGCTAATTAATACTTATAAATCAGTGTATAATGGATTATGAACATGCATGCGCATTGAAAAGGACAAAGCATGGTTTATAAGTAATTATAAAAATAATATAAATGCAACTATAAGTGTTCTTATAATGCGGTATAGGTCTTAATGAGTCTTTATAAATATGTTTATAAAATAGTACTTGCTTATAGCTCCATTTATACTTCTTTATAATTCATTATAAGCATGGTCTTCATAGAAAGTGTTACCAAAATATTCAGCCTTGGTGAGCATAAGAGATAACTTAGAAAAACATAAATTTTACAGACCCCAAAGTTTTGAACATAATTATTAAATATTATAAAAAATATACATTTGTTATATTATAATAGGATTTATATAATATTTAATTATTTGTATAATATATAAAACATTAATAATAACCATTATTATTTTCGTATTTATACAGTTCTGCATGAGCTGATACAAAACTATGTATCTTTCAAGAGTTTGATGCCAGTAACCTGATAAATCTTTCACAGAAGTGCTCAATTTTATCAGCCCAGTAGCTTGTAAACACAATTTTTGTTTCTTGGCCGACTGAAAAACTGTATATCAGCCAATCAGATTAAAGTTTGCCAGATTGAGGAGTTCCTTCCAGTTTGTGCAATCAGTGGCTGAAACTACCTCACAGCAAAAACAAACATAATTTGTCAAACCTATGCTTCCTTTCAAAAGAAGTGACCTTCAGATCCAACAAAGCAGCCTTTTTCAGTTGTTGGATGTGCACACAATGCTTTTAGAGGCTTAATGTCGACTGTCAAAGCTGCCTGTATGTTCAGAGAAGCCAATTCATTATTGACCCCCAGATGCGGAGATCCTGTGCCAAAACAGAAAAACGTGACTCTTCTTTTGCAGAGGTCACAACCCAGAGCTCAAGAGCACTAAAAGCTTTTTCAGACGTAGCCGTCTCATTAGGTGTTTGAAAGGAGTTCCATAAACTCACTCTGATGCATCTCACGCCCCATTAATCTTATCAACAGGGATATGGCAGCCAATCTCTTCCTCTGGGAAAGCATTCATGCACATTTCTTATTCTCTAATGCCAGCCATCATTGCTGCTGGCAACTAGAGCATTGCACAAACATCTTAACCAAATGAGAGGCAAACTATCCTTTTCCTTCCTCGATTTTTCAAAACCAGTAAAAAAAAATCATTTGGACAAACAAAACTTTTATCAACTTGCGATGGCAAGAGAAGCTTTTCTGTCATAGTTCAGCTTGTGGAGGATGCAGGATATCTGCCATATCCTTATTCCAAGAAACTTGAGAAATTTAGAAATCATGACCAGAAAAAGGGCTTTCTCAGCACCACATTTTGATTCACTGTTTATAACCTATGTGGTGAATTGTTGCATTGTGTTGACTTTGGTTCACCTATTATAAAACACATGGAAAGACTATGGACTATATGTATAAAACTTATCACTTTCCACTTTCGACCACTTCTAGAGGTAGTTGAAAACACATTTGACAAGATTGCTTTCGCAGTGTAAACGTTCATGTGGTCAAACGTGTTCGAACAGCGCAAAAGACCACCTACTATCTGCCTACTGACTTAATGCATAAACATTATGGGAAGTGTGCTAGCCAGATGGGATTTAAACTTTGTTGGCCGAAGACCCATGTTTTGTTTGAAAACAAAAAAAAATGTACCAAGCACAATGTTCTCTCACCATTTCTGATTTCTAACACACACTCACCGTGTCCGGTGTAGTCTTGCTTAAACGAAAGCTGATGCTCTCTGTGTGTTTTCTGTCGTCTCCGGGTGCATTCATATGTAAATTGCGTGAGCTTATCTTGTTCATTCTATTGAAAGATCTGAAAAAATAAAACATACATTTATCCGCCCATAGACCCTCCCCTCAAAGTGGGGGACAGAAGTGGATGAAAGTGGACAAAAGAGACGGATTAAAACATTAGGTGCAAACGGGAATGTGTCTCCCTCATCTACTTGTGATCCGATCGACCAAAACGCATCTAACTACCAGGTGTAAACAGAGCCCTAAGTGTAAAAAAATTCTTAGTAAAAAGTAGGACTTGTTTAAGAGTAGGAGCTATTTATAAAGAAGCTAAAAGCAACTTTTAGCAAAGTCTAAGATTGACTCTTAGGTGCAAACTGAGGCGGCACATAAGTGTTGCGAACTAAGGGCTACAATGATGTCAAGCTAAAAATGCCTTCAACACTGCTCAGGTGTAATGAAAGCCCAGGTTGCTTTGATAGTGGCCTTCAGGTCATCTGCCTTGTTGGGTCTGGTGTCTCTCATCTTCCACTTGACAATACCCCATTGATTCTCTATGGGGTTCAGGTCAGGCGAGTTTGCTGGTCAATCAAGCACAGTAACATGGTCATTGAACCAGCTTTTGGTACCTTTGGCAGTGTAGGCAGGTGCCAAATCCTGCTGGAAAATGAAATCAGCATCTCCACAAAGCTTGTCAGCAGAAGGAAGCATGAAGTGCTCTAACATTTCCTGGTAGATGGCTGCATTGACTGTGGACTTCAGAAAACACAGTGGACCAACACCAGCAGATGACATGGCAGCCCAAATCATCACTGACTGTGGAAACTTCACACTGGACTTCAAGCAACATGGTTTCTGTGCCTCTCCACTCTTCCTCCAGACTCTAGGACCTTAATTTCCAAATGAAATGCAAAATTTACTTTCATCTGAAAAGAGGACTTTGGACCAGAACAGTCCAGTTCTTTTTCTCCTTAGCCCAGGTAAGACTCTTCTGACGTTGTCTTTGGTTCAGAAGTGGCTTGGTACGTGGAATGTGACAGTTGTAGCCCATTTCCAAAAGACATCTGTGTGCGGTGGCTCTTGATGCACTGACTCCAGCTTCAGTCCACTCCTTTTGAAGCTCTCCTAAGTTCTTAAATCGGCTTCGCCTGAAAGCCTGCGGTCATTCCTTTCACTTGTACACCTTTGCCTACCACACTTTTTCCTTCCAGTCAACTTTCCATGAATATGTTTTGGCACTGCACTCTGTGAACAGCCAGCTCTTCCAGCAATGACCCTCTGTGGCTTACCCTCATTGTAGAGGGTCTTGATGATCGTCTTCTGGACAACTGTCAAGTCAGCAGACTTACCCATGACTGCTGTTGGGATTACTGACTTAAACCCAGTATTTATACCCTGAGAACGGTAAATTAATAGAACTTGAAATTAAATATTCTAATAATTTCAGATACAGATTTTTTTTATTTTGATGAGCAGCAAGCTGTAATCATCAAAATGAAAAGAAAAAAATCTGGAAATATTTTACTTTGTCTAATAAATCTAGAATATATATTAGTTTTACTTTTTGAATTAAATTACAGACAAAAAAATAACTTTGATATTCTAATTTATTGAGATGCAACTGTGTGTGTGTGTTCTTGTTTATATTACATCGTGGGGACCAAATGGCCCCACGATGTAATAAAAACCTGAGATCACCTACATCGTGGGGCCCAGCCAGCGGTCCCCACGAGGGAAATGGATTAATAAACATACTAAATTATGTTTTTTTGAAAATGTAAAAATGCAGAATGTTTCCTGTGATGATTAGGTTTAGGGATAGGGGTAGTGTAGGGGGATAGAAAATACAGTTTGTACAGTATAAAAACCATTACGCCTATGGAGAGTCCCCACTAAGATAGCAAAACAAACCTGTGTGTGTGTGTGTGTGTGTGTGTGTGTGTGTGTGTGTAAATATATATATATTATACAATATATACAATATCTCCTCATTTACAGTTGGAGCAATGAGTTCCATCAATAGCTCCAACAACTCCAGGGAAGCTTGTAGTCCTCATAAAAGTGGCTTGCTTATGCCTCGTGGCTTGAAGGTCAGTTGGGAAGTCAATGAACTGTCTTACTATGTTTAGCGTGGTTAGTGCTGCAATAGTGCTCTTTAAGATCCTACTTACTGTGAACTAATGGGTCCAAGTCATCACCGGTGCACTACTGCATTTATTTTATTTTTTTCATTCACCAAAAAATAAAAAAAAAACTCATTTATGCAGTTAGAGCATTGATTTGTAGAGTGGGAGAGGATATTAAAGGGATAATTCAGCCAAAAATGAAAATTCTGTCATTAATTACTCACTCTCACACTGTTCCGAACCCGTAAGACTTTTGTTCATCTTCAGAACACAAATGAAGATCTTTTTGATGAAATCTGAGAGCTTTCTGGCCCTCCATAGACAGCTATGCAACTACCACTTTGACGCTTCAAAAAATTCATAAAGAGATCATAAAACTAATCCACATGAATTGAGCAGTTTAATCCAAATTTTCTGAAGAGACTCGATCACTTTATACGCTGAGCAGGTTTGGAACAACATAAGGGTGAGTAATTAATGACAGAATTTTCAGGTCAGTTACAAAATGAATACCTTGATGATCAAGCTTATATCATTTTATCAACTCATCATATAATTCCAATACATTATATATTCATTGGAATGTGTGTGGTCTCCTTCTCTCTGCTGCCATCTCGTTACTCCTAACTAGGTTAGTATACCTCTCCAGCACTCTTAAATAATTCAGGAGATGAGACCTATTCTTAACACATAAGAATAAGTGTGATTCATAAAAGTTCCTAAGTCTAGGAATAAGAGTAAAGTTACATCATTCTTAGAATTTTTGCACACTTAAAGGGATAAAACTCCCAAAAATGGAAATTCTGTCATCATTTACTCAATGGGGCCCATCAACTGTTTGGTTACCAACATTCTTCAAAATATCTTCTTTTGTGTTGAGCAGAAGAAAGAAATTCATACAGGTTTGGAACAACTTGTGGGTGCATAAATGATGACAGAATTTTCATTTTTGGGTGAACTATCCCTTTAAAGCATTCCAAATCGGTCACTAATGAGGCTCTATTTTAGTTGTTGCCTTTGAAGACAGCTGGCAGTAGACAGCAAGGCAGCTGTTTAGATGTTAGAACAGAGCAAAAACGTAGATGTAGCGCTGCTGCAAATCTGCCAACTTAAGCACGCATTGTCTGAAAAATGTTCTTGCGGAGCATCTACTGGGGTTGATTCGAAAAGCAATAGCTCTAGTTTTGCACCCCATTAACTCTCGTAAGCTACATCACCACCAGTTAAGTACAGTTCTCAGAAACAAATGAATGTTAGGGGGGAAATTTAGGCCTGTGTGTGCAAAAGCATCCGAGGAGCACAACCCCCTGGGATACGTTAGCAGATGAGAGATGAGTGTCAGAGCAGCACGTAATGAAACACCGCAGAGAGCTAATGCTCGCGTCATGCTGATCACCACATTCATACTGAGAATATCAGTGTATGTAAGTTAAAGTCGAGCTGAGTCTGCCACCCCAGTGTCCTCTTTAAGCTGTCTTTTAATATTAAATGTTAGTTGTGGAAAAAAAATGAAAAAATGTTGCATAAATTAAGTTTCTAGTTACCATAGGAATGGAAAAAGGAGATATCTTTAGTATGTCTAATTTTGTAAAAGAAATCAACATCACAAACTGAGCTCAGATGTGCCAACATGCCACAGTCTGCAATCCAAAGTAAGAGATTTCATTATTTACCCAAAACCTTTCCCATCAATGGGAAACAATTAACTAATTTGTGTCCGTTTTATTCATTTTATATATAGTAGTCAACATTTGAAGTTAATCAAAAAAGTTCATCTAAGTTGTCCTAAGAAGAAGGTTTTAAGACTACTATGATGAAAGGTTTTGATCCACTTCAAATGTTGACTACTGTATTTATAACTAAATATAATTTTCTTAACCAGTATTTTTTTAATTAAAATTAGTGAATAAAAAAAAGTTTCAGTATTTTAAATTTGTCTTTTTGTCTTGATTTACTGTAAAATATTCAAACATCCTTCAAAAAAAGTAAGACAGATAAGAATATAGAGTATATTTTTCTTTTTATAACTATAAAATGTAAAAATTAATTTACATTCATCTTGCTTTAAGACATTTTTACAGTAAAACAAAAAAATATATATATATATATTTATATATATATATATATATATATAGTTTGTTTTTGTTGTTGATTTTCNTTTTTTTTTTACTGTAGAAATGTCTTAAATCAAGATGAATGTAAATTAATTTTTGTATTTATGAAAAAGCCACGTTTGAGTAATGAAATGTACCTCAAGATCTAAATAGGAACGTGGCTCAATTGTGTTTGCAGTTCTCAGCTATTATTGTTACAATGTGACATACTTTGATTTAAGTTTGACGTCCTAATAATCCCAAAATAATTTGTCTTTAGATATTGTTTGAGCTTGGGTGTGAGGTCGTTATATTTCACAAAAATAAATACAAGCCAAAAAGTAGAAAGGGAAAAAGATCAGTTGCTATTCTCTCGCCACCATGATGTATGTCTAGCTCTGATTATAAACGCTGCCAAGATCTAAAAAAGCCAACGACCGCACTTAAGATGCAGTAATTTTTCACCGCACTGCAGCGAGAAGATGACAGAACACATGGAATTTGGCGAAACTATAATGCGGTCCTGTGCCAGAGAGCGCAGGAGTCGTATATTCTCTCCTGATGCATTACCATGTCACATAACAGTCCCTGCCGTCCATCTTAATCTGACAAGCAGGGACAGAGATATTTAAGCAGGGCTCAATATAGTAGTCATATTTCATTCAGTCTTTTCCATTGCAGTCTGCTTGTGTCAGTCTGGTGGGTCCTTTCAGAGGGTTATTCTTTGGTTAAGTGCATATGTTGAAACCTCTGCAGGTTACGTGAACATATTAGATAATTTGATTTTAATTGCAAGGTCTTTCCTGGTTAAATGCAACAAAAGAACTACATAATCAGAGTTCAACTGTGGATATATTTCACAGAGATGGCGTATTGTGCTATATACAGTAGAACTCATCAAATCAAGGTTAGAGTAACAAACATGCAGGGCATCGCGTGAAAATGAGATGTCTTGTTGTACGGTGCCCTTGACACGGAGGGTCTCGCTGTGAATCTCATCTCAAATCATTTGCTGTTAGTGTCTGTGGCCAGAAAAGTTCAAAAACATTTTGCTTTCATTAACATTCCCCTATGCCAGAGATTCAGTCTCGGACCCGTCCAAAACAGCAGCGAGTGTTTTTGACCTAACCACACGCGACAGCGATACGCGACGTCACAGCTGGAACAACAACACACAAAGTATTACAATGATAATTTCAGGTACTGATGGTTTTTTATTTAATATTAAAAGTATCTAACATGAGTGTCATTTTTAGGGATGCACCGATATGACAATTTTGGCCGATACCGATAACCGATAATTCTTTATATTTGAAAGCCGATAAAAATATATTGGCCAAATTTTCTTATCCTGCCGATAACGATAACTTTAAAAATGAACATACATCGGTCGATACCGATATGATGGCCGATATATCGTGCATCTCTATTTATTTTGCATGACCTTTATAGCCATACCAAAAGTGACAACTGAATTCACCTCAGATCTTGAAAATATATTCAAGGAAATATTCATACTGTGAACTCAGTGTGAACAAACAAGTGTATTCTATGACAAAATTGTTTCAGCCACTCAGTATTTTAAATAATGTTAAAATTGTGTAATATTTACTTATCCATATTGTTGTGAGTGCAGTGCACCTCTAGAGACTCCGCCCACATGCTCTTCTGATTGGCTGTGATTTTTGATTGAGTTTGTCACGTTGCTTAGTAGTGTCACGTCTGTTGTGGACAGACAAATTTCTTGTCGCTGGAATCTTATCACTTTAGGTCTGGTTTAGTGATGGGTCGATCATGAACAAATCTTTTATATGACTCAGGAATAACGATTTGTTTCAAAAAGCGATTTGCTCATTTTGTGCGTCTTTTTGCACAACATAGGCTCTGTAGAGAAAACTGAATTTATTGATTACCTTCCCTAGTCTCTACTCTGGTCCGGGTCTCTTTCGTTTATTTGTCATGTGATGTGACAGCCTCATATTCTTTGCTGGATACAGAAATTAGTGAATACTGAATTTAACGTAGGGATGCACCGATATGAAAATTTTGGCCGATACCGATAACCGATAATTTTTTAATATTCGAAAGCTTTGGCCGATAAATCTAAATTTAAATTTGATTATAACATTTTTGAGAGCCTGATTACAAAAAAACAAGTCTCACCATTAAAAACCATGTCCCAAGCACACAATTATAATATCATGTAGCCTATATGACAGACTTGCGCTGTACGTTGCACTTTTGAAGTGATTTCAATTATATTTCAAGCAATTCAAAACCATAATGATGGACAGTGCACATCTGAAGTGTCTCAGCTGAAGGAAACAAGCCATTATTTATCTGCCTTAACATGTTGGGCGAATTCTATTATCGGGCTGATAACGATAACATTAAAAACTAACATATATCGGCCGATACCGATATGGTGGCTGATATATTGTGCATCCCTAGTTTAACGTCTACTTGTACTTGAATGGACAAATTCATACAAAATTGTCAAAACATGCCCGTCTCTGCTAAACATAGTCATAGTCTTAAGTGAACGTAAACAGTTGAGAAAGATAACACGTGTCGTGTATCATTATATTGGATCCGTGTATCCAATCTTAAAGTGACAGCGTCCTAATAATCCTGCTGCCGCCTGTGTTTTTAATGTTAATCAAACAACAAAGACAAAGACGAAATCACTCACTGCTCTTTCTTGAATAACTTTTCTAACTTTAATAAGGATTAATCTCTATTTAATTTATACAGTGTACACTAAACAGTGTTTTTTTACATTTGATTACTTTTTTCTTTTTTTTTTCTGAAAAGTGAATTTTCACTGGTATCTAAAATCGTCTGTTTTTGCAAAAATAGTTTCATGGCCAGTAAAATATATTTATGGCCCGTAAAATTTTCTTAAGTCACCAGCCATTGGCAGGTGTGGCAAAAAGTTAGTTTTAGGTCCTGTGTGCAACATTACATACAGAGATGAGTAGTGGTCACATGACAAAAGAACAGCTTGGATTGGAGGAGAGATTCGGGAGGCTGGCTGCGTTTTTTAAAAGCATAGTGAACTAAGTTGATCGAGATCATTGTTGGCAATGGTTATGCGATCTACTTAGGCTAACGATGCTTTACTGAAACTCGGCTCATTTCTGCCTTCTGTACTGTTTCCTGTACAGAGTCGATTTAAGCTGTCACAAGACGAAAAAATGTAACGACTCGGACCAGAAAACACGGGAGGTGAACTAATAATTTCTCTTTCCTGTACAATCTCAGAGCGGCTGTCACGTAGCAAGGAACGACTCAAAGGCCCTGAATTAGGGGCCGTTTACAAATTAAAGAAACAAAATGAACAACGTGAATGAAGATTCGTTCATTTTGCTGAATGAGATTCAATGATCCAAGTCAGAATAATGATCTGATTTTCCCATCGCTAGTCTGGTTAGGACACGGTTTAAGTAATCACATTTAAAGGAAAGTCTTAATTTAACACGTTGCATACTTTTTTTAATTCCAGCTTTCCCAGACAGGCTTTAAAAAGGCTTAACTCGCTCATTGTTTTATTGTTCTGACACTTGCACTGTCCGCTGAATCAATGTCCTCTGTTGAAGAGCCGTGTGTCTCTTCGCTCTGTTGTTTTCTTCTCTTGCAGTCTCTTCTCCTTTCATCTCCGTAACACTTTGAGAGGCTGTTTTTCTATGCAGACTGGTCTACTTCAGCCCTCCCATCGTTAGGGCCTCGGGGTGACTTTGCAATCATTTTTTTTCGTTCAGTAATTGACAAATGCTACAGTCAGCAATGCCTTCTCACTTGCTACATTTCCCACTGAGCTGAGAAAACATGCTGCAGGTGGATGTTAGTCAAAATTCAGAGCAGATAAGACACTTATCTGGGAATTCCTGCTGGAAAAACCAGGTCATGCAAGCATGAGGTGGTCGGGTTGGTTTTTGACATATTGTAGCTGGTGCATCTCCAGTGGTTTAGCTTTGACATGCTCGACCTTTGCCCTGGCTACCAGTAGTCCAACTGAGCAACCATTGATATTACAGGTAACACTTTACAATAAGGTTCATTAGTTAAACATTTGTTAATGTATTAACTAACATGAACTAACCATGAGCAATATGTTTGTTACTGTATTTACTAAACTTCATTAACGTTAATGAAAATACAGTTGTTCATTGTTTGTTCATGTTAGTTCACAGTGCATTAACTAATGCTAAAAAAGATTTTAATAATGTTAGTAAATGCTGAAATTAACATTAACAAAGATTAATAAATGCTGTATAAGTGCAGTTCATTATTAGTTCATGTTAACTAATGTAGTTAACTAATGTTAACTAATGAACCTTATTGTAAAGTGTTACCACATTACATTTAGTCATTTAGCAGATGACTTACAAATGAGGAATATCACAAGCATTTTATCACACAATAGCCAACAATACTCTCAAGAGCCAAGTTTCCATCATTTTTTTTTTTGCATGGTTTTGTTATCGACAAAGATATTTTGCTGTTATCAGNTCAGCCCCCCCAAAAAAAAAAAAAAGATTAATGTAACACAGTTCAGGAAGAAGGAGGCAGGAACCGGCAAACATTTAACACTTTAATAACACTCAAAATAAATAAATACAAAATGAAAGTAAATGCCGGCAGATCCTCACGGACGTCTGCCGGCCACACAAACATAATAAAACATAACATAAAATCCAGGCCTGGTCCTCTCTCGTCCTTCACTGTCGTCGCTCCCCTTTTATGCTTCCGGAGCTCCTTCGTGAGAGATTCGAGACCGGTGCAACACGCAGTGTTCCCTCACAGCTCTCGCCCGTCCTGCTCGTCACAATTGCGACATCTCCAGTCTGTTTCCACCCATTTTGCCTTTTACTGATAAAATGGTGTTTGTAATGATGTTATCCATAAAAAAAATGCATTGTTGCATACGTTTTGTTCGAGTCGTTTGTGTTTGTGATTTTCATTTGTCAGGTATAGCCAGCTTCTCAAAATCGTGATTTTATGACAGTAATTTTATTTATTCAGGTACAGAAGTAACATGTTGTGTATTTTGGCTTTCTTTTGTCAGAATTGGAAACTCCAACAGCCTTCCTTGATTTGACAAAATGCCCTGTTTTTATTTTTGATAAGCTGCAGAGATTTTCAAAGCGCTATATTTTCCTCATCCATCCTCCTCCAAGAAAATATCTACTAATATGATATCTATTATTATTCTGATTAACTTTTACTAGATTGTACATTAAAAAAAGAATGCTTGGTAAAAGGCTTATTTTTTAAAATGGAAGCAACAAATTCCTATTCCAAAAAAAATATATTGTTGCAATTAGCTATCACAAATGTAAAAAAAATGTGTTAGAATAACTTTCCCAAATTTAACTTATAGGATTAGTTCACCCAAAAATGAAAATAATATCATTACTTACTCACCCTCATGTCGTTCCACACCCGTAAGACCTTCGTTCATCTTCAGGACACAAATTAAGATATTTTTGATTAAATCCGATGGCTCAGCGAGGCCTGCATTCACAACAATGGTACTTCCTCTCTCAAGATCCATAAAGGTACTAAAAACATATTTAAATCAGTTCATGTGAGTTCAGTGGTTCTAACTTAATATTATAAAGTGACGAGAATATTAAAAAAAAAACTAAAATAACTTTTTAACGATATCTAGTGATGGGCAATTTCAAAACACTTTTTTGAGTTGAATCAGTGATTCGGATCACATATCAAACTGCCAAACTGCTGAAATCATGTGACTTTGGTGCTCCGATCCACTGATTTGATTCGTAAAGCTCAGAAGCTTCAAGAAGCAGTGTTATGAAATCGGCCATCACTAGATATTGTTAAAAAGTCGTTATTTGGGGTTTTTTTGGCGCAGAAAAAATATTCTCATCACTTTATAATATTAAGGTAGAACCACTGTAGTCACATGAACAGATTTAAATATGTTTTTAGTACCTTTATGGATCATGAGAGAGGAAGTACCATTGCTGTGAATGCAGGCCTCACTGAGCCATCGGATTTAATCAAAAATATCTTAATTTGTGTTCCAAATATGAACGAAGGTCTTACGGGTGTAGAACGACACAAGGGTGAGTAATTCATTTTATTTTCATTTTTGGGTGAACTAACCCTTTAATATAATTCAAATATGCAAGTTGTCGCTTAATACAACTTTTTTACAACAAATTTTAAGGCAGCACAACAAAATATTTTAGTGTACAGAATGCAATTTGACTTTTTCCATCTTAAGAACAAAACAAATAAATTGTGTTGCATCCATCTCTGGTCTCACCTATTAGCTCAATAGAGACCTCTATGAAAAAGTGTTTGAGCCAGTGTCGGGTCTTACCAATTGCATCACAGTTGACATAAATCTAAGTGTTGACACTGCTGTCACATTTTCAAATGAGATGGCAGACGTTTAATTAACATCCTTGTTCGATATGTCACATGATGCCTTCTGTAAATCACCCTTATGCATATGTTATTCTGTAAATTAACACATTGAACTCAACAGACAAAATGCAAAATTGATTTAACTACATCAATAAATTAGCCATATTATCTGTCATACAGGTGGCATATTGAGCAATTATAAACTGGCTAATCACCTCGCCGGGAAGTACGTCCCCTGGGTCTCTGTCTGTTAGACTGGCGCACCCAACGCAGCGATCCAACCCAGTGCGATGAAGTCAACAGCAGCAGGTGTGTCGATTTTTGCAGTTCTCCCTGATTGATGCTCCCCATATGTGCATTAAGGAGTCAGCATCAGTCCTACTGCATTCGCATAGCAGAGATGTAATTGTAATTAACTGAAAACAGGTGAGCTCATTCAACTTGACGACGGTTTCCTGCGTGGCCATGGTAGGAGTTTGAGCAGAGGTTGTTAAAAGCTGGCACAGGCGTAGCAGACATCCGCCAGGCCTTTGCTCTGCCAAACCTCCCAGGCAGCGAGCGCCAATGTGCTAGTCCTTTCAGTTTGTAAAACCAAATTTAAACACATTTAACACCGAGTCTTTTGACATGGGAGTTCAAATGTATTAGATCCCATCCAAAAGTGAAGCCTAAGGCTGCATGATATATCAAAATAAAATCAATATGGCAATATGGCATAGTGCAATTTTCAAATCGCTCAGGCTGTGATTTAATTAAATAAATATTTGCACCACCGGTGAAGCCTGAAACACATCTGATATCATGAGCTGCATGCATGTAAATTAACACTGAATTCGGCAGTAGGCTATATATTTTTATTTACTGGCAACCCATCAAATTAAAAGCTCAAGGGGTTAGTGTTTGTAAAAAAAATAAGATGTAAATATTAGTATTGCAATTTTGCAGGAAAGAAAAATGTATTTTATTAATCTTTTTTTTTTATTATTATTATTTTACTTTATAGTGCTTTCAACTGAAAGTAGCTAAAACTGGTAGCTAAATGTCACTAGATGACATCATAATGGCAAATTCATTGATCCATATACATATTAGAGATCAGTGGGCAAAATAAAAATCTAGATAAGGTTTGTCCAAGAAGTTGCTAGATTTGTCCCTAAACTTTTGAAAAAAGTTTCAAAAGGGGCAGGGAAGTCACTAAATCTAGTGACAAAATCCCTAAATTGGCAACACTGCACACCTTCACTGTCTTCTGAACTGAAGTCTGTTTTCATCTATGAAGGTATGAAGGTATGTTTTCATCTCGCGAAGATCCAGAAAAAAATCCGTTGGCGCCTCAGTGACTACTTCACTCAGTTAAGCCATCAATCTCAGCTGTCAATCATGATGTTACACCCCTGTTTATATAGCATCAAACATTTAACTAAAACCAAACTTTTTTAAAGAGAGAACACCAGAGTGATGAAAAATGACAGAAATTGTCTTTGGAAAAAAATATCTCTCGTCCCATTGGAATACATGGAGAGGGCGGGGTTTATGACCACGAGGTGGCTAATTTGTACTAATTAGTACATTTTTTTCCTAAATCGTACGTATTTTACGAGTTGCCAAATTCGTATTAATTCATATGAATGACCTACCCCTAACCCTGCCCCTGAACCTACCCATCACTGGGGTTGAGACAAATCCTACGAATTAGTACGAGTGAGGTCGTACGAATTGGTCTTGAGATAGCATTGGAAAAATTATCTTGTTTCTGTTTAGAATCTTATTTCTTGTTTCTGTCCCAAACAGAAACAAGATTATTTTTCTTACCCCGTTTTGCAGATAATTTTTGCTTGTTTTAAGCAAAAACTCACTTTTTTTTCTTCCAGAAAAAAAAAAAAAAAAAATCTTATGTCATTTTACTTTGTAGATGACGTAGATGACATGTGACATGTGGCCAAGTATGGTGACCCATACTCGGAATTTGTGCTCTGCATTTAACCCATCCAAGTGCACACACACAGCAGTGAACACACACACCGTGAACACACAACCGGAGCAGTGGGCAGCCATTGCTGCGGCGCCCGGGGAGCAGTTGGGGGTACGGTGCCTTGCTCAAGGGTCTCACCTCAGTCGTGGTATTGAGGGTGGGGAGAGCGCTGGACATTCACTCCCCTCACCGACAATCCCTGCCGGACCTGAGACTCGAACCCATGACCTTTGGGTTACAAGTCCGACTCTCTATCCATTAGGCCACGACTGCCCCTTATCTAGTAAAAGCATCTGGATTTAAGAATTTTTAGATATTTGGACTGGAAACAAGACAAAAATACTAAATAAGAAAAGCATTTTTTGCAGTGTATAAAAACTTGCATAGAATTTATTTAAAAAAAAAAATAACACTAAAAAAAGATGTAGGATTTACTTTGAAACAATTTTCTGTCTGAAATTGCTAGTAAATTTCACAATTATGACAAGAAACAGCAAGTTTCCAAATATAGCTATTCGAGTCATCTGATGAAAATTCTTCTAATTTTTATTCACAATACATATCTCAGAAAAAACTAAATATCGCAATGTCAGTTGTTTTCCAAAATCTTGCAGGCCTAGAACGGCCCAGTGAGTCGCTGATGAGGACACAAATTCATCTGGCAGGCTTACGGCCATGATGTGTTGATGGAGAAACAAGGGGAGGCCTCAGCTGTCTAAAACCCATCACCTCCGACAGCTGCTAAGCGGCCCGGACCACTTTGGAGGGAGGAGGAATTACCTGCTGGAACTCTGATAAAGGTAGCCAGACATTGCCGTCATAGCTCTTCATTTCACATTCATACCCTGTCTGTCCTCTGTCTGTCCTCTGTCTGTTACTAATAATAGAAAAGCAAACACTACTACACTTTTTCATATACCGTTTAACTTTCTTTGTTTAACATGCTTTGTCTAATGATTTATTAGACAGAACTGTTAAGTGGAGACAGTAAACTAATGAAGATGGAGAACGGGAGCTGAGATGCTCAGGCGCTAGCGTTGCCAGCGCTGTCAAAATAAAAGTCTTGTTTTTAGTCCCAGTGTCAGTTATTTTAGGTTTTATTTTGTTATTTTGAATTAGTTTTAGTTATGTTTTTTTTTTTATCTTGATTTTCATTTGTAGTTAAAGTTTTAGTAATTTTGTTCTGTTTTTGTAATTTTTAAAAAAGTCTT
>RJVU01070129.1:3325256-3343109 GCA_003731715.1 Anabarilius grahami
ACAATGCTAGTTCCTAAGCATCTCCGCTCCCATTCTCCATCTTCATTAGTTTACTGTCTCTATTTAACATATCATTAATGTTATAGTTATTCTCCTTGGTGTGAATGGGACGTTATTGTGGTGGAGTCTTTCCTGAGTACTGAGCATCCTTCAGAGAAAACTTGACACTTTTTTTGTGTGTTACGACTAAGGGAACATTCAATACAGATTTCTTACATTTGTCTTAGATGACAAAATTTTATCAGAAAAATCACGCAGTGTTCACCCGGCTAAATGCTTCGCCATCACACATCTCATGGGACCACGAAGCTGGAGCAGACGCTGCCATCACAGCTCTCTCTTCCCACTGCTCCAGCTCTTTCCCCTAATGCTCCACAATCAAATGTCTCATGGGACGCCAGAGGTTTTTCCTACATCAGCGATGCAAGTTAATGAGCAAACGTGGGTGGAGAAAGAAAGAACGAGACAAGGAAGAGGAAAGACTCCTCCTCCTCTTTCTCTCGGTCTTGTTCTCGCATGCCTCATTCCCCCTTTCACTCTCCGCCAGATAATTAGCAGGCTCTTTACATGCGGAGCCCACAGAACACTTGCTAATGTATGCTTAAAAAGTGTCTGGCGTTCGCCAATTTTCCAGCAGACGCACCGCTCATTGCTGCTGTGCTGTAGAGAGATGCACGACATGCTAATGATGTCCCATCAATGAAAGTTTGTCTCTGAGGAAAGCTGTGGTGAGAGCGATGCCGGGGAAAGCGGGTTTGTGGTCGAATGGTGGTTGAATTATGAGCATCAATTATTGGTTTTATTAGATGGATGCATGTTTAACCCCCAGAGACCCAAGCATTGATGTTGATGCATTTGCTTTTTTCCACTTAAGTGTTTAAGTGTTAAGGCCGCTGGTTATTTTATGCAAATGAGACCTGTGAAATGCTATGTACTTTTAAAAGTACTTTGTTTACTGGCTCAGATTTATTCTAAAACAAATGTAAAAATACTCAGTTTGGTTCCTGCACACTGTTATTGACAGACGACTGTTATCGAATACTTGCATGTATATTTGCCCCCTTTCCCTAGCTGAAACTACAGTATGTTCATGTCAAAGAAGCCCTTTAAAACTTTACACTTAAAAAAAGTTTCATGATGCTACATCAACAATTATTCAGATTATTTACTGTGTCTATAATTTACTGAATGAATAACATTTTTGCTTCATTCTTAATAAATAAATAGTTTCATTTATATTTTGTAGTATTTTTTTTTGTATTATTTCGAACATATTTAGTGAATCAATGTGGCCAAATTACAAAATTCATAAAAACAAGTAAATTTGATGTACAGGCATCGTAATTGGCATCATAATCTCTACATGTTTACTTAATATTTCTTTAGAGAGAGAATCATAATTTCTATTTCAAAAAACAGCATACGTTGGTTAGGTATGTTTTGAAGCATGGCAGCTGGTTTGAGCTGGTTTAAGCTGGTCCTGAGCTGGAGCTAGTTGCTTAGCACTTGACCAGCTTAAACCAGCTCAAACCAGCTCAAACCAGCTGCCATGCTTCAAAACATACCTAACCAGCATGCTGGTTTTTCAACAGGGTAATGCAATCTGATTAGCATTAGTGGCTTCCAGCGCTGTCTTCCTTATATAACAAACCCAGAGAAACATTTCTACACATTAAACATTAACTAATAAACATACAATTTCAACAGTATTTTGATAACAATAAAATGTTTACATGAGAGATGCCAAGCAGATGTAGCAATTAGATTTTTAAGGCTACAAATAGCAGTCTGAGTAATTATTGAGTAAGTCTTGAATGATGAACTAAAGGTCCGTTCACACCAGAAATGATATCTATAAAGATAATGTAATGATAAAGATATAGTTCTAAAAATTGTTCTATACTAGCAGAGTCCACACCACAGTTATAACGTTTACGAGAGGAACAATATCCTAGGGATCAATTTCAGAATTTATTTTTTATTTTTTCCCAGCTGTTGAACAATAAAACACTGAAGGCCAATCAGAATCCATCTGAATTTAAGGGTTCTCGCATTAAAAATGGCAGATGACATTGCGGAGAAGTTTATCGTTGAGGTCCATAAAAATCCATTATACTGTTTGAGAAGTCAAACCCCTTTTCAATATGGTAAACAATCGGTCATACCCTCGGAATAAATGGTGAGAAGTATTAACAAAGATGAGATGATTATATCAGGCTAGCAAACAGTGTAACATAAAATTACTTCAGGCATCCAGCGCTAGGTTCGACAACATTGTCTTGCTTCCTTTGAAGTCGCAGTGAAAAAGACTAGGCGTTGAATTTATTCCACTATATTGACTTCGTCAAATTCACTGAATTGTACTGTTCGATTAGATCAATTACACTAGCTAGATTCACTCGAAACATAGCATGCTGAGGACATCTGCTGGTTAAAGCCGTGTAAGTGCAACAAGAACAGCAAAAACAGGTTGTAAACACTTTGAAACCGCAGGGCGTGAGCTTAAAATAAACAGACCGTTATCGTTCGTTGGTGGGGACGTAAATATAGTTATCGTTCTTGGCGTGAACGGGCCTTAAGTGTTAGTTTTCTAAATATACAATCACTGGCCACTTTATTAGGTTCACCTTGCTAGTACCAGTTTGGACCCCTTTTGCCTTCAGAACTGCTTTAATTCTTCATGGCATAGATGCTGGAAACATTCCTCAGAGATTTTAGCATCACACAGTTGCTGCAGACTTGTCGGCTGCACATCCATGATGCAAATCTCTCGTTCCACCACATCCCAAAGCTGCTCTATTAGATTGAGATCTGGTGACTGTGGAGGCCATTTGAGTTTAGTGAACTCATTGCCATGTTCAAGAAACCAGTTTGAGATGATTTGAGCTTTGTGACATGGTGTGTTATACTGCTGGAAGTATCCATCAGAAGATGGACACACTGTGGTCATAAAGAGATGGACATGGTCAGCAACAATACTCAGGTAGGCTGTAGCATTTAAATTATACTCAGTTGGTACTAAGGGACCCAAAGTGTTCCAAGAAAATATCCCACACTCCATTACACCACCAGCAGCCTGAACCGTTGATACAAGGCAGGATGGATCTATGCTTTCATGTTGTTTACACCAAATTCTGACCCTACCATCTGAATGTTCGAGACTCATCAGACCAGGCAACATTTTCCCAATTTTCTATTGTCCAGTTTTGTTGAGCCCGTGTGATTTGTAGCCTCAGTTTGCTGTTCTTAGTTCTTAGCTAGGAGAGGCACCGGTGTGTCTTCTGCTACTGTAGCCCATCTGCTTCAAGATTCGATGTGTTAAGCATTCAGAAATGCTCTTCTGCAGACCTCGGTTGGAACAAGTGCTTACTGTTGCCTTTCTATCAGCTGGAACCAGTTTGGGCATTCTCCTCTGACCTCAACAAGGCATTTTCGCTCACAGAACTGCTATTTTGGACCATTCTCTGCAAACCCTACTGATGTGGTTGTGGATGATAGATTAGCAGTTTCTGAAATACTCAGCCCAGCCCAACTGGCAACAGTAACCATCAAAATCAACTGTTTAAAGTCAGTTAAATGATCTTTCTTTCCCATTCTGATGCTCAGTTTGAACTTCAGCAGATCGTCTTGACCATCTACTAAATGCAATGAGTTGCTTCCATGTGATTGGCTGAATAGATATTTGCATTAACAAACAGTTGAACAAGTGTACCTAATAAAGTGGCAAAATGACTCAAGAGCAGCAACCGTTTTCATTTTAGTATGTCCTTGCCAAAATGAGGGGTGCAATAGAACGGGTTAAACAACTATTTCAAGTTTGCTACAATGGGTCTGAGCCCAATTTAATGACCTAAAATTGTTAACCTTTAGAACTGGGAAGATAACATATGCAACACAAAAGTGAAAAACATTGTGCATCTGTGGCTCTCTCTTCTCAAATATGGCTGGTGCAAAAGTCAGCAAAAGGTCCTGCATTACTCTAATGGGCATTAAATGACAAAAGCTGTCCAAACGGACCAGCTGGCCTGTCTACTCTCTGCTCATTACCATTTTCATGAGCTTGTCTCATGCTTGTCCAGATAATGGCCAAGCAACCTAAAGCAATGGCATTTTACAAAAACTACACACATTCATCATGTTGTAGTATGACTCCTGCTAAGAAAACACATGGCTTGCATGTTTAATTTTCACACATGGGGACACGATGTTAACGTGATGCACATGTTCTCTGTTCTGTATAGATAGTGCTCCAGTATCCCAGAGGCTGTGAAATGTAGTCCTTGATCTGGGTGTGAAGAACCGCTCTTTCATGCTCCACCTGAGAGACTTGTATAAACCTCAGTGTAAAGAGATTTACAGGTGGATGCACCGTAAAGGAACAAGTAACTCGCATGAGCTCACTTGAGACCCTGAGAATGGCTGCTGGTGTCAAAGCTTGATGTTTCTAAACCAAAGGAAGTGTATGTCACATTCCAGGTGGGAATACTCCATATATTATATAAGTGCTCCAGTCTATCATACATGATGGTTAAACAAATGGTAATATTTTTTTATAATTTTTATAATATAACATATAGCATACATTGTTTACATTTACACACACACACACACACAGGTTTGTTTTGCTATCCAAGTGAGGACATTCCATTGGCGTAATGGTTTTTATACTGTACAAACTGTACATTCTTTCCCCTTATACACTACCCCTACTCCTAAACCTACTCATCACAGAAAACATTCTGCATTTTTACATTTTTAATAAAACATTGTTTAGTATGTTTTTAAAGCTATTTTAATATGAGGACTCGTGAAATGTCCCCATATTTCATGTTTACGTCGTAATACCAGTGTAATACCCATGTCATTATACAAATGTGTCCTCACGAATCACAAAAATGCACGCACACAGACAAACACACACACGTGTGTGTCTTTGTATCTGTTAATTTTGATTTATTATAGTGAAATGACTAATAGCTATACTAAAAATAACATGAAAAAATATAAAAACAAAAGCTAATTCAAAATAATAAAACTAAAATAAATCAAAATAAATGAATTTACTACAGTTTTATTAATTTGAATAAGCTTATTTTTAGTTTATGTTCATTTTAGTATAGTTTTTAGTCATTTCATTATGTGCTTTTGTCTTCTTTTTTTATATATATATATTGCTATTTAGTTTTCATTTATTTTTATTTCAGATTTAGTTTTGGTTAGTTTTAGTTTTATTTCCAGTTAATCATTTTTGTGCTTCAACTTAAACTTAAACCAAGGCAACCTTTATAATTTTCGTTATTTCGTTATTTTTTAACTAGTATTTATATTTTATTTTATGTCAGCTTTATTTCAATAAACAGAAACATTTTTAATAGTTTTAGTTTTAGTTAATGATATCAACCCTGCTAAAGTTTTGCATTTCCCCCGAGAAACTTTGTGTTCGCTCGCAAATAACTCAAAATTAACATTCATATTAATAGTAATAAAATAATAATAAAATAAAACTTAATTTGTACTTTATAATTTGGCAATTTTTCTATCACTACACATATTGAGAAAAAATTAAATAAAATAAAAATACAGCCAGCAAAGGCATTGATCATGTTGTGCAACTATAGCACATGTTCTGAGTGAACTGGAACACATAATTAACCAATTAAAGTAGATAAAGCTTTGAGATACATTAGTGAGCAGTGTCTTCTTCCCTTCTTCTTCCCTTTTGGGTGCACTGCACTGCTGTTTTCATTGGGAAATCTTACCACTACCTGTGTTTTCCACAAATAGCAGTGTTCTAATTTTGGAAATATTGGATTTGCACCTTGAGATGCAACAGACTGTAAACATTCAGTGGCATGGATAATTGTAAGGACGGAAAGGACAGCATGAATTAATATCTCATTATGCTGCATGCCCATTTCCCATCAATTCACTTCAAGATATTTAATCTCTCCTGAAGAGCCATTAAAGCAATGCATTTATTTCCAATGCAGTTTTTTTCACCTCATAAACACACAGTAAATATGGAGGACAGATTTATTTGTGCTGAATATCACAATTTATAGCCAGGTCCACATCTGCATATCCAGGGGTTGGAATATTGCATACATGTTATATGTTCAGAACTACGTACAATTTAATATAAGCAAATAAATCAGATGTGACATAAGTTTTAGATTTTTAACATTTCTAATTTTAGTCATTTAATTAGAATATCAATATATATTTGTCAAATGTAAATACCTAATAAATATATATATAAATGAGGCTTGAATAAAAATGCCAGAGTCAGAGATCTTGTGACAGTAATGTATACTGTGCAGTATTCAGTAGTATTGTGAGCATAGCCCTAGTCATTTCTTGCCAACATTGTTTGTTAATCTAGTAGACAGCTTTTCATTGTCACATAAAACTGAAATCAGAAAGTAAACATTCAGTGCTAACAATATGAGAACTTGTAAATCTGCTTCGCTCAGGTGTGCCAAAGTCACCCTAACAAGCCGCCTTCCAGCCTCATTCTAATGTAATTACACTCTCCGCAGCTCCATATCTCCAGGTAACACACCTGACTCTCGCTTTATCCTTTTCTTTCATTGGCACGGCTGATTTAGCTGGCGAGGTTTTCCCACAGCAGACTAGTGTGATATTCTAATTGCAACAACAAGCTAGAGGACCCAGGCTGTTCACCGCTCAAGTGGAGATTCTCAACGAGACGCATCAGACGCCGTGCAAAGAAGCCATGTCGGGGTGACAAGAAGAAGGCGATCAGCGCCTTAATTAACGTAGCTCCCGCGGTGAGGGAAGGCCGCGGTGTTTGTGAGATGCTAAGAGTCTGGTCCTGATGCAGCTATCTACCCTACATATGCATGGGAGGGATGTAAAGCACTCAGCGATTTCACACAATTAGAATTGGATGACACGTTGTTTAAAAAGCAAATGCACTCGCGCCCATTTGTGCGCCCATGGGTGTGCGGGTCTGAAAACAAGGTATGTTCAGGCATATTATCGGTGCATTGCTATTTTGTGGCAGCTGAAATAGACTGAATAGAATAGAATAGAATAGACTGCGAACAACTGAAACCTGGTCTAAAGTCAATGGCGCAATATTTTTTTTATTTAAATAGTGCGTTAGTAACATGTGCCTATAGGCGGGTGCACAACGTGTGTACACTCTGCTTATTACACACACAGGGACGTGCCATTGGCCAGCAGCAGCACACAAACATGCCAAATATTAAAAATAAAAAGATTACAATGTAAAAGATTATTATTGTGTGCATAAAGATAAAAATGCTTTGGGGGAATCCGGCTTGTCCCGTAGATGGTCTGCTCACGCACTTTAAAACCTCGCGCACGAGCAGATCTTTTTCCTCGCTAGAGAAGTGTTTTTCCTCTTGCAAATTCCAGCATGTAAATAGCGAATCCGCCATGGTGCGAGCGCAACTGGTTTTTAAAGGGAATGGGAGATGAGACTCTGATTGGTTTATTGCACATTACACCCAAAACACACCTATTACTAATTAAGAGAATAAGGACAACCCTTTTAGACCATGTGCCGGGCTCGCTGACCATTTTTCCCGTTGTTAAACTAGCAAAAGTACTTTCGGACACACCCTAAGTGCACTTGCACCGTGCGCTTTAGACCATGCACTTTTTTTTATTATTCTTCAGTCATTGTGATTGGATTATTTGAAATTATTTGTGACCCTGGACCACAAAACCAGTCATAAGGGTCAATTTTATAAAATTTAGATTTATACATCATCTGAATAAATAAGCTTTCCATTGACATATGTTTGTTAGGACAATATTTAGCCGAGATACAACTATTTGGGGCAGTCGTGGCCTAATCGATAGAGAGTCGGACTTGTAACCCAAAGGTCACGGGTTCGAGTCTCAGGTCCGGCAGGGATTGTTGGTGAGGGGAGTGAATGTCCAGTGCTCTCCCCACCCTTGAGCAAGGCACCGTACCCCCAACTGCTCCCCGGGCGCCGCAGCAATGGCTGCCCACTGCTCCGGGGTGTGTTCACGGTGTGTGTGTTCACTGCTGTGTGTGTGCACTTGGATGGGTTAAATGCAGAGCACAAATTCCGAGTATGGGTCACCATACTTGGCCACATGTCACATGTCACTTCACTTGAAAATCTGTAATCAAAATCAAAATATTGAGAAAATCACCTTTAAAGTTGTCCAAATTAAGTCCTTAGAAATGCATATCCACCCACAAAAATACAATTTTGATATATTTATGGTTGGAAATTTACAAAAATATCTTCGTGGAACATGATCTTTACTTAATATCCTAATGATTTTTGGAATAAAAGAAAAATAGATCATTTTAATTCCTGCCATAGTTTTTTTTTTTTTTTTTTAAGAAGCCAAATCTAGAAAGATCATATATGACCCTGGATCACAAAACCAGTCATAAGTCACATGGGTATATTTGTAGCAATAGCCAACAATACATTGTATGGGTCAAATATTATCTTTCTAGATTTGGCTTCTTAAAAAAAGTAAACATTGTTAAAATTGTTAATATCTTGCTGTGTTATTTTTTCCTCATATTTCCAAAACTGCATAACATGCAAACATGAACAAAGGTTAAAAACGCTGCAAAAATACATGTTATGCAGTTTTGGATCTAAACAGAAGCTTGTCCTAGAACAGTCTTCAAATGTATATCAATTTCCAGCTAGTAGACAACATGTGATGTCCCCGAGCCCCTGTTCCTCAGTCTGTTCCACCATCTGATGACACATTGATTCAGAGTGAACTGTGGATGTGCCTCTACTCAATCATGGCAGGAATTAAAATGTCACCTATAAAGGTTTATAAGTACATCATGAATGTTTGTAAGCCTCCCTATGATCAATGCAGGGAGGCTCAATAAACCATATGGGATTTGGTGCAGCCCTGGAGTCAGAGTTTAGAAAGCACTCAATGCATCTACAACAAACGGTTTTATGATCACACATACATTGAACGGCTGATCCCTGAGGAAGATTTCATTGCTCATAGGTTTGCTCGGGAGAATATAATGAAGTCCTTAGTTTTGTGCAGTTTGATGTTTCTCCTAAAATTCCTTGAATGAATTTAAATCATGACAGCTCAGCATTCCCGACAGAATGAATTTATCTAGCATTTATTAATAAGCATGTAATGTACATAGGCTAGGTCTCGGACATGATCTACTACGCTGCTGCTGCTGGATGAGTAGGATACATCTAAAAATGAAGAGTTCAGATGCAAAAGCCAGTAAACGCCACCTCCATCAAAAATGAGATAATGATATTGAACGAATGCTCACCGCACATAGTATAAGTTCATCAAATACTTTAGCTTCAAATCTGCTAAATCCCAGCGTCAGCCCATTCAAAAATACCGGTTCATTGGCAGAAACCGCTAAACGCCACTTCCCTTTGTCAGCAAAAGCCCACAAAAGAACCAATCGGAAGGCGCAAATCGAACCATATGATTTTAAGTTGAATGACGGTGTGCACTCTAAAAAATGCTGGGTTAAAAACAACCCAAGTTGGGTTGAAAATGGACAAACCCAGCGATTGGGTTGTTTTGACCCAGCAGTTGGGTTAAATGTTTGCCCAACCTGCTGGGTAGTTTTATTTAACCCAACAATTGTTTACAAATTACTATATGTCTGGCTTAAAATGAACCCAAAATAGGTTGGAAATTAAAAATCAGACTCATAATTACTAGAGGCAACAATAATAATCAAAAAGATGAGCATTTATTAATAAGCAATTTAATAAATGTTTATTGTTTAAATATTATTCAAAAAAAGTATTAATAAATGTTTGTTTATTAAACATATTAATAAATGTTAATTTCCAACATATTTTGGGTTCATTTTAAGCAAGAAATACAGTAATTTTTAAACAATATTTGGGTTAAATAAAACTACCCAGCAGGTTGGGCAAACATTTAACCCAGCCGCTGGGTTAAAACAACCCAATCGCTGGGTTTGTCCATTTTCAACCCAACTTGGGTTGTTTTTAACCCAGCATTTTTTTAGAGTGTGCGTATGAGCCGGCTTTCAATTGCCGAGCTGCAAGTTTTTATCTTTTGTTTTTAATTTTTTTGTTTGTCCATCATTACTGTGGCAATGACAGGATTTCGCGAGTAGCAAGTAAACACAACAGTGTTCCTTTTGCTGCTGTAAAAATGACAAAAATATATTATATATATATATATATATCACACTCTAAAAACTGCTGGGTTAAATATGGACAAAACCAGGGATTGGGTTGTTTTCACCCAGCCATTTTTTTCAACCAATTTTGGATTTATTTTTTTAGCCAGCAATATAGTAATATAGTAAAAGGCGTGTTTTTGCTCACCCCCAAATAGGGGCAAATTTGTGGGGTATTTTAAGCTGAAACTTGACCAGACCAGAAACTTATATTACATCATGTGAAAGAGGGCATAATAGGTGCCTTTTAACCCAACCTGCTGGGTTTGTCCATATTTTACCCAGCTTGGGTTTTTTTAACCCAGCATTTTTTAGAGTGCACTGACTCCAATAATGTGACTGAATGATACTGACTGAATGATGTGACTTTTGATTGCAGACAGTATGAAATCTGAGCACAGTTTCAGACATTGCTGAAAACTCAGATACATTAGGGAGGAATAGTAGGGGAGAAATTAAAAGGATCTTTTCTCAGGATACAGTCAGAGAAGCAGGAGACATAAAAATAAAAAGTCCCCTCCAAAATTAAGATTCTGTCATCATTTACTCACCCCATATCATTCCAAACCCATATGACAGACTGACTTTCTTCTGTGGAGCACAAAAGAAGATGGCAGAATGACAGTCTCAGTCACTATTTTTCCACTTTTTTTGAAAGTGACTGGGGCTGTAAATCTGCCATCCCATTTTGTGTTGCACGGAAGAGTTTGTCATGCAGGTTTGGGACGACATGACAGTGAGTAAATGATGATGGAATTAACATTTTTAGGTCAGCTTTTCTTTGAAGTGATTGGTATGAAATGCATTTGCCTTGTTTTTATTTATTTTGCATAATGATGAACACTGTTCATGCAGGCATATTCATTGTGTCTGTCCTCAGATGACTAGATAAGAGATAATGTGCATTTTCACAGATAAGAAAACAGCTTTCAGTCGTGATATAAAATGAGCCCTCATCCTGATTTCATTAATATTCTGCTATCAGATATCAATCTGACTTTATATTGCTCTCAAAAAATGATAGTGCTATATTTGCCGAATAAAACCAATTCATTCCTGAAGGCTTAGGCAATCTCACATGCACTGTTTAACCCAAACAGTCCACTTATATACGGGACACTGTGTAAAAAGGATTAAATATGTAATATGAGTGCATGAAAGCAGTTTCACAAGTGAACGTGATTTCGCTAAGTAGAACATGTTCCTTTATCAACATTTTTGTGGGATATGTTTAGAGTTAATGTCAAGTTTATTCTTACAACCTGGGATAGGTGATTTTAGAGATAAATTATGGGTACACAAAAAACGCTGGGTTGTTTTTTTTCTACCCAAACGCTGGGTTGAGCCTGTTGGGTAATTTTTTTTTCCATGGTTGGGTAGTTTTTGTGTTACCCACCCACCCTCCGATGCACCAACCCAGCTGTTGGGTTACACAGCACAGGCTTTTTGCATCCTCATCAGAAGAGACCAGATCTCAACGCCGGCAAATTGGTGCATTACTTAAGTAAAATAAAGGTTTGTATACAATTTATTTTGTCTATAAAGTCTTCACAGTGCTGTAAATCATTTAATTTAATGCAATGCTATGCAATATGCAGGGATGAGATGTCAGTCAGCTGAATGTGTCAGTCAGCACTGGACGTCTCGCATGATGGAAACATCTTTTTTCTTGGAATAAACTGAATTTTTATTTGTTATAATACTGAATATTATTAATTTGGATGTTAAAATATGTTCTCAGAACTCTGTACTGTTTGTTTATGTGCAGGTTATAAGGAGCCTGCTGCAATATCTTTCGGTTATGAGAAACGTGCACTCTTAAAAATTGCTGTTAATTTACGGCAAAATTTTAACAGTATAATCCTGTTATATTAAAAAGCAGCGCATTACTGTTTTTTTACGGTTAGTGAAATGAAGGTGGAGTTGGATTTCTGATTAAGATATTTCCAGATTACAAGGTGAGTTCACTATATATACCTATATATATATATATATATAAGTATTTCAAATATGATATACTATAAACTCTTCTGCAAAGTAAGCCTTTAACATCATAGCAACAAAGTAATATTGATGTATTTGTAACGCGCCGAAATTGTCTCGTTTGCTAATTTTAGCTTGAGATCTTTTCATTTATTGCCTAATATAGCCTATATTTAGTTTATATTAGACAAAACGTTGATTTCGATAACGATGTGCTTGCAAATTTGGGTAAGCTTGTTCTAATTTGTACATAACTGTATTATGAGGGGAGTTTTTCTTTACTAGTGTTGCTGTTTTGTTTCTTTAGTGTTGGCTGTATTTTGGATTGCTTCGATCCAAGTTAGCTTGATAGAATAAGCTGCGCGTTACAATACTCAGTAAGTTATTATGTTGATGGTTTGTATTATAATGTTACTTTGCCCAGTACAGTAGGCTAAAGACATTTTATTTCAGTGGAGATTTTTTTGTTGTTGAGATTTTCCTGCCCAAAGACTGTCCCTTTTGACTTGTTGTTGTTGTTTATTTTCTATCATGGTATTATTGTCCTAACAACTGAAATAGACAGTCAATTTAAAAATTAAATGCATACAAAGGCATTATTGTTAGTGTATTTTGTCTCTATGTCCTCATCATTGGAACTGTGTCTTAGGCATCTTCCACTGCAGCTGATGTAGAAAGGACACTTGAACTACCTGCAACTCCTCGACTGATACTCCTTGGTATGTATAGAACTGTATGAATGTACAGTCTATTTTATTACATAAGCCACTAAGGGTGTTTTTTGGGGTGTTTTTTGTATTTCGGCAAACATGGTAAATGCTTTTGTACAACACTGAAAGGGACAGTACACACAAAATAAATATTCTGCCATCTTTTACCCACACTCATGTCATTCCAAGCCCTCAAGACTTTTATTCATCTTTGTTATCATGTTATGACTTTACTTGTTGAGGCACATGACTATTAACTAATTGTTAAGTAATATGTAATTGTGGTTATGGGTTTTGAATTAATTTTGAATTAGTTAATAGTCATGTGCTTCAACAAGTAAAGTCATAACATGATACCTTTGTAAATCATTAGCTAATGATTATTTAAAGCAGACAACTGGAAGTTGAAATGCATGGCTTTGACCGATTGTGGTAATTAACACGTTAATTTACATTATTAGTTAATATAATATGTTATTAGGGAATTAATACATTATGACACATTTAACTAATAACAATTTAATGATTACTTAATATATTAATCATATAGAATCTTCATTAGTTGCTGATGCAGTAATCATTAATTAATGGTTTAGTTCTTCATAAGTCATACATTAACTCATGATTATCTGTGCATTAGTTAAGCATGCCATGAATTAATGCATATTAGCGNGAGCTCCAGGTTGTTAAGACTGCACCAGACAGCCAGCTGTTCAACCTCCAGTCTGTAAGCAGACTCGTCTCCGTCCCGGATGAGGCCGATGACTGTATACAGTACAGTCCAAAAGTTTGGAACCACTAAGATTTTTAATGTTTTTAAAAGAAGTTTCGTCTGCTCACCAAGGCTGCATTTATTTAATTAAAAATACAGTAAAAACAGTAATATTGTGAAATATTATTACAATTTTAAATAACTGTGTACTATTTAAATATATTTGACAAAGTAATTTATTCCTGTGATGCAAAGCTGAATTTTCAGCATCATTACTCCAGTCTTCAGTGTCACATGATCCTTCAGAAATCATTCTAATATGCTGTCACACATTTAACCCAATTCTGGATTTGTCCAATTTTGACCCAGTGCTGGACTATGAAATAGATATTTAAATTATGTTTATTAAGTGTTAACATTAATGCATTTTAATGAAGTTCACAAGACAAGTTTAACAGCTTGTGGCTACATTAAACACCTCTGTAACAAAAATTATAAAAGTGCATCTTTTTTAGGGCATAATTGCACGTTCTGAATATGATCATAATTATTCATTTTTGCATGCACATGCACTACTGTTCAAAAGTTTGGTGTTTTTGAATGTACTGTATTTGAAAGAAGTCTCTTCTGCTCAGCAAGACTCTTTCATTTTATCAAAAAATACAGTATAGACAGTAAAATTTTAATATTATTACAGTTTAAAAGAACTGTTTTACTATGTGAATATATATTTAAAAGGCAATTTATTCCTGTGATGCAAAGCTGAATTTTCAGCATCAGTCTTCAGTGTCTTCAGAAATCATTCTAATATGCCGATTTTCTGCTCAAGAAATATTTTTGATTATCAATGTTGAAAACAGATTTTTTTTTTTTTCAGGATTCTTTGATGAATAGAAATTTCAAAAGTTTTTATTTGAAATGGAAATTTCAATGTTAGATTATTAATGTCTTTGTTGTCACTTTTGATCAATTTAATGTGTCCTTGCTGAATAAAAGTATTAAAATCCTACTGACCCCAAACTTTTGAATAGTAGTGTATATTCATCCAAGTGGATGCTGCACACTGGTGGTGGATGAGGAGAGACCCCTGATATGATTGTAAAGCGCTTTGGGTGTACAGTCATACATAGGAAAGCGCTATATAAATGCCTCATTCATTCATTCATTCATTCATTCATTCATTCATTCTTTCTCAAATCTAACTATAAGGACCCACTCATGCACAGTAGAAAAAAAGTAAGCTGAATATTAAAGCACAGAGTTTTATCTATGTTAAACTCTCCTGACGTGTTGTCATAGTGTTTACCCAACATGTGGAGCGGGAACCTTCCAGGTCTGACAATTGTATTTTCCTATTGTCAAAAGCGGTTTGGCTTCACAGCTAAGTTGATGCCTCCATCCAGTTAAAGAAATCAGCGCTGTTTATTCATGGGCCGAAGACACACAATACAGACTATGAAAAGACAATTGAAACTTTGAGTACTTATTTCCTATACTATTACCCTTTACCCACATTATTTCCCTTGGTAGAGCTTTTTATGGCTTTTGTATGGTGATTACTGTTCAAAAGTTTGGGGTCATTTTTTTATTACGATTAAAACTTTAATTAATACATTTATATTTAACATGGATGCATTAAGTAAAGAATAACTGATGACAGGCAGTTGAATTATTAGAAAAATAATGCACACCTGAGGTGGTAACGCGGCCATGGAGTCAATTATTCCGCTTATACTACAGATACCACACCTCAAAACATTGTTCAGATGATGGATTCCAAGACATTTGTCAAGTTTTTGGCCCGCTTTTGTGTATAGAACTAATTTCTTACGTATCTAAACCCAAGCCTACATTGCTAATTCCAAAACGTAAGCTAGTAATGGAGGATTCAGCCATTGGAAGCTAAATAATGCAGTTATTAATGCAGTATGCAAATGACCTGAGTATGTTTCTCACTACTGAGAAATGTCCTGTAGCTTTTAAGTTTAACTATGTTACTGATAAAATTGTCAGAGCAGCGCTGACAACAGTGTGTTTATACTGTAGGCTATGTGTGTGCGTTTGACTGGGAGTAAGAGAGTATGTGCATTCTGTACATGACAAAACGTAATATAGATGCAAAAAACATGAAAATAATTTGTTTTTATCCTATTGTCGGTGTTGTTGTGAGTTATGGTTATTTTGGTGTTGCTGTAGGCTGTGAGGACCTATTGAAATAACTGAAATCATTTGGTGAAGTGATATGGAACTGTAAAACGGTCAAGACCTGCCTGGAACTACTTTAGTCGTGCGTAACATTCGTCAACCAATCAGATTCAAGCATTCAACAGCCCCGTAGTATAAACTGATTTACAAAATAACAGTACAAACTTTTACATTGTTACAAAAGATTTCTATTTCAAAGAAATGCTGTTGTTTTGAACGTTCTATTCATCAAATAAACTGTTTTCAACATTGATACGTTTTGCAGCAAATCAGCATATTAGAATGATTTCTGAAGGATCATGTGATTGGAGTAATGATGCTGAAAATTCAGCTTTGATCACAGGAATAAATTACATTTTAAAATATATTCAAAAACAAAAAGTTATTTTAAATTACAATAATATTTCACAGTATGTATAAGAGACATCTTTCAAAAACAAAACAAAAATCTTACAGACCCCAAACTTTTAAATGGTATTGTACTTTAAAATGCTTCTTTTCAAATATTTTGTATTTCTCTTTATTCCTTTGTAGCTCCCTGAACTACACCTTTTTTGTATTAACATAATCACTAAATCCTCAAAAAGCAGTGCTATTGTCTTGCCAATCTTTTTCATGAGTTCTAAAAATGAGTGAGGAAAGACTAAAAAATGTTCAGACTGGTCATTACTTTCCTAACTATCATGATTACCTCTAGTAGTCTGGTGTGACCTGTGAGAAAACCAGGTGAGAACTGGGTGATGGTGGATGTTTAGCTAGAGCTCAGCTGGTGGTTTGTTGATTCAGTTAACTACTGTGACTCTCTCTGACTCCCTACTGAGTCTGTCCAATTAGTCAAGACTGTGATTATGTTAATTGGCTGTTTCTAGTAAGGCTTGGCACTCGACTGTGGGGCATCACATTAATGATGGTGATTCATCACCCTTTTTACATTCCCTATCTAAACGAAAAATGGGACTGACAACCGCCTGTCACATGTCTTTATGTTTTGTGTATTTTTTTTCTACATCCAGTAGAGTCTATCCAGTAGTCTAACTCTTTTGAATGCACATTATTTGCATGCCCATCTAATCATTGAAAGTGGTGATGGTAAACAACTTCTAGTTCCCTACAGACTATTCAAAATGGGTTCTTTACATTTTTGCATTTGACAGATGCTTTTATATAAAGCGTCTTGCACTGGATTCAAGGAATGCACTTGAACTAAATTAATAAACTCCTCCCAAAGTTTTGTTCAGACCTCAATTTTGTAAATCTGTAAAATTATATATATATTTACTCTTATTAGATTCTCATAAATATTCTTTTTAAACATTTTGAAGTACTGTAACTGTAATGCAATGATTTTTTTATTTAAATCAGCATTAATTTAAACGTACTTGCAAATAATTTTCAATATGAAAAATTATTTTTCTTTTACGACAATGAGTTTGTTCTTAATAGTAATTAAAATAATGGGTGAAAGCAAACAGTAATAATCGTCCCAAAAAATAGACTGTTGCAAACTATGCATTTTTTTCCTCTTTCTTTTTTTTTTTAAGCAGTGCATTTATGCAAGTTGACTTTCTCCCTGTAATTTATTCTGTAATATGTGGGATGTGTTTGGCAAATTAAGCTGGTCTCGCTGATGTGAAATGACTGATTACCGTCTGATTCATGGCTTTTGAGCAGGAAAATCACAGATGAGTTAGGCTTCTCGGCTTCAGGATCCTGTACTGAGCTTCCATTACCAATGTGATAGTGAATTCATCCAACTGCAAAAGGAATTAAACGTTTTTGTATGCGTGACTTAACAAGATTGCTCTTGTAATCTGTATTAACTCGTCATCTGCCTTGTAAATATATTTACATGAAAGTAAAGCTGATTGTTCATTATGTAAACTATGATATTGGCACAGTCTAGGAGTATACAAGACTCTTGATATCCCTAGTATTTAAGTATTTGGAAATGGAAGAAAATACAACCCACTTTTTAAAATGATTTTGGTATTTATACCATTTTTTAGGCTTTTAAATCCTCTCCAAAATAAAAATAATAC
>RJVU01070129.1:3347418-3368497 GCA_003731715.1 Anabarilius grahami
TATATATATATATATATATAATTATTTTTATTTTTTTTGTAAGTATAGTATTTTTTAAAAACAGTAGTGTACATATACAGTACAGTATATGTTCTGAATTAGTAATGTTAATTTGTTCTGTTTCTAAGAAAGAGGCTCAATGGTACCTGTAAATAAGTAGTGGATAAAAGCCTGCATGTCCTGGGGTAAACCCATGTACATGTAGTAAATATGCTATAAGTGGAGTAGTTGGCTTTGAACCGTTGAATTATTGAAATTAATGCTCAGCAGGGGTGGTAGTGTAGCCACGAAGAGGAGCAGAGTGCATTAATATTCAATAATTCATTGAATATTCATAACCATCTTCAATTATTCCTTGCCTACATCTATGCATTTGTTTCATTAAGTGACCATACATCAGAGGTGCAAACTGCAGCGCAAACTGTGCAGTACCTTGATGAAAAATACATTTGCCTTACCAAGGTGGTAAACGTCCTCGAGGCAGGAGATTTGTTAAGAGCATTTGTTTACAAACAGTTTTTGTGGAGTTGTCTGAATGACAAATGGACTTGTGGTAGGTAAACAACAGATTGAGTGCTTGTTATGGCCGATACCATTCTGACAGGAATGGAGGTTGCGTACTCGGATCGGTTCATCTGTGTGTGCGCGTGTACACGTGTCTTTGTGAGTCTCCGTGTGCGTGTCAAAGTCACAAACATGGCACATGTCATGACAGATCCTGCAGAGGGTTATTCAGAACCTCAGAGCGTGTCCTTGTGTCACAGACGCGGAGGGGGATGGACTACTTTTCTTATCACACATTTCTCCATACACAAGCCCTACATAATTATACGTAGAACGAACGATGATAAGGTGTGAAGAATTGCTATGGAAAGATACATATAAATATACAGTGGGTTCATAATATTGTAAGAGATTTTTATCCAACCGTGTCATTTTATTTTATTGCTAATCTTTGCATTGGACAGATACTTTGTATTATAAAACTGCTAAAATAAAGAAAGATGAGCTGTGTTGCTAAACTACACAGGCAGCATTTTAGGTGTACTTCTGAGGCCAAGGTTTCAAAAAGTTTCAAGATACCAGATCAAGCAATAAATGTTATAGTATATTAAATGTTCCAAATGTACTTAATTTTCAGTATTGAATGAATTAGTACAATAAAATAATGCAATTATTTCTGTATTATATGTACTATTGTGTTGTTAACTCAACATTACAGTCTCAAACTCTATTTAAGTCAATGGTAAGTTGCTGGCAACATAGAGCATTGAAATTGGTTACTTTTGATGTTGCTTTTCAGTTAGGATGGTACTACAGAGTCTCATAAGGAAACACTTCTCTAATGAGGTTTTCCTGTGCACCACCAAATGTCCCTCAGTGCTTGTTTTAATTTCAATTAGGACGATTTCATAAAGCCTTGGATATCTTCCAGATGAGAAAAACCACTTGAGAAGCAAAAAAAAAAATTGTGTAACAACATAATGAGACTTGTTTTTAGGAAATATAATCTGAATTAAGTTGATTTTCTTGTTATTTCTTTAATCACTAAATTTAGTTGCATTTTTTGCTTAAAATTATTTGTGCTGAAAAGGATTTTTTAAGTGCATGATTTGGTTGAATTGTTGAGAATGTAATGTTTTTAAAGTAATTATCAGATTTAAAAAAAAATACTGTCAATTTATCTGCCTGTCCATCTTGGAACTACTATTAATTGTATATCAATGTATTTTTTGTTGTCGAAAGGTTGTAATTAGTTTCCTTTAATGGATATTTCACCCAAATATATATCAAAAAATGCTGTTAAATTACTCACCCTCTGGCCCACATCAAGATGTAGGTGTATTTTTGTTCTTCAGTAGAACAGTAAAGAAGTAGTCAATGGCTACCTCACTTTAAAAGTCAAAAAACATATGGGCTAAACAAAATTAATACCCGTGGCTCCTGATGATACTTTGATACATTATTTATAACATTATAACCTGTAATCCACAGCTTTATAAGACCTCAGTGTACCTCATTTTGTTTTTGACTCAATGGGTCTCATTCATGAAACATTCGTAAATATACGAGTAAATATGTGAGTGATTTGCGCGTTAAGAGACCTTCCCGAAAACTCTTCTCCCGATTCACAAATACTTCGTAAACGTCAGAAGTGATAGTGAAATGTGTGTGTGTGTTAATGAATTCCAATCCGTCGTAAATGGGACGCGCGTGCACGCTCATTCTCAATTACCATAAATCCCGCCCATTAAATCCGACTGACAACTATATATGGGCATCATATTATAACACCAAACGAAGGATTTTGGCCATTTTATAGGAAACAATTTCCATAACAATTAAGGGGCCATTAGTTTGCCCAGCCCTATTGAAATCAATCAATTAATTATTTGATAAAAGTGCTCCATTTGCAGATGCTATAGGTGCGTTCACGCGGCCTCATAATTCCTTACGAGATTCTAGCTTGTAAAAAGCGTTCACGTCCTCGTAGAGCTCGTAATTACAGCTTGTAAACTGGGAGTTTTCTGAAAGGTCCCACATGTACCACCTGACCGCTGTAGATTAATTTATTAGGCGTTGATAGTGGTGCCATGGAAACGCATAATTCCCAGTCCAAGGACCAAAAGGACGTGAACAGCTCCGAATATAACGTCACGTGTTGTCATTTCAAGATAGCGGTAAATACGAGGTGACGTGAACGCAGCTTATTACTGGCTCTCACAACAAAAGTAAAAAGAAAAAACTTGTGTAATTACTATATATAATATGTTTTCAAAATGCTGTGTAAATATGTACCCGATTAAGGTGAATTAAAATGCAGCCTTATTAATGAGCAAAACGTTCGGATGTTAAACGCAATATTTACGCGTGGCTGGGAGCAGGTGTAGATTTCTTTCGTACCAACTAACATTTGGAAAATACGAACATTTTAATGAATCCGAAAATTTACGCCAGAACCACTTTACACACGATTTACACAAAAATTTGTTCTGCTCGTGTTTCATGAATGAGACCCATTGTCTGTATGTTTTTGACTCTCAAAGTGACGGTAGCCAATGACTTGCATTATATGAATCACAAAGGACCACAATTTCAGCTAAAAACCTTCTTTACATTTCTACTGAAGAAAAAAAAGACCTACATCTTCGATGAGTAAATAAACAGAACATTTTCATTTTTGGGTGAACTATCATTTAATGGCAGATTTTGATGACATTGCAAAGACGTTAAGATTTATATGAGAGTCATTGACAAATAAGGTTTTTAAAAGTGTTAAAAAATATAAGTTTTATTAAGCGTTAACAATGAGATTATGTGGTTTTTACAATCAATTAACACTGCTTTTGTCATTTTATACAAAAGTGTCATTCAGTTTAACCAAAATTTCGGTTTTACCGAATGACACTTTTGGTTATACCGAATGACGATATTTTCAAACAATGCTAATGAGCTAATATCTTGCTAGCTAGCTAGTTAGCTTTCTAGCTACCTAACAAAAGGACAATCAAACATTTTATTTTTAGTACAAGTTTTTAAAATATTACAACATTTTCCATGTTTTATAGCGGTTTTACCGAATGACCTGGGGCCCGTTTCGAGAACTCTGAGTATGTTAACCCTGAAATGAGGGAAACTCAGAGTTTCCCATTTCAGGGTAAGTCAACTCAGAGTTCAAGTTTTAACTCAGAGTTGGTTGAACCTCCTTATTGAAACGGGCCCCTGATGTTTCAGGACATGTGTATGAGCAAGTGAAAACATGAATTTTTCAAAGAGTTAAAAGAGACTTATGCTGCGTCCCAATTCGCGTACTTATACTACGTCCTAAAAGTACTGTTTTTGTAAAGAAAAAGTACATACTTTTGAGTGTGTAGCAGAAGAGTATGCAAGCTTTGGGACATACTACCTCGTCATAATTGCATCTTTAACGGATGTTCTGTCGCTTAGTTACGCAACCTATAAATGTTTAAACTACCCTGTCAATCAATTAAATTTAATTTCCTACCGTTTCGGAGAGAAATGTAGTTGCACGTTTATCTGCCAGTCATGGGTCTTTAATGCAGAGAACTCTCCTCATGTTTACATAATGATGAATTTAAAAGTTAATGACCAAACGCATCATTATAAAAGTTCACAATGCTGTTGCAGATGAAATATAATGTGGATAACATTTAATAAATATATTTTCATCAGGTTAGATACTGATTATTAATCATTCAAGCCCCTTTATCTTAACCGTTCAGCTTAACCGTCGGTCTAGCACATCATGTTTGTAGTTTAACACTTTTTATTCGTATTTGTAGCTCTAATCGAATCCTCGTCCACAGCGTAATGTGTTATGGGCAATATTAGCCGTTATACTACGATTTGGGACATACTAATTCTTTTTTCCAATACTATTTAGGACGGATAGTATGCCAATTGGGACGCAGCATTAGTTACTTTGCTTCATGACCATGTGATCCTTTGCAGGTGTCTGAATGATGTCACATCCTGTCACATGATATTGATTGACCGCATGACTTGATCCAAAATGGTTATCCGAATGACATCAATGTTTTTTTTGTTTTTTCGGACATTCTTTCTCATAACAAAGCATCGACTTCTACACATAATTTTAATACCATTTTGCACTATGTTGATTTATGATGTTATAAAATCATGCCAGAATAAAATATGTACATTTATTACATTTTAAGATATTTTAATCACAAATGAAATGGCTGTATTGGCCTTTGGACGGTTAAACCGAATGACCTTTTGACACTTCAAAATTTTTTTTACCTTACCTGTCCTGTCACATCATTGACCCGTAAACAAAAAAATTTTCACTTACATTTTTTTTTTTAAATGTTTCATTTAAGCAAACAGATCAGATTACATTAACCTTAACAAAACATCCAATGTGCATTGTCGGTTGATGTGGTCTTGTTTTAAATATGGACAATTTATTTTATATTGTATTTTATTATTTTATTAAAATACAGTGCTAATTAAGCAACATTTATAGCATTTTTTTTTTTTTTTAAATCTGATAATATACTGTAGTTGTTCTTTCAGGGTGCTTCTTGATGAGGTCTAAGAATAAACAAGCCTTTACAAAATCTTCTTAGGTGAAGCGCAGAAAACCTCACTAGAGCAGCGTTTCTGTTGTGAGACTGAGCTGTAACAGATCTATAAAATCAGTCTGTTCTGCTGTCATCACTAACAGGCCTTGCTTCAGTGATTCTCCCTTGCATTTGCTAGTGAAACGCAAGATTATCATCCATTAACTCAAAATTTTTTCCTTTTTTTATGTTTTTCACTGAATTTAACAAATTTAAAAGGAATTCCAGAGGATTCCTGTACTGGACCTCAAGCTCTCTACATGTAAACTCCTCAATACATCAACAGTCAAATGCATTGCAGCTGTAGGATGAAGAAAAGCAGGGGATCAATAAGCGACTCTGTGTGTGTGTACGTGCACGTGTGTGTCTTCTAACCTGTTTTTTCTGAGTGATGTGAATCTTTCTCCTCTGTAACTGATGGCATCGATTGCCTATGAGATTAACCCACCTGGAAGTAAAGGGTGAAATTACTCTCTCACCAGTGTCCGCTTCAAGACAAGATCTGCTGGAAATAATAACCCAAGCTGGATTTCAAGATCGTATTTATTCTTTCTTTGTTTACCAAGATTCTAATTTACTGGGATCTTTCTTGACTAGCATAAACTAAAGGAATGTTCCAGGTTCAATACAAATTAAGCTTTGTAAACATGATCTGAGGCATAATGTCATTATATATATATACAGTCAAACCAAAATGTATTCAGACACCTTGAATATTTCATTCATTAATACAGTTTATTCACTATAGTTTAAAAAATGGTAATAAAATATGACAAGATCTCAGAGTTAAACTGTGTCAGAAAAAAATGAATCTTAATTATGTCAGATAACACTTAAGCAAAACATGGTCAGGTCAAAGTGTCTGAATAATTTTTGGTTTGACTAATATATATATATATATATATATATATATCAGCATGTTTTATAATCATTTTAAATATGTAAACAAAATAAGTATTGGAACACCTGGCCATTACACCAACAGGAACTTTAATAACATTGCATTCTAAATACATAGAGATTATTATGGATTTGGTCCCCCTCTTTGCAGCTATATCAGCTTCCTCTCTTCTGGGAAAGCTTTCTACAAGATTTTGGAGTGTTTCTGTGGGACTTTTTGCCACTTTTCGTCCAGTAGAGTATTTGTGAGGCCAGGCTCTGATGTTGGACAAAGAGGCCTGGCTCGCAATCTCCGTTCCAGTTCATCCCAAAGGTGTTGGATAGGGTTGAGGTCAGGGCTCTCTCTGGGCCGGTCAAGTTTTTCCACAACAAACTCATCCAAACATGTATTTTTTGGGCCTTGCTTTATGCACTGGGGCACAGTCATGCTGAAATAGAAAAGGCCCTTCCCCAAACTGTTCCCACAAAGTTGGAAACATAGTGTGGCAAGCAGGGTGGCGCCGAGAGCTGTGGGATTGCAGTTGACTCTGGAATATCTATCATGGATGAAATTTCACAAACTGACTTTTTGCAAAAGTGGCATCCTATAGCTGTACCACACTTGAATTCACTGAACTCTTTTTTTCTGCACACATTTTTAAATGCAGACTGCTTGGCTAGGTGCTTGATTTTATACACTTGTGGCAATGAGTCTGATTGAAACATCTGAATACAATAATTAAGAGGTGTGTCCCAATATGCACCTCCATGATGGATTCTGAGGGGCCGTTTACACAACACCGTTTTCAACTAAAAACAGAACTTTTTATGCGTTTTGGCCATTCATTTACACAACAACAGCATTTTGGGGGCCTGAAAACACACATTTTTGAAACCGGTTTTTGAAAACCGTGTAAACTATAAAAACTATACTGCCGGAAGCTTGTATATTTTAATTTATAAAGTTTTATATACAGATATTTTTCTGAGAAAAACACATCCCTTCACTTCAAAAGGCCTTTATTAACCCCCTAGAGCCGTATGGATTACTTTTTTTTTTATGGATGGATGCATTTTTCTGTCTTCAGAATGTGGGTTACCATTCACAACAATTATAAACCTTGGAGGACTAAGGATATTTTAAAATATATCTCGGATTTTCATTTTTGGGTGAACTATCCCTTTAAGGAAATCGTTCACATAATAACTTTAATAATAGTGTAAGAGAAGAGAAAGACTTTAATCTATACGCCATTTTATCAAAAGAGTAACTTAGAAATTTTGAGATCATACCTCAGTGATGTCTACAGAAAGTCAGTGCTGCTTGACTCAAAAGAGATGATTTGTGATAGAGCAACAGTGTCTGACGTTATAATCAGTGAATCACACTGACAAGTGAAAATGAAAGGGTTGGAGCTGAACTCCAGGTTGGGGTAGAGAGCGACTTCCTTGAGGGCATTTCATTTCACAAGCACGATGTGTGATTGGATTGCTGCAAAGATCTTGAATGAGGCTGCTGTAATGTATGCAAATGAATAGACCTCTTTTACTTAATATTAAAAAAGTTAAATAAGCTAATGACAGTACCAAGGTTAGTTTTTGGTGCTTTCTGAAGCAAGCAGCTCTATTGCTATTGCTCAGGTACCAAACTACAGACATGAATGATACATCCAATCGCATGCCTTTTCAAGGTTTTTTATTTTTTTTGAAAGTCTTATCTTATGCTCACTAAAGCTGCATATATTTGTTCAAAAATAACTGTTTACAAGGGTTTAACAGTAGTACGCAATATATTAATGAGGAATTTTTTTTTTGTTTTTCCTGCTTAAAATTGGACACTCTAACAATATCAATACACATTTTCATAAATTAATACATTTATTTTTTATAAGTTTGTTACCTCGAGGCAACATTGTACCACAATAGAAAAATTTTAACATTAGGCATTTTCATGTAGAATAAAGAAATATATGTATTGAAAACATCAATTTCTTTAACTAGACACTTGAACAAACACATTTATCCCGTTTTTAATGTATTAAAAGTTTCATATTTAATAAAAAGTAACATTTTATATCCTCCTCACAGTATGACCCCCTCATCCTCACCCTCATCAACTGCCAGTGCTACCTCTGTTTTATATCTTTTTTTGAAGTGCTATAAAAAATGTGCAGATCATAATATATGCAGATATAGTGTGAATTACTATTCTTGTAAGTGCATTACAAAATTATGTGAAAATGCAAACATATTTAGATCATTCTAACTATTTTCCTTACAAATATAATACATTTGTATACAAACCTATTATGCCTGTATGGCCTTATGCGATTCCATCGTAGTACAATGTTGCCTTGAGGCAACACACAGTTTTTTTTTGTTATTTTCTCTAAAACATTTGATGACACAATACGGCATACACTGCAGAGGAATGGCATGCATGGGTGCCGTCCACGAAAGAAGCCTCTACTAAAGCCCAGGCACAAAAAAGCCCACCTAGAGGTTGCCAGGGCCCATGCTGACAAAGATGAAGACTACCGGGACTCTATACTCTGGAGTGATGAGACCAAGATAAATGTTTTTTGGAACTGATGGCTTCAAAACTGTATGGTGTCGCAAAGGTGAGGAATACAAAGAAAAATGCATGGTGCCTACAGTGCAACATGGTGGTGGCTGCATGAGTTCTGCTGGTGTCGGGGAGCTGCATTTCATTGATGGCATCATGAATTCACAGATGTACTGCTCTATACTGAAAGAGAAGATGCTACCATCACTCTGTGGCCTTGGTTGTCGTGCACTTTTCCAACATGACAATGATCCTAAACACACATCTAAGGCCACTGTTGGATTTCTGAAGAAGAACAGGGTGAGAGTGATTCAGTGTCTCCTGATCTGAACCCAATCGAACACCTATGGAGAATTCTGAAGAGACAAGTTGAGCATCACTCTCCATCCAGCATCCAGTCTCTAAAAGAGGTCATTCTTGAAGAATGGAAAAAGATAGATGTTGCAAAATGTCGCCAACTTGTTCATTCCATGCCTAGAAGACTTGTTGCTGACATTCAAAAATCACGGAGGCCATACAAAGTACTAGATGTTGTAGTTTTTGTTGTGGGGTGTACTCATTTTTGCATCACCCTAATTTGAGTAAAACTGAAAATGCGTAACCTAAGTTATCTTATTATCCTTACTTTCATGTTATAAGTTAAACAGATGTTATATTAAACTTAGTCTTGTCAACATTTTGGAAATTGTTTTTGTGTTCATTGAGATATTGTTTAAAATGTTACTTTTCAAAGGGGGTTTACTCATTTTGTAACAATACAAACAAGTTTTATTTTTTGTCACTTTTTATCAGCATCATAAAAAAATGGAAGCTTGTTTCTGCCACTAATAAAAATAAAATAGACTAAAATAAAAAAGGTAATTGTGGCTTTTTATCTCACAATTCAGATTTTTTTCTCGCAATTCTGAGAAAAATGTGAATTGTGATATTTAAACTCGCAACTGTGAGAAAAAAAAAGTCATTGTGAGATAATTGTGAGATAAAAAAAAGTTGCAATTACCTTTTTTATTTTTTATTTCATGGCGGAAGCAAGCTTCCATATAAAAAAATATACTTTCTTAGAGGAAAAAAATCTTACTGACCCCAAACTTTTGAACAGTACTGTATTTTGTATTTTGAAGATTTAAACAAATTAAACAAAAAATATTTTCAATTATTGCTTTGCTTTTTACTTAATTTACAGTGTTTCTTTTTTTTTATTATTTATAGAAAATAGAGATATTTTTTGGTGAATAGGATAATTTGAAGGTAAAGTCAGTATCCTTAAGTTCTCAGTATACGCTCTTCTTCCTCACTTTGGTGAGGGTGTCATTTATTGTCCCTGTCTATACTTATGCATAATTACTGAACTAATTATCTCCATAAGAAACATGCACACTGAGCCTCTGCAGTGATTGTCTGTAATCTCTCTCTCTCTCTCACTGACGGTTATAGTCCTGGCTGTAGCATGTGCAAGCTGAACATTTTCTTAAACAACCATATCTCATATGATCACGCATTGTCTTAACAGTTGGATTTTATCAGCACATCATCTTGACTGTGCAATTAAGTCCCATCATCAGAGGTGAGAGCAAGTTATGAAGTAATAGGCAGATGAAATGACACCTCGTTCATCTTGTTCTACTCAAACGTGCTAATATGAATCTGTGCCGACTTCGAGGAGGGTGAGATTGTCTGACTACAAAGTATGAAAGGTTTTATTACGATTTTATATAATCAATTTAGTAAATCATCCTACTTAAGCTCTACATGCTGTCATCAACAATCAACTGTCACACAAACACGGTTTGTCTTTGCTATGTGAGCCTTTTGAAAGTGTCAATATTTTTCTTGTGGATTTTCAATCATAGTAGAAGACAGATTCATTTTTCAACATTTGATGCAATAACTTACTATGAAACTGTCCTTTTTTATAATTTGTAATGGGTTATTCATGGACATTTTGTTTTAATAAGAAAATACAGGTCTTATACAAGCATTCTTTGGCCTTATTCTTTTGATTTTACTGTTACTTGTTTGTGAAATTTACTAGCAATTTCTGAGTGAAAATTGTTTCTTCACCCGTTATTTTTTCTGTGTAGTTGTGTTCGCAAACACAAATGTTACTGTTAGTATAATTAATAATTTTACATATGTGTATAATGAATGATAAATCATATGGCTTGACTTGGGATTTTCATTTGGCGGATGACAGGAAAACAGGCAAAAAACTCCCGTATAGTCATATTGAAGGAGCGAGCAATATTGGAGGTGAACTCTTTGGTTCTCTCTAGTAAAGTCATGTCACGTTTACTTATATAGCACTTTATACAATAGATTGCTTAAAATCAAGCAGCTTTACTGTATTAAACATGATAAACAATGCCAGTGTCTCTCTCTTTTTTTTCTTTTTTTTTTACTATAAAGCAGCTTTCCAGTGTGTTCATGTTTTCACTCGCAGACATCTGACCTCGACGGACTGAACAGGAGAAATGAAGCGGAAAAGATTTCAACATCAAAAAAGGCGGAGCCTCCGCACACACCTACCTATTATGTAATTGCCATGGACCAATGGTAGTTCGACCAGCCGTAGCGAACTTTTAGAGAAAGTTGGCTTTGGCAAGCTGTTTCAAACTCCCAAAACAAACTCCAAACGAACTTCATTTTGGACTGATTTTGTTTGAAATGATGTCACATCATTTAGGGCTTTAAAGGGTTAATTCACCCAAAAATGAAAATTATCCCACAATTTACTCACCCTCAAGCCACCCGAGGTGTATATGACATTCTTCTTACAGTCAAACACAGTCGGAGTTATTTAAAAAAATATATATCCTGGCTCTTCCAAGCTTTATAATGGGAGTGAATGGTCCCTGAGATTTTGAAGCCCAAAAAAGTGCATCCATTCATCATAAAAGTAATCCATACTGCTCCAAGGGGTTAATAAAGGCCTTCTGAAGCAAAGCGATGGGTTTTTGTAAGAAGTGAAGCATCACTTTTATTAATAGGCCATTATTAACCCCCTGTTGTATGCATTATTTTTTGATGGATGGATGCGCCTTTTTTGGGCTTCAAAATATCGGCTACTATTCACTCCCATTATAAAGCTTGGAAGAGGCAGACTATGACCCCGATTGTGTTTGACTGAAAGAAGAAAGTCATATACACCTAGGATGGCTCGAGGGTGAGAAATTTTGGGATAATTTAAATTTTTGGGTGAACTATCCCTTTAAGTATGGAAGACCATTTTACAATCTGGTTTTCATTTTTCTAATGTACCAAACATGATGTTGAAGTCTCATAATTGATCTGGAGAGTTCATAAAAGATAGAGCATTAATTTTTTTTTATTAACTCTGTTATTTACATTTTTTTCAGGGTCACCATCAAGAGAAGGAACATGAGGTATTATGTAGTGGAATGTACTGTGCGAATCTATTCAAATAGTACTAAAAGAGGCCTCTGTGCTCTTTCAGACAAGCAGTGAAATATATTAATCATTTCCCAATAGAAAAGAAACAAGAAAGCAATGAATAAATTCTCGGCACGACCTTGAAGCGTGCAAGATCGTATGTTGGCAGAACCGACCATGGTAGAGCGAGCGCAGAGGGACTCAACCAGGAACATGCAAAGGAGTAGGGGTTGTTCACCCTTGTGATGCCCTCTTCTCCTTTTTGCCCTCTTCTTTTGCTTTTATTTCTTCATTTTTTTATTTCCCAGGCATGAGCAGGTATCCGCACGAGACCTGAGTCTAGCCAGTGCACTTGAATTCATTATGTGGTCGCCACATGTGTGGTAGTTGTCAGGATTTATCCTTAGCCATGTCAGTCAAGTATTGACCTTCTGTGTCCATTCCACCTTTGGGATCGACTGAGATACAAATGTTAGGATGAAGTGCTGCCAGAGGAGTCCATTGCTCTACATTGGACACATAAATAAAAAAAATGCATAGGTCAGGGAGGTGTTTTCTTTTATGGCTGCACACTAAAATTATTTGTGCATTTTGTGATGCAATTTCTCCTCATGCTCTTACTGTGAAATCATAAAGAACAAGAACTAAAACACATTAATGTTTTACAGTAGTGCAAATATGTATGCCTGCTTTAATGTTTGTTGCATACATACATACATACATGCATATATATATATTTAGTTTGTTTGTTTAAATGTCAAACGTGTATTTCCCATAAATTAAAAATAAATAAATGTAATAGTATTAAATATTATTATTATTATTGATTTATGTATTTATTTAAATGTCAAACATGTATTTCCCATAAATTAAAAATAAATAAATAAATGTAATAGTTTAAAATAATATGTATGTATGTTTGTATGTATGTATGTGAATGCAGTCAACACTAAAAATGTGTAAAGCCTTGGTTATCCTCAGCTATGGATTTTTATGTTATCAGTTTGTACTTTTAATAAGAAAACCGCAGCTTTTGTTGTAAACAGTTTGTACTTTTAATAAGAAAACCGCAGCTTTTGTTGTAAATACTGTATTANATTGCATGTTTTACACTGTAAAAAAAAAAAAAAATTATATATATATACATATATATATATATATCTGTAAAAAAACAGATAATGTACTGGCGGAAAATTACATGGACATTATTCAGTAGTTTTACTGACATTTCCATTAACCCTAAAACACAAAGCAATGATTCAAAATACAGGTAAAACACCTGTAAAAAATAAATATGGAAAATTGCGTCAAATTAATACAATACGTTCTGCCCTATTTTTACGGATTTTTTTTAGAGTGTAGCTTTTTACATTAGCAGTATGTTACTGTTACATTCAAGTACACATGAATAAAAAATATATATATTTATACAGCACTGTGTTTATCCATATTATTCTTCTAGCTATTCCCATATTCTGCGTCATTTAAATATGTGATAACATCCAAAGATAAACAGGGCTTTATGGAATTATCTGAAGTGAGATTAAAACGGCCACAAAAAGGTGCTTCAGTGGCTCAGGATAAACAACACTACAGCAACATTTTATGACACTGAGCTGCATCAATAATTTACGAGGGCAATATGCCCATTAATTGCAATGGAGAAGCAATGAAAAGCTGTGAAAGAAAGAGGCAAATAAACAGAATAATTGAACCACATAAACCTATCCAGATGGGACTAGTTTTTCCTGAAGAAGTTTGGAAAAATTTTGTTTTCAGGGGCATACTTGGGATTATATTTTCATCCAAATTAAGTGTGTGTGTGTGTGTGTGTTTTGACTAACATGTCTGAAGGTATATTATGTTGTATTATATTATTATAATAATTATATTTTAGCTAAATCGAATTTGTTACTTGAGCTAAATGACACGTCTTCAATAGTTGAATTGAACTTGTTTCATAATTGATGAACTTTACACTGTTATTAAACTGAACTGATTTGAGCTGAATAATGGCACTATTGTCTTTTTAGAGCAGCAGATTTTGAGTTTTGCATCATTGATTCAGTTGTTTTCCTGTGAAGCTGCTTTGAAACAATCTGTATTGTATAAAGTGCTTTATAAATAAATGTGACTTGACGCTGCCGTCCCAACCTTGGTGCGCACCAAACAAGCGGACCAAGACCCCTGAAAAGGTGGGTCTGAAATGTGAACGCAACACAGACCAAAGACATCTAAACGAACCAAAAATAGACCATAATTTCACAAGATGCAACCCTAAAAAGGACAGAATGCTCAAGCATACTGTACTTTTTTTTTTTTCTCCTCGCAGCAGACCTTCGTTTGCGTGCAATGGAGAAATTCCTGATGCTGTTTTGACTCCTTTACACATTTTATAAGCTCTTTGTGAGTTCTCAGCTGCTAGACATACAATATGTGTGCACATACAACAAGTGCTAACTAGGACTAAATGTATCACTTTCTTTTTTGTTCCAGACCAAAAGAACCAAGAGAAACAAACACACCATAAAACAATCATGTTTGTCCTATAAGGAAAAGACTAATTATCCCCATAAATCATAAACAGTCTCTCCAAATGAGCAGTTCTAAATGAGATTTTCCCCTACTCTTATGTAAGAGTATGATAAAGCCCTACCCATGACTGGAGACGATCTGCCCTATTAGCTCCTCCCCTGAGTGAGCTGCACACAGTCCACCATGTTTATCTCCTCATCAGAGCATTTAACAGCAGCATTCAAGTAAGAAATGTATTCTTATTAAAGCTACTAAAGTTATTCAATCAAGAGCAGTGAGTGATTTTCTGTTTTTCTTTTGTTGTTTGGTTCATATTAACAGCATATACAGCAGTAGATACTGTATATTACGCTGTTGTCACTTTAATACACAGATCTAATGTACACAAGCGATTTATTTCCCTGCTGTTTACACTCACAGACATAACCGACTGTGTTTGTGAATTCTGTGTGTATTTGACAGTTTAAGTGCAATAAGAGAGAACTTACTCACAGGACATGCCGTCTGACTGCCAGCTTTCTGTGCACGTGCTTTAGATGTGTAATAAAAGTGAAGAGAACAAAGACGCGGATCTCTAGGAAGTTTTATTCGTCCACATTCTTCACAACTTCCCATTCTTTTCTCCTCTTGTAAAGCAGTAAAGACCTACATAGCTTCTCTTGTGGCTCATCGACTGAAAATTACAACCAAAAGCTGCACAATGTGGCATCTTATATCATTTTCCGAGTTGTGTTGCGGTAAAAATAGCAATGGGACAGTGTCAGTAGCTCAGTGAGTGCAACCATTTGACGTCATGGACATAGAACGCGCTGTGCACCTAAACAAAATGGTGCCGCCCATTGTCCAAATCGTTCCAAACATGTCATGGATTTTTTAAATAACATAAATCTTTTATGGGTTTTCTACTACATATTTCCATAAGAGACATTATTTACGTTATATTAAGCCATACAAGTCTTAACAGCAGGGGTTCCCTATAAAAGAGTAATTATTGCTCAAAATATCATTAAAAAAAACCCCAAAACAAATCCCATCCAAAAAGTGCTTTATTATAAGTTTAATACATGTAGCCCAAGCCAGGCTCATCTTTTCTTTTCCAAGAAGTTGTTGAAGTATCTGGACTTACTTACTTGTTATCAGTGGCACTGTAAGCGTCTCCTCACCGTGGCCTTAACTTGCACTTTAAATGGCTCCGCTGCGTAGACCGCGCACCCTTCTCTGTGACCCAGACAGCTATCTATTCAGTCAGCTATCAGTCTATAATGAATTGAGTTGTTTCTCAGACAGAGTGTTTCATATGATTCAGTGCCTCTGCCCTCCGTGTGCCCCGTGTCTCCGAAGGACACGAGATAGCCGAAGCCCATCACCACGTCACCATAGGCTACTTATCTCTTCATGAGAAACGCTGACACAGGGACCCTTCGTTCCCAGCATTTGGAGATTGCAGAGAGACTCACAAAATGCATTGTGAATTGCAGACTTTGAGAGGGATAGCGGAAATATTGTTAAATTGTTTGGAATGTAAGTCATTTTTGTCGTGACATTAGGAAGCTGATCTCCATCAGTTGATGTGTTTGTGTAAGTGTAGGGTTCATGCGGCTGCAGGATGCAGGGAGATCTTGATTATGACATTAGTCGTGCACAACATATTTGCACACGGCAAACAAACCGACTGCCGAGCAGCTCGCTGACTGGTTTTGTCAGCAGAACATTTCGTCTGCTTGCACTGCTCTGTTTCATCAAAGCAAAATGCGTGAAGTCTTTTTAATGTGTGTTGTCTAAATACATAATAAGAAGCAATGTGTAATTAATGCTTAGGTTAAATATTAATGCCACTAAATAGTGAGCTGGTATAACCACTTGAGAACAGTAATAGAAAAATGTGCTTATAGGAATAAAAGTTTTGTCATAATTGACTTAGCCTTATGTCATACCTCTAAAGCTGTATGCTTTTTCCCCTCTTTGGAACACATTTTTGTGCACACTTTCAATTTAGACACCATGTAGTGACAAAATTATAGCAGAGAACTCTAAACTAAAAGTGAATTAATTAAAAACCCTTTATTTAATTAGCAAATTGTTTGTAATTGCCAGTCATGTGACTTTGTGCTAATTGGCATAAATTGGCAGGAATTCATACATGACCATCATGATAATTTTCTCAGTAAATGCTTAAATCCAAAGTGAGTACAGTACGGTTATTTTTCTTCTTTTTTTTTCTTATTTATTTATTTGCATAGAGATGAGCAACTTGCTTGTTAAAGGGCACAAAGATGGTAGCTCATGAATTCTGGGGTTTGAACCTAAAATCTATTTTATATATTTAATTTAGTTTATTTATATATATATATATATATAAAATCTTCACAATTTAACGTCACAAAGGCCTTTAGATTAGACTGACCAAATATGACGTTGATCTGATGAAAGCTCTAGGAGGAGTTTGTTAAAGTACAATGTCTGGAAATGGCAAAAACTGCAAACATTTTGCAGAGAAAATTCCTGTTGTGTTTTCAGATTTTGCACCCAGAGACTTTTTTGTAGGTATTGCGCTTTTGCATATGTGTACCGAATTTCATACTTGTACGTGAAACGTAGCGCTAAAGACGCTTAATTTAAATTTTGTAGGTGGCGCTATTGAGCCATTTTGCCACACCTAATTTTGAAACCCATATCAGACGTAAATTTTCACCACTTCTGACACGTGTGCAAAGTTTCATGAGTTTTCGAGCATGTTTAGGCCCTCAAAAATGCGATTAATTTCGGAGAAGAAGAAGAATTGACCGACTAATTACATCGGTGCTTGGGCCCTAATAATATTAAGTTCATATAAAAAGTATTTTCAAGCAAAGTCTTCATTTCCATTTTACATGATGTTCATGTATGGTTCCCATAGCTGTTCAAAGTCTTTCTGCTTGCCCTTAGAAATATAAAGCCCAAAGTACTTCACTTTTTACACGTATGTAATGGTCAGTGTACAGTGCGTGTGACGCGAATTTCGTCATCAGAGGAGTATGCGTGTACTGAATGTGCACTGTCGGATTTTTGAAAATGGTCGCACATGCGCATTTAATGTTTTTTCCTGCAGTAATTAGTTTATCCACAAGGTGGCAACCGTGCCCTGTGGGCGTCGACACACAAGGTAGTCGAAGAAAACCCGCATAAACAGAACAGACCGGAACACATGCAAGCTACAGTGACACTGGAGGCCTATATAGATGAGAGATTGTGCAAAAAGAGTTAGAAAGTACCCTCATTTGTACAACTCTAGCGTGAAAGAATACAAATATATTTACATGGGTTGCAACTCATGACGAGAAATTGCTTAAAACTGTGCATGCTTCGAACTGTGTATGTGTACTAGTTAAATGAAGTATACAGTACTTTGCAAGGCTGTGCATTCAACTGTGTGTACGCGTAAAAAAAAAAAAAAATGTATTATCTCCTTTATTCACATTTTCAAGGATGGTACATCTATATTCTTCCAGCATAATCCACTCTTCTGGCCTGAAGGAGACCAAAGTCTAGAAGTTTAGTCTGTTTTGATATTTGTATAAAGTCCATTGGGTATATTCCAAGAACACAGAGTTTAACATCCAAAGGAATTTTAGTATTACACATGTTCGACATCCATTTTTCAACCTCCTTCCACAAGTTTTGTTTTTGTGGACATTCCCAAAGGCAGTGATATAATGTACTTTTATCGTTCAAGCATTTAGAGCACACATCCAGAATATTAACAAACAACCTTGTATTTATTGTCTATGTTTGTGCTTTAAAACATGCATCATTCCAATTTGCCTCATCTATATCTTCTTGTATATCTATTGTCCAGTCATGTAATTTGTCCAATGATGATTCGATACTGTGTTTGACTATTAAATTATAATACATAGATACATGTACCTTACCTTCTAAATTTCCAAGAGTTATCTCCTCTGGTTTTGATAAAGATGGTATACAGCTCATCTGTTAATGTTTTGATGACATGTAAAATGCTGGGTTGTTTTAACCCATGTTGGGTCAAATATGGACAAACCCAACTGTTGGTTAAATTTTTTTAAATAAAATTTTACATCCAATGGTTGGTTTTGTCCATATTTGACCCAACACGTGTTGAAACAACCCAGCATTGTTTAGAATAGTAAAACTCCATCTTCATTTAGATCCATAATTTTCTGAATGCCTCTTATTTATATTCCACTTAAATTTAACTTAAATCTTCCATCTTTATTACCAGATATACATTTTTAATTATCCCAGAAATGTATTTGGTTAATATTTTTTTTTATTATGCAACATCCTTGTTGATAATATAAAAAGAGGAACATGAGTTAGCAACAGCTTATATATTTTGTCATTTTTGTCATTTATAAGGGAAAGGCTGTTATTAGTCAACCTCGGCACCGTGTTCTGACTAGGCTGTCAGTCAGAATGAATACAACAACACCTCCATGACATGCTGCAGCCCACAGAAAACATGTTTCACACCTGCCCGTGGTACAAAATGTGCCCAAAACTGTGCCCATACAGATGCCAACCAAAATCTGACGGTGGCTCAATGAGAGATCAGAGAGAGATACATTTATAATCATTTGTATTTAAAGTCCCTATTGTACTTTTTCAAATATTACCTCTCATGCAATTGTTTGTGAATGTAAAAGGTCTCCAAATTTGAAAGATCAAAGTGCGCGACAAATAAAGAATCGATTCTGACCTGCCGAAATGAGTCGTCAGTAATGCCAGCCTCACTTCCTGTTACAAACCTACATAACAATGTAACAAATTTAGTTGTCTTCATTGGCTGCCCACGAACTACTTCTACTTTGACCCGCCCTCAAACACTGTAGTTTTAGCTGAGAATGGAAGAGTTTGGTTCGCGTTTTCACGTTATCTCTGTTTTCTGTGCTGCAAATCCACTTTGCATGAACTTTAAAAGGATGAGGACTCGCGCTGGAATTGGTACTGAAAAAGCGCCGCCAACCTTCCTATTTGTACCGCTGTGTATCAAGTGCTGAGGAAGACTCCGGAGCTGAAAGATGGTAATAGGCATTTTGTTTCCGACATGTGCTATAAGCAGTCAACCAATCACAACAGACTGGGCAGTAGCTTGTGGAAAGGAGCACTCCAAAAAAAAAAAGAAGAACTTTCACTGTTGTTAATTTCACTCAAACCATCCTTGTTCACATTACTGCCGTTCATGTAACTACATGAACTTAATTTAACTGAGTTGTTTCTACTCAGCTTTACTTTAGGAGTTGTTCAGTCAACTTAACATTGCTGAGTGAAACGTACAAATTAATGTTGAAATAACTTGGCAGCGGATCCATAGTTTCCAAGCATGCTTTGCAAGGGACTGCATTGGGAGAGTAAACTTAGGGATTAAAGTTAATGTCTCCAGTAAAGGGAAAGATGTTGTTAGTTTATATTAGTGTTTAATGTTCAGTTACGTCAGACATTTATAGAAAATTCTGTAATGTTTTTGAATTTTGTGGTTACCATTATACAGAAGAGTGGCGACTGTGTTTAGGCTTTGACACTCATATATATATATATATTTATATCCATATCTCCATATTCAGGAAGTCTCCTGAGCTCTGAAAGAGCAACTTTTGAGCATTTTCTTTTGGATCATGGCAGGTAATTCACAACATTTTAGGAGTTCCGTTGATACTGAAAAAAGAGGCCTTCAATAATATCCTGATCTGAGCAATATAATCATCAGAGTTGTTGTATTAGAGAATAATCTTGTGAAGTTACATCAAGAAAGTAGTTACAAAAGAGAAAATCTATATAAATGCCATCTGTTCATGTGCATTATAAATACAACACCATGTGCATGAAGCTTATTTTATCCATCATAAAAAAGCAAGCGAAAAATAAATGATCCTGAAAATGTATTTGCCCAGATAACAACATCAGTGCTGTGTGAGAGCGCAGTCATGTTGCTAAAGCACGTTCTTCTACAGCACCTGCAAGACTTTCTATTCCTCTACTAATTTATACCGCCACATCCGGCCCTGTGAAACACACTGAATGTCCTGAATAATACATCGCCAGCTCTTATACTCCCGACTTTAAGTGCTACCGACGTTTTAGACAGATGATGTCGTCCTAAAACGAGGAAATATAATCAACTTTTTTCCTTTTTTTTTTATTCTAGGGCAAAATGTTGATATAGCTTCCCTTCCCATCAAGTCTTATTCCATCAGATGGCTCCCGCAGTGTTGGCTCCTCCCAGGCCTGTTGGGCTTCAAAAGGGCCGCACACACAGGACAGCAAACGCACCATGTCTTACTTCATCACGTCTGCGCTCTCACGGCTCCACATGCCTCCATTCATTTAGGGGGGAAACATGACTTGCATTAAAGAAAAAGAAAAAAAAAACATAGGGCATTTTAGGACTCACACAGGTCACACACCATTAAGAGTTTGATGTAGAAGAACCATGTTTTACCTTTAGTGAAACTTGAATGAAATGCTGTCAAACATAATAGCTACATTATATAATATAATATAAAATAATATAATAATTATCAAATAAAAAATAACTATATAAGAATATATACAAAATAAAATAACAAAAATAATAAATATAATT